>CM028353.1:20423670-20853699 GCA_016618105.1 Dendrobium huoshanense | reverse complement strand
AACCCCTCCGGTTGAGATGTTCATTCAACACGGCCATCAAGGGTGTTTGGGGGCGTTTTTTTTTTATGGATTGAACCTTGTCAACTCTATCGGGCTGTCGACAGAGGATCGAGTTTTGTTGGCTTTTTTTTTTTTGCCCTTGTAAGTGAATTCTTTTCGTTATAGGCCCTAAAGGCCTAATATGAATATATTAAGATAAATATACCGGTCGTAGCAACCGTATATTTATTTGAGAGTTAGAACCTTGTCGACTCCTATTGACCCATATAGGAGGATCGGGTTCGAACTAGAATTCACTTATCAACCCCGCAGCATCCCTAGACGTCACGTGTGTACCAACAACACGCTCGCCGGGGCCCATGCGGGTGTTTGGGGGCGTTTTGTAATTAAACCCTGTCGACTCCTTTTACCTGCTAAGGAGGATCGGGTTTAAATTTAATAACCCGCGCAGCATCCCTAGACGTCACGTGTGTACCAATAACACGCTCGCCGGGGCCCATGCGTGTTTTATAATTATTTTTACCCCTTTTAGTGTACCTATGTGTATACAATTTATAGTGCACGTGCAGGGGTACTTGGAATAGACACCTTCTATCTGCTTGTACGGAGGTTGCAGATCCGGTGGCGTAGTAGCATTTGTAGATTATGGACGCCTTCTGTCTGCTTGTATATGTGTTGCAGATCCGGTGGTGTGGCGTAGCAGCTTTTGAATTGAGTTGTTCGCTGCTTCGTACAGGTAGACTGACGTGCACTATCTGTTGATTTTCGTAGGCGGGTTATAGTGCACTAACTAATCTCCTGCCTTGTGGTTGTAAGGACTTGCACTTGTTGAAGATCTTATATATTTGCTTGAGCATAACACTTGTCGTATTCTTCATGCGTTGTGAGTTTTGATCTTTTCGCTACAGCCACTATTATTGCATGTAGGTAAGTAGACATCTTCCTTCTCAGACTGAAATTAACTTCGGGATACTGCATTTACTGAAGTCCTTCTGCATCTACCCATAAGTGGCATTTTATACATACATCCATATTTGTAATGAGAATGTATATGTTGCAGATCTTTTTTTTTTGTATTTGTTCGTAGATGGAACTTTGTGTATATGACAGGACTCCTGTGATGATTCATAGGAGTTTGCATTTGCTACCAATTCTTCATACACATTAATTGGTATGTTGCTTTGTTTAGCACACATTAGTCTTCCAACTTTTTCAGAATGCCCACACACATTCCTGCATGCTATTATTAGTAATCGATCGAGTTGTGCTCGCCACTGATTTATCCTTGTATCCTGACTGACAAGAATGTTTGGATATCCTTACCATAGGAGCTTGCAGGTACTTACATTTACTGCATATTAATCACTTTTATTTGAGAGGGTCAATGTATTTCACCTGACATTGAGTTGCTATTCACCGTGCAAATATCATTGTGTTTGTTGCTTTTGAATGAGATATAGAAAACTCATTCATCATCAATCATTATTTGTAGTTGCTATTGACATGTCCGTTGCTTTTGCTCATAAACAATGTACTTATCGTTCACTATCTTCAACAAGTCTTTTGTTTGCTCACTAATGTTTGTGTCTCAATTGGTATGGTGACCTCTTGATTTTGAATGAAAACTTTGTATCATTGATTTTCAGCACTTCAATTCATCTCCATTTGATCGTTGTTTAGGGATCTATCATGTCCACCATTGCAAGAGGACTATCATGATCCAAAGGATCCCCTCATATAGTGACTTTGTAATAAAGCCATGTCTTACATAATCTTATTTCATACTTCACATGAGATGATTGTTGTTCATTTACCCTTTCATTTTTTGTAGGCATGACACAAAAAAGTTGTTTGTTCCAATATTTCAAACTACACATGATATTGTTCAACTCATGTTCAAGATTGATATCTCTTGCATTTGTTCAATTGATCCTTGTTTGAATAATCATGGTTGGCACATGATGCTAGAATATCATGTATCCCTTATGAATTCATCATTTGATAATTTCATATTTGATTGTAATTTTCATACTTATATGAAGTTCAATTTAACATTGTTCACTTATATTCAACTTCAATAAATTTCAAATGTCATTATTACTTAATATTCATTTGAGTCCCATTTATTGCAATCATGAGTTTTGTTATCTTTTATTCATTCCAATTTTTATTCAAATTGTTTAAGTCATCTTTGAGTCCAAGTCTTATTATCAAAATTAGGTTCTTGCTTGAGTTCAAGTAGCAAGCTCAAGTTCTAAGTCCCCTGCTGTCCAAATGTTGTTCAAATTCTGTTCAAATCTGAGTACGAGTTCAAGTTCTTGTTCAAGTTCATCATTTTTTTCATTTTTTTTAAGTCCTTGTCTTTTTCAGACAAAATTTCGGCAGCCTCCCGGCGTCTCCCCCGTTTAGGGGAAAAACCAAGAGGCAACCTTCCCCTCGACGCTACGTGAGCGCTTCAGGTAGGTGTCAAAAATGACACCGCGGTCGCGAATGAAATTTTTTTATCCCCGCCTGCTACGTGAGCATTTAAGGATTTTTAGGTTTGTTGATTATAAGAAGAAAACAGGCGTTAGAAATAAGCACAGATTTCCCCCTCTGCACCACGTGGGCGTTCGGGGGTACTTATATAAAATAAAATAAAAAACACATTTTTTTTATATCCCCTTCGCCACAAGCGTCGCACCAGTTTCCCACCCTAAACACTACTTGAGCGCCTCGGGGGTTTGCCGGCTCGTTGCAAGCTTTGAAGAGGGATCCTAATCTCATCGCAAGCATCGCACCGGTTTCCCGCCCTCAACGCTACGTGAGCGCCTTGGGGGTTTGCCGGCCCGTCGCAAGCATCGAGAAAAGAACCATTTTTTCTTTTAATGAAAGTAATTTAGTTAGCTATATTATGAATAATTAATGCAATTAATTTAACTAACTATAACATTAATAGTTAGTAAAAGTAATTTAATTAATTATTACACTAACAGTTAATGAAATTACTTTAATTAACTATAAAAGTTAAATAAACTAATTTACTAATAAGAAAAAAAAAACTAAGAGTTAATGACATTATTTTAATCAACTAAAATATAAGATAGTTAAATAAATTAATTTACTAATTATAATATTTACAGTTAGTAAAATTATTTTAATCAACTATAATATAAAATAGTTGAATAAATTAAATTACTAACTATAATATTAACAGCTAGTAAAATTATTTTAATTAACTATAATATAAATTAGTTAACTAAATTAATTTACTATTCATAAAACTAATGAACGCATAAAAAAAAAGTTGTTGTCTCTACCTCTTCCTTTTTTTTTTTACAAAATATATACATATCTATATCTAAATAAAGACATACAGATAAACCTACATATGACTGATTCTAATAACAGAGACAACATAAATGGTGCATGACATTAACTTACTAATTACATAGCTAAAAGCATTAACATAACTTAATTAAATAGTTGAAGAAAAATAACTCAACAACTACAGCAACAGATATTAAGAAAATAATAACTTTAAAGAAAATAACTTAATAATTACAGCAATAATTTTTTTTCTTAAAAAAAAAAACTTAAATAACCACAAAACTAATGATTAGAGATATTAGTTTAAGCAACTATAGCAATAATAGATGCAAAGGAATATTACAGCAGATTTTTTTTTACCTTTTTTTTTTTTTGAGTTGGATTTAGAGTATGCAGTGTACCATAGAGTGTGGTGCTCTTTACATTCATGTGGGTAAAAAGAAAGGCAAACAGCAAGCTTTACAAATAAATATTGAATAAAAACAAAACGTGATAATGATTTAAAGATAAATAATATTTTATACTACTTCACCACTAAGTGCTATCAACAGAAATAAGACTCAAAAGCATAGGAGAATAAAAGGACTAGTCAAGTAAAAAAAAAAAGTGCTGGGAATCTTGACATAAAACCAAAGCTAGAAGACAAATTCCCGCATAAAAAATAAACTATACGACCACTTTACTAACGTTATAATAGCAGGGAGATCGAGCAAGATTTTTAGTGAAGAGGCTTGGTTGAAATCGTGAGTTGGAGAGGAGGCTTGACGGGGAGATCTTCTTCCGAATTTTTTTAGCAAAGGTGGATTGTGGGACAGGGTGAGATCAGTGGAGGCTTAAGGATTTTTAGAGGAGGCGTGGTTCAGCTAAGGTAGAAAGAGTGGCCTGCTCTCGGTTTTGGTTTGGCAACCAGAAGGAAGCGGAAGGGAGTTCTAGTGTGAATGAGCTTCAGCCTTGGCAGTGGAGGAGAGATCGTGGGCCTTGCCTCAAGCTGCTTTGGAGAGGAGGAGCCGTGATTTACAGGGAAGCTTAGGAATAGTGAAGTTCGGACCGAGCAGGTGGGGTGTGAAGGATTGAAAACAAGCGTATGGTCCAGCTCCGTCTCTTTTTAAAAACAAAATATCATCATTTGAGGCTAAGGCGACGTCTGAGGGGAGAGACTGAGAAGACCACTTGCAGCAGGATTTAAGGATTTAATCAGAGATTTTGCACAGGATTTCTGATAATACGAGGTAACAGCATTAAATGTGATTTGAACTTTCCTTTGACTTCTGATTTTATTCATTTAATTAATTTCTTCTATTAAATTGAAATCAAAGTTAATAATTTGACATTGTTAATTCATTAACAGCACTAAGCATATAATGGCAATGATTAGTAATTTCCATTTTTTTTATCTGCCGAGAGAGATCAGGTTGAGATAATTTGTGATTATAAGGTATCTTGATGCTGCAAATCCTACCATTCCTGTTAGCTATAGGAAGGGATGTAGTGTTTGGATAGTATGAGATTTTCCAATTAAATAAGTAAACAAACGGTCATCTTTGGCAACTACTCTTACCTCAAACTGATACTCTAATGCTTTTAAATATATATAACACCCCTAGCAATGGATCGGCTTGACATTTATCAATCCCGTTTGCCCTTCGAGTCCTCTCACTTTCGGCATGTTAACAAATTTTAGTGACTTAAGGCATCAAAGTTGTCCAAAAGGAGGAAGAGTTCTCTTTTACCGCGCTCTGCCATTTCGATCCTTTCTATATCGACGATTCGATTGACATTGTCAACCCATATTGCCAACTTAGCGAAATCAGAATCTCCATTCATTGAGACGTCCGAATGAATCCTAATGCCATCCACATTCAGACTAAATCATCTTTATCAAACGTATCATCTTGTGGAAATATACAACAAAAATGCGAAACAATTTTGTAGATGATTTGGCGGAACTTTATAACTTAATATTAAGATGACATTGATAGGATTCTGACCCAATATATTGCTTTCTAGAATTACCCTTCAATGCCTTTCATCCAAGTTGTCCTCCAAAACACCATCGATGACTTTAATTGCCAATGGAGATCTCAAAAGATTTTTAACTATTTCTCCAACAATGACTTTTAATTAAATATATATATTCTTAACATCAACGACGTTCGGGATGCAATGGCACCATCCATTTTGTAATCGGACATAATTTTGCCACTGACGAGGCTAATTTTCTTCGTAATGCGTGCCTTTGCAACACATTTGGATCGTCTTCAAAATTTGCGACACTGTCTCAAACAACGTGATTTGATTAAATAAAATATATATTCCTAATGCCAACGATGTTCTGGACGCAATGGCGCTGTCCGTTTGTCGATCGGACTTCGTTTGAGCATCGTCGAGGCCTCGTTTCCCTCGTACTGCGGTCTTTGGATCATACTTAAATCATCTTTGAAATTTGCGACGCCACCTCAAACAATCCAATTTAATAAAATAATATATATATTCTTAATGTTGACGACGTTCTGGACGCAATGACGCTATCCGTTAGTCGATCGAATATCGTCCGAGCATCTTCGAGGCCTCGTTTCTTTCATAGCGCATAGATTTCCATCATAATTGAGTCACTTTTGAAATTTTTCAGCACTTCAGACGATCCAAATTTATTAAATAAAATGTGTATTCTCAATGTCGGGGATGTTCCGGGCGCGATGACGCTTTCCGTTCATCAATCAGACGTCATCTGGGCATTTTCGAGGCCTCATCTCTTTCGTAGCGCATACATTTACATCATATTTGAGTCGCTTTTGAAATTTTTCAACACTTCAGACGATCCAAATTTATTGAATAAAATGTGTATTCTCAATGTCGGGGATGTTCCGGGCGCGATGAGGCTGTCCGTTCATCAATCGGACATCATCTGGGCATTTTCGAGGCCTCATTTCCATCTTAGCGCAGACCTTTATATTATATTTTGAATTGCCTAGGAATTCACGACGCCCAATGACCTTTGCAACAAATGAAGATCCAAAAAGTGTCTCAATCGTCTCTCTAGCAGTGGATCTTAATCTTTTATAATCATTAAGATTCTTCTTATCAGCAAATACATGAGTTAAGGAGTTGCAAACTAATCTTTCTCCTAGCCCTCTAATCTAAGTATTTCCATCTTCTTTTTAATGACAAGTCAAAGGGACGAGCATGCTCACCCATTCACTTTTATCATGCTTCTCATCATCATCCCAATTGTCATATAGCAAAAGCAAGAATTTTTTTTTTACTTTATCTTAGTCCGAATACTATCTTGAAATGCCTCAAATGTCTCCAAAGTCCTCTCCTTCTTAAGAGATTCTAACATATCTGTAATGACTTTCTTTACATCAGAGTTGTTGGAAAAACAAACCCACATTTTAATGTCAAATTCCTTTGTCATTTTATCTACATAAATATGTTGCGAGAGAATTCTTTGCCATGCTGCCGTCCTCCACCACAGATAAAAGAGAAATGTTTTCTATACAAATCCGTTCCATTAGCATGAATTTGATGCTCTTCATTTGTCACTTTTTCAATTACTGCATAGCAAACAAAGATCACAATGCCCTTCACATTTGAGCTGAATCATTCTTATAAAATTCATTTTTTTTTGTAGTTGCATGGGTCAACACAAACTAGTGATGATTGTTGGATGAGCTGCTCTTATTGTTGACTTCCCAACACATATTTGTTGTGAAGTTACTGTGTTTGCCTGCATATCTCATATTGTCATCCCATAAAGACTCACATGTTCTTTGTATATGCTTGTTAGTGGGCTATTATGTGCATCATAAGTTCACATCCATGCCTGCAGGCGAATTATTCTGTTCACTTCATATTTCTTGCATACTCTTATGAGAGCTCGTGCTCACTGTGAGTTCTTAGTCCTTGCCTGTAAACTAACTAATTGGACATGAAAGGTTATTTTAATTTCTTCATTTATTATCATATGCTTTGTTCATTTAGTATTTGCACTTTTTTATATGAATATGCATTTTTATTTAGTGTCTAGTTCTTTGCAATTTTTTTAAGACAATCCCTATAGACCAATTTGCATGTTTGGTTCCCTATAGTTTATTTAAGTTCAATTCAGGTCCCCTGCCCTCTGAATTTTGGTAGTTTGTCAGCGTCTCCCCTATTTAGGGGAATTTTTTGGATTCTAGGCCTTCCCCTCCATGCTATGAGAGCACTTTAAGTAGGTGTCGGGCAACACCACAGCCGTAGTATATAATCCCACCATGCTACGGGAGTGCTTAGTGGTTTTCGAGGCACATGTGAAAATATGCAGTTGATTGTCCCCTTCATGCTACAAGAGCGCTTAGAGGCCTACCCATCTCACCACTAGCATCGCACAAGGTTCCCTCCCATTGTGATACGTGAGCACTGTGGGCTCCGAAAATTCGGCCCCGGCCTCCGCATCGCGCGATTTCTTTTTCTTTCGGCGAGGGAGTTTTAACGAATTAAGTTCCGGGGTAAATTTTGGAAGGCAGATGGGTTTGTAGATAAGACACTACCCAGAGATTTCGCTCTCATTTTACAAGGACTTTATGATCTGAGTTCTGGTTTCCTATAGGCGCAAGCCCCTTTAGTTAATTACCCCTCTCGATCACGAGAGAGAACTTTTGATTAAGGCTAGCCGTCATTCAGATACGTATAGAAATACGTGTATCTGGCATATAGTAGCAGCAATGGGTTTGGGTTTGAAAACTGGATTTGGATTTAAGAATTTGGAGAGTTTGATAGTTTGGAAGATTTGATATTTAAAAATAGAAATTTCACCATCGTGCACTTAAAGCGGATGGTGGGGGAATGGATGATGGACCCGATCAAGATCCCATGGTTCCATCGTCCCGGGCCATCGTGGTCCCTGGTCTACTTAGTCAGAGGGGGTAGTCGACCCAACCTGACAGAAGGATCCTTGTCGGCAGCCATGGGTTGCTTCGTCCAAGGGGACCTTGTAGACCGGGGTTGGATGTTGTCTAAGGGGACAAATTTAAATCCACCTTAGCTGACAGAGGGATTTGTGCCCTATCGATCATATCCTATTAATTCATATCTCAAGGATTTGATGTCAGAAAGGAGCGTATTGTCTCTGGCCATAACCGAGATATCGTGGTGCCATTTGGCGGCAAAACCACGCGGTTCAGAGGGCCCCGGGTCGTCGTAACCGTTTATCCTGCGGTGGCCATTTGGCGGCTAACCGCCGGTTAGAGGACACGTACCACGTCCTTACTAGCAGGAGATTGTTTGAGAATGGATCCTAGTGATATTTTCGACTAGGCATTTCGCTCTTTGTGAGCTAGAGTTTATTTGAATTTGTCCGCCTCGGCAAACTGTTGCGGAGGGCGGATGGAATTTGCTTTAAGCGATTGATGGATTAATTTCAGATTTAAATATCTGGGAATTTGGGATTTGTGGAGCTTTGGATTTGGACTTTTGGGAGACATAAAAATGCCTGAAATTAACCCCTCCGGTTGAGATCATCATTCAACACGGCCATCATCGGGGTGTTTAGGGGTCATTTCCATTTGATTGAACCTTATCGACCCTATCAACTTATCGATAGGGGATCAGGTTTCATAGGCTTTGTGCCTTTTGTTTAGTGAATTCTCTTGATTTTAGGCTTTGAAGGCCTAAAAAAAAATGTATTTAAACAAATACACCGTTCGATACAACCGTGTATTTTGCTAGGTAGTTCGAATCTTGTCGACTTCTATTGATCCGTATAGAAGGATTGGATTCGAACTTGAATTCACTTGTCAACCCGCGCAGCATCCCTAAGCGTCACGTGTGTACCAATAACACGCTCGTCGGTGCCCATGCGGGTGATTTTTATTATTGAAGACATATTTGTTGACGCCTTCTGTCTGCTTGTAACAGTGTTGCAGATCCGGTGGCGTGGCGTTGTAGATTGTAGACGCCTTCTGTCTGCTTGTATATATGTTGCAGATCCGGTGGCGTGGCGTTGTAGATTGTAGACGCCTTCTGTCTGCTTGTATATATGTTGCAGATCCGGTGGCGTTTGGTCTTGATGTTGAACCCCTCCCCATTTCTCATTCACCGGGGAGAAATTCTTTTGGACTTTGAAGTCCACTGATTGTCATTTCACTTTGAGAAGATCTCTTTTTAAGATCTTTAGTGTAGTAGACTTGATATTTCTGATATTTATGGATGCCAGAGTTGTTCCCCTTCCTGAATACATGATCGAGAAGATCTTGATCACCGTTGTCGTAGGTGATATTCATACTTGTGTCCACCGTGGTTCGATGTACTTACGAAGTACCCACAGTTGTTATCCACAAGTGGCTTGTGTTTGCTGGCAGAGGATCGTCGTATTAGCTACGAGCTCCTAGGAGTATTCGTAGGAGGACCTTTACTTTTGCATTGAAATCACCTTTCACCAATCTCAGGTGGTTTGATTATGTTTGTTTGATCTTGTAGGGATCATCGTTGGAGATGTACTTGTGTGTTGTTCTTGAAGGTTCAAGCCTTCTGAATCCTTGTTCAATTCATATTAGAGTTTACTTGAGCTTGAGCTCAATGTTCGGGGTCCCCTGATGTTCAAGTCTTCAAGTTCAAATGTTCAGTCCATGTCCTCGCTCGTCGTGCAAGTTCAAGTTTCTTGTTGTTCAATTCGAACCTTTGCTTGAGTTCAAATGACTGGATCGTGTTCAAATACATGTTCAGGATTTTCTGAAGTTCTTAGCAAGTTCAGTCTTATGTTCAAATGATCACTTGAATTGATTTGAACTTAGTTCTGATTTGATTTCATTCTTATTTGGTTCGGACCCTTATTAGTCATTTAGATTTTGTTCAAGTCCTTCAGCTTGAGTTCAATCAAGTTTGATGGTCCGCAAGTCCACAGTTCATGTTCATGTTCAAAGCTCACTGCTTTTTCTCATTTGGTCCAGTTCTTTTGTTCTTTTGAGTTCAAAAACAGGTCCGAATGTAGTAATATTTCACCCGAAATTTCGGCAGCCTCCCGGCGTCTCCCCCGTTTAGGGGAAAAACTACGAGAAAACTGGGCCTTTCCCACCACGCTAAGAAAAGCGTGTATGGTAGGTGCCCTCTTTCGAGGACACCGCGGCCGTGTAAAGTTTTTGTCCCCACCACGCTAAGAAAAGCGTGTATGGGTCTTCTCGGTACCTGTTGCAAGAGAAAAAGAAGTTGTTTCCCCGCAAGCGGGTACTTATGGGCATCCCTACTTCGTTGTACGCATCGCACCGGGTTCCCTTCCCACCACGCTAAGAAAAGCGTGTATAGGTGGTTTGTCGGTGCGTTACGAACTTCGAAGAAGGATTTGGAACCAAGGATCGCGCGCCTACCTTGTCGTAGGTGTCGCGCCGGTTGCCCCTCCCACCACGCTAAGAAAAGCGTGTATGGGCAGACCGCCGACTCGACACGCAGGACGAGGTAAGAAAGAAAGCCTGGGTTCCATAAATTATACCTTTGGCGGCCGACGGATCGGCGGTCGTCGGTGAAGGCTCGGAGTCGAGGTAGGAGGGTCAGATGTCGAGGCGGGAGAGCAGGAGGCAATGGGATTTTTCTTCCCTTTCTTTTTTTTTTAAATCTTAATTAATAATAATTAATAATAATTAAAATTAATTAATTATAACTAATTATAATTAAAAATAATTAATTAAAAATAATGAAATTAATTATGATTAAACTTATTTAATCATAATTAATTAAAAATTATTTTTTAATTAATTATAATTAAAAATAATCAAGTTATAATTAACTCAATTAATTAAAATTAGTATATAAAAAAAACTTTAATGGCTAAATCCGACCAAATGGTTTTGGTGCACGCGTTAAATCCTGGCAGTGAGTAGATCCAGGATTTAAGGATTTACAGCTTAAATCCCGTATTTACTAAATCCCTAGGTTCGGTGGATTTTCGGGATTTGGCCAAAGAAGACCGTGAATGGGGGAAGTTACCTTCACGTCTTGCAAGCTCCTGTTGATGCTTCCGATCAAAATGCCAAACTTCCGATCCGACAGACAGGGCAAGCCGTCGGAGGAGCAGAGCCGTGCGGAGGAGGCGAGGGATCGAACGGGTAAGCTGGCTTCTCTCTTCCTCTCTCTCTCTCTCTCTCTCTCTCTCTCTCTCTCTCTCTCTCTCTCTCTCTCTCTCTCTCTCTCTCTCTCTCTCTCTGTCTCTCTCTCTCTCGGGATGGAGGGAATCGGACAAAGGGAGGAAGTGACGGGAGCTCAGTCGCTGGGCTTGGAGGAGAGGGGAGCTCGGCGAGGATTCGGGAAATTGGAGCGGGGCTGAGGCCGAGCGGGATCGCGAGAGGAGGAATCGCGTATGAGAGCCCTTCGCTCTCATTTTAACAATGCGAAGAGGTCGTGGGCGATCATGGGAGCGACGTGCGTGAGGCTACGTCGACATGGTCTCGACGTGCGAGATCGTGCGGCGTGCTGCGACAGGGGAGCGACGTGCTTCGGCAGAGAGGTAAGGGATTTTCAATCTCTTTTTTTTTTTGTTATACAGCAGGTCAACAAATGCCCCCCAACAAATGTGGTAGGCGTCTGGAGCGGGCCACGTTTGTTGCATGCTGGTTGACCCTGTGGATCTCTAAATTTTTTTTCTAGATGTCACACTAAGGTTTCCATTTAGTGGATCTCCAAGAATTTGCTTGGATGTCACACTAGAATTTTCTTTTAGTGGATCTCCAAAAGTTGTTTGGATGTCACACTAAGATTTTCTTTTAGTGGATCTCCAAAAGTTGTTTGGATGTCACACTAATATTTTCTTTTAGTGGATCTCCAAAAGTTGTTTGGATGTCACACTAATCTTCTTTCTCCATAGCGCTTCTAGATGTATCCATAGATGGTTGACATCTTGTTGAAATTTTAAATATTTATTTGGGGATCTCAACATGCAGGGCGATGTCAACCAAATAAATATTTAAAATGCCCCCAGTCTTTAGGGACATTGGTAGATGTCATTCAGGGAACTCATTTTGCTACCTTAGCAAGAGCCCTGAGATTTTGATCCTTCTGTCTTGTGCTTTGTGCTGCGGACTTGGTGAAGGGTTGTCTGATTTGCTCTGCTGACTTATCAGAAGATTTGTATTCCTTCTGCCCTTTGCTTCTAGCTTTGGCGGGCTTGATGAAGGAGTAGATGCCGGTGACTTAAACCCTTAGGTTTGTATTAGGTCGATGGCGAAAAGTCATCGGTCCTGAGCTTTGTGCATAGCGGACTTGTTGATGACGAAATCCACTTAGTTCAGCCATAGGCTTTTCATGAACTTTGGGATAATTTTCTTCGGTCCTTTGCTTTGTGCTTTGGTGGACTGTTAAAGAAAAGTTCCTTCGATCCTCGCTTTGTGCTTTGCGGATTTGTTGAAGGATTTGCAGGTTCTGGATTTGATTGATAGTACCGAATGTGGATAGTATCTTGATCCTTGACCACTTGAGAAGACTTTAATCTGAATAACTTGAGTTTATCAGATCAGGAGAGCTGGGATTTGACAGCTCTTCGTCCTCTGGTTGCTGAGATGGGGGTTCCTCTACTGCGGCCTTTCTTATGGCTTGTTGAGTAGATGGAGCTGCCAGCGATCCGGCCATATTTGGGCTTGTTGGATCCGACCTTTTACACCCATTCAGTCTTCAGACTTGAGCTATGGGAATTGTGCTCCCCAATGCTGATTTTGCTGAAGTTGACAGATTTGGAGTCATCCTTCGTGGTTGTAGATTTTGGAGCCTACGAACATTCAGTAGTTGCTCGAGACTCATCTGCCACTGGAACTTTGATTCTCCGGTCATTTTGGAGAATTTTGCAGACTACGATCACTTGGACCTGTCGAGTCAAATTGGCCTTCGTTCTTCCTACAGTCTCTACTGACGGGTTGACGAAGTGGGGGTTCCGCTACTACAGCCGTTCTTATGGCTTGTTGAGTAGACGGAGCTGCCAGCGATCCGGCCATATTTGGGTGTGTTGGATCCGACCTTTTACACCCATTCGGACCTTAAGCTTCAGGCTGTTGAAAGACTTCAAGCTTTTCGGCTCAATTTTGTAGAAGTGTGTAGCCACAAAAGTCTCTTTCTTGACTTTTGAGTCTTGGTTTGTTGAAGAAGATGTTATCTCGTTCTTTAAGAGATCACCTGCACATATTCTGAAAAAGAAGTCTTTGTATTCTTTAGCACAAAGTAGCATTTGAATTGATAATTTTAAATATTTATTCGGGGATCTCGGCATGCAGCGCGATGTCGACCCGAATAAATATTTAAAATGCCCCCTGTCTCGCAGGGACATTTTAGAGTAGAATAGGATTGGAATTTTGAGATTTTAAATATTGTTTGGGGATCTCGGCACGCAGCGCCATGTCGACCCGAACAAATATTTAAAATGCCCCTAGTCTAATGGGGAATTTTGAAATGCGTTCTCATGACATAAGAGAATTTCAAAATATAGAATATATACGCTAATAAACATATATGAAAACATAGCGTATTAAACATGACATCTGCTTGAGCAATTCATGAATAATATTTCTTCAGGTATCGACCGTTGATCGGCGGCATGGGCCTTTGACCATTCAGATCGATCAGTTGATAAGCTCCTCCTTGAAATACTTTCTCGATGACGAAAGGTCCTTCCCATTGGATACGAATTTGCCACCGATTTTTCTGTGTGGGATGATTGGTCTTCTCTGCACCAGGACCAATTCTCCTTCTTGAAATGATCGAGGACGAACCATTCGATCAAAAGACTTTGTCATTCTTGCTCGATAGATCTCCAGGTTCTGCTGAGCTTGTAACCTGATTTCATCGAGTGCATCGAGCTCCTCCATTCTTAGACGAGCATTTTGTTCTTGAGTCAGCTCATTCTGGACAGCAACTCAAAGAGATGGAAGTTCAACTTCTAGTGGCAGTACGGCCTCAACTCCAAATACTAGAGAGTAAGGAGTGGCTTTGGTTGGCGTTTTGTAAGTTGTACGATACGCCCATAGCGCTTCTGTCATTTTCGTATGCCACTCTCTTTTGTTCTTGGAGAGAATCTTTTTTAGCAATTTCACCAACGTTTTGTTTAAGGCTTCAGCCAAGCCATTTGCTCTTGGATAATAAATAGAAGAGTACCGCCAATCAATTTTGTGTCGATCAACGAACTTATAGATTTTTGTACTCTTGAAAGCAGTTCCGTTGTCTGAGATTATGCGGCGTGGCACACCAAATCTGTAGACGACATTATGGGTGAAGAAGTTGATCACATGCTCGGACGTAACTTCTTTAAATGGAGCCGCTTCTGCCCACTTGGAGAAATAGTCGGTTGCTACCAAGATGAAGCGGTGTCCCGCTGATGACGGCGGATCTATTGGCCCGATAACATCGGTACCCCAGCATTCAAATGGCCAGGATGTTATTGTAAGGTGCAGCGGATTTGGCGGTTGATGTATAACATCACCGTGATCTGGCACTCATGGCACCTCTTAGCATGATTGATACAATCTCTGACCATGGTCGGCCAATAGTAGCCCATTCTTTTAATTTTGATTGCCATCTTGGGACCTGATTGGTGTGCTCCACAAAGTCCTTCGTGAACTTCTGCCACAACTTTATCAGCTTCTCGAGTTCCTAAGCATCTTAGCCACATTTGATCGAAAGCACGCCGATACAATGTGTTGTTGACGAATGCATATCGTAGTGCTCTCTTCCTGATTTGAGCAGCTAATGATTTGTCTGTTGGCAATTTACTTTCTTTAAAGTAATCAATGAAAGGCAGTCTCCAGTCATCTTCTTCCTCGACATCTAGACAATGCCACCATGATTCTGAAGCTTGAATGGCCTTGCGCCTTTTCTTAGGAACTTGCTGTTCTTCAGACTGATCTTCGAGATCAACTGGTTGGGGAGGTTGAGGATCAACCGAAGTTGCATCCTGCTGGCTTGAATTTGGTATTCCCTCTGCCTGCGGGAATTGTAATAATGCTGGCTCTAGGATCCGACGATTGTGTACCATAATTATTATAGGCCATTCGTCGTCCATATTTGCCATTTCTTTAGCCAATTTAGCAAGAGAATCAGCTTTGGCATTTTGACCTCGGGGAACTTGAGTTAGTTTGACAACTGGAATTTGCTTCATAAGCTCAAGAACTCGCCGATGATAACAGGCCAACTCAAACTTGGTGATTTTGTAAACTCCCAACACTTGATTTACAACAAGTTGGGAATCACCGAAGATTTGGAGATTTTGAATTCGGACATCGATTGCAATCTCCAATCCTGCTATTAAAGCTTCATATTCGGCTTCATTGTTTGTCCGAGGTTCAGTCAGACTAAATGAGAATCTCATTATGCCTCCCTCGGGCGCCACGAAATGAGTCCGTTTCCGGCTTGAGCTTTCTCGAGATTTGGAGGCCGAGCACGTTTGATTGACGATGCTCCATCAAAGTACATTTCCCATACTCGTAACATCTCCTCTTTTCCAACATGCATGATCTGCTCATCAGGTAGATCGTCGTTGAGCGGTGAATCTACAGGGATAGGATGTGCAGCGAGAAAATCTGCCAACACTTGCCCTTTCACTGCCTTTTGAGGGACATATGTGATATCAAACTGCAGAAGTATCACTGCCCACCTTGCCAAACGACCTGTCAACGCTGGTCTTGTCATCAAGAACTTCAGCGGATCGATCTTTGATATCAAGGTGATTTTGTGAGACAACATATAATGGCGGAGCTTCTGAATTGCGAAGATCAGGGCCAAGCAATGCTTCTCGATTGGAGAGTAGCGGATTTCTGCTCCTATCAACCTCCGACTGATATAGTAGAGCGCATTTTCTTTTCCTTCTTCATTATGCTGGGCCAACAATGCTCCGAGGGACTCTTCTAGTGCTGCCGTGTACAGTATAAGAGGCTTCCCCGGGATTGGCGTCGCGAGAATAGGAGGATTCAACAGATATCTTTTGATGCTGTTAAATGCTTCTTGGCATTCTTCGTCCCATTTGAAACGGACATCTTTCTTCATCAGTTTTGAAAATGGCTGGCACCTACCCGACAGATTCGATATGAATCTTCGAATGAAAGCCAGTTGTCCTTGTAAAGAACGGAGTTGACGGAGGTTCTTTGGAGGTGGCATCTCCACGATCGCCTTGATCTTGTTGGGGTCGACTTCGATTCCTAGATGTCGAACAACATATCCCAGAAATTTTCCTGAGGATACCCCAAATGCACACTTGAGAGGGTTCATCTTCAGATCGTACTTTCTGATCCTTTCGAACACAATTCTCAAATCATCAATGTGGTCTTTTCGGTCCATGCTCTTAATGACCAAGTCATCTACATAGCATTCGACCTTCTGATGAATCAAATCATCGAATATACGAGTCATCGCCCGCTGGTAGGTGGCACCAGCGTTCTTCAGGCCGAAGGGCATGACTGTGTAGCAGAATATGCCTATAGGCGTTCTGAATGATGTATGTCTTTCATCTTCATACGCCATTTTAATCTGATTGTAGCCTGACGATCCGTCCATGAATGAGAACATATCGTAGTTGGATGTATTGTCAACTAGAAGCTCTGATACTGGGAGCGGAAAGTCATCTTTCGGGCATGCCTTATTGAGGTCCCTGAAGTCGATGCAGATACGAATCTGGCCATTCTTCTTCTTTACAGGGACGATATTTGCAATCCAGTCATCATACTTCTCTTCTCGGATGAAGCCTGCTTCTATGAGCTTCTTTGTTTCTGCAATCACCTGTTCTTCAATCTCCAATCTCATTCTCCTTGGAGCTTGCTTGACGGGTGCTACATCAGGCTTGATGGCCAATTTGTGAACTTCCACATCAGGGGATAAGCCAGGCATCTCAGCATATGTCCAGTCAAAGCAGTCCCTGAATTCACATAGTAGCTCTTTTATTTCTTCTACTTGATCTTCTGGCAGAAGAGAGCTAATAAAGATTGGGCGAGGGTCTTCCTCAGTTCCCAAGTTGACTTCTTTGAGCTCGTCCATCGTAGCAGCTTGTCCACCATCTTCCAGTTCTTCTAGTGCAGGCTCAGCTTCTACGGGTTGATCATCATAAGCATTTGTTTCGTATGTTTCTTCAGCATCATCATCATCGGATTTGATTTCTCCACATGTGATTGCTTGACAAGTCTCTTTTGGAGGAATTTTTATTTGATGAACCCGATGCCTTTATATGCATCTATATCTTTTCGTCGTAATGGACGCGGACTTCTCCCATACCAAAGGCCTAAGCTTGTACGGAGCTGTCGTTTGGTAGTAGGAATATTGATTTGCTTTCGTAGCATTCTTTGAATATTTTTGGTATTGAATTTGGGTAGCCTCGTAGGAAATAATTCCTCGGAGTCGAGGAGCATGCAATCCCAGTCATGATTCTCCTCTTCATGAACTCCCGTGGAATATAGCACATTCTTTGGCACAGTCCCATTTTTACGGGGAGGCAGATAAAGAGTGGAGAGTTCTTCAATTTTTATGAACCTCGCGCGAAGTGATTTCCTTGAAATGTTGCAAGGGAACATGTGTGACTACGAGTACGCTGTCTGAAATCAACAGACTGTCTATTCTTCTAGAGAACACACTCTGCACTGAGTTCATGTAGATTGAGTCGTAGTCATAATCATCATTTGAAAATTCAATCTGCCTACTCCATTCATCCGTGGACCGGCATACTTTTCGAGATTTGGCAGGAGTAACATCATCTTCATCCGTGTCACTCCCAAGATGAGGTACATTCTTCTTTTGTTTAGGAATGGTTGTTGGTGATTTGGGAAGAGTCGGCGGTGCCTTCTTTCTTCCTACACGCTTCTTCTCATCTTCTTGCTTGGGTTTCTTTGCAGCCTTAGAATTTGATGCTCTAGCCTCAAGAGAACTTGACGACTTTTGCTTCTTTGGCATGAAGTACTTAGCATATTCATAAACTGTTACTTCATG
Source organism: Dendrobium huoshanense (assembly GCA_016618105.1). Lineage (NCBI taxonomy): Eukaryota > Viridiplantae > Streptophyta > Magnoliopsida > Asparagales > Orchidaceae > Dendrobium > Dendrobium huoshanense. The sequence goes on along the minus strand of CM028353.1, from coordinate 20,835,477 downwards.
TACTGCAAAGGGCTGAATATCGCCAGAGATCCTGAATTCTTCTCCTTCTCTGAGATACTTCATGCACTGGTGTAATGTTGAAGGGACAACGCCGTATTCATGCAGCCAGGGGCGACCCAATAACGCCTTGAACGAAGTGTCCGCATCAATTACATGGAATTTGGCTTCCGTATGGAGTTCCCCGAATACAAGAGGAAGCATAAACAAACCAAGAGTTTTCTGCCCTTTCTCGTTGAAGCCATGCACCATCAATTTATCTTGGCCAAGATGTTCCACATCGAGGCAGAGGGATCTCAGTGCCTTAAGGCTCATAAGATTTACGGAAGATCCGGGATCAATCAAAATTCGACTGATCATCATACCGTCGCTCTCTGCCGTAACATACAGAGGGCGGTTATGATCTACCGTTCCAAGCATCATATCATCCTCAGCAAAGGTGATAAGGGGCTCATTCCGAGCTTGCAAGACTTCCGTCAAGTTGCGCTCAGCAAAATATGCCTCATATCTTTCGGGGTCCTTAAGAGCTTGGATCAAAGTTTCTCGAAGGTCTTTAGACATCAAGAGGGCATCATATATGCTGAGTTGTGCTGGGATCTTCCTCAAGTGGGATAAGATATTGTAATCTATCCCCTTAGATGAAGTATCTTTCTTCTTGGAGTCATTTAGGATAATATCTTCATTTACAATTATCTCTTTTCCTTTATCTTTGTTAGGAATCCCCTTCTTTGGTGGAGGTGACAGTACTTTGCTACTTCTCAACTGTACTTGGGCCACCTCATCTGATTCAGACTTGTTTGATGAAGCATTATCTTCAGAGTCAGCCATTGTTGTGTCTGCGGATTCATCTGTAGACTCGGAATCGTCTCCCAACTTCACTTGTTTCATTTGCGATTCTATGCTTGGGTCTGAATCTTCATCATCCGGAAAACATAGATCTTCTGAACTAAATTCCATTGATGATACCATTAGACAGAATTCAGGGGCCGCTTCTTCAGCGTATTTCTCCCTATCTGTTATTTTTGAGCTTGTTGAGATGACTCGGCATATCTCCGTAGGAAGGGATTCAGCCTCAACTTCTTTCTTTTCATCTATTTTAAACTCTTTCATAAAATCATCAAGCTTAATAGGCCTCCTGACAGTCTGGTAATATTCATCTAAACTATCAATAGCCTTTTGAGTTGCAGTCTTCTTCGCCACAGGCTTCTTCAACTTGGCTTTCTTCTTAGAAGACTTCGTCTTTGCTTTACCAGACTTTAACGAGCTAGCTTGGACAGGTTGCTGTTTAGAAGTGGATGCATTGGACGCAGGCAACCACTTTAGATTCAGCACCGGCTCAGTAGGAGACTTCCACTTGACACCTGGAACTCCTTCTAGCTGTTTCAACATTTTTGTTGTCTTCTTGGAGACCACGGTCTCCCATTGCTTCTTTTGGACAAATTCTTTGTTTTGCTGTTTCTTTAGGCGGGAGTACGGAAGAGGACGTTACTACCCGGGTGGATTCCTTTATGGACGAACCAACACATTATCTGATAATGTCAGTTCTCTCCTCTTGTACATCTTTTCTAACCAATCTTTGAAGACATACAATCTTCAATTGGATGGCTAACTACCCGATGATATGGGCAGTAGTTTGGGTCGCCACTGTGTTTTGGACTCTTCAGGTCTTTTGCATTCTGGCAACTCCGACCATTCTTGAGTGCTTGTCGGAACAATTTGGCAACACTTTCCCTCTTGAACGAATATTCTTTATTCATTTTCTCCTTGAGGGAGGGGAACGTTCTATCACCCAGTTCCTGCAGTCTGCCTCTGGGGCTCTCCTCCACTAGGAAGGCTCAAGGTTTGTCGTTTCCTCCAAGTACCAGTTTTGCTGAGGATTTGATTGTAAGACTGCTTTGGCTTTTCTTCATATTGCATCGGCTGCTTTCCTTTATCCACATTATATACTACCTTTTTACCTTTATCAGGTCTAGGAGGGAATGCGGAGTAAACATCATTTCTTTTGGCATCAGGAGCTTTAGTCTTTTTGGGTCTGTCAGGGAGGCTTTCAGATTTTGATAAGTTCAACTTTTCAAATTTTGCCACCCTATCCAACAGATCTTGGAAAGTAGTAATTGAAGCCATGCATAAGAAGGGTTGCATTTTGTCATCAATGTTTCCCACAACAATTGAACTACATGTTCTTCTTCCAACTGCTGCTCGCACTTCATCTGAGATTGCGCCAGCGTGTTATATATTTCGTCACTGACTCTTCCTTTCTTCTCTTATCTAGAGCAAGATCAGCGATAGTAGTCTTCTCTGTTGCACTGGCAAACCTTTTCACGAATAAGGCTTCCAGCTCCGCAAACGTCCTTAATGAATCATTTGGTAGTTCGGCGTACCATTCGAAAGCAGTTCCACTCAAGCTGCTCACGAATTGCCTGAATAAAAGAGCATCATTGCCCCCTGTGTTCCCACAGGTTGCTTTGAACTGCGCCAGATGCTGTCTGGGATTTTATTTGCCATCGAAAATATTGAACTTCGGCACAGAATATCCCTTTGGATATGGCACCTGATCGTACTCGCTGGTACGGGCGACCTTTCCTACCAACTTCTCTGCCTGTTCAGCAGCTATAATGGCCTTGATCTTTTCACTGATTATGCCTTCCAACTGTGATGCAGTTACAGGTTCAGAGACATTCGCCACATTTTGGGGAGTGCGTTGGCGGGTTGGATCATCATTTTTATCGCCACCTTCATGTACACCTTTCACTCCTGAGGCTTGGGGCGCTTGAGGATTTACAGCTTGGTTGACAGGCTGAACCGGTGCAGGACCCACAAAAGTGGTCTTCTGCATCATCTCCATCATAGCCGTCATCTGAGTCATCATCTCAGTCATTTTATCATTCAACTGAGAGATTTCTCTATCTTTCCTTCGCATCTGTCGCCTCATTTGATTTCTCATTTCAGCGAGTGTGATATCTTCGCCAGCGAAGGGGTTTTCTCCGACCTCTTCTTCTTCCTCATCTCCTTCTTCTGAGGAGCGAGCACTTCGGCTGGCAATGGATCTAGCCCTGTGGCGACGTCGATAAGCACGTACGCGTGGCTGTGATTGTTGGTCTTCTTCATCACCATCATCTTCCTCTTCAATATCGGCGTGACTGACCATACGAACCACCTCAATTTCTATAGTATCTTCATCACCATAGTCTTCTTCATCTTTTTGCACCTGAATTTCTGAGCGGCGGCGCCACTGAATTTCAGGTTCTTGACTTGGAATGAGTATTTCTTCAACCCGTGGACTACGATCGAAGTGAACTTCCTCTTTGGTTGAAGTAGGAGAATGACGGGATCTCTTGGAAGACTCTCCAGGATGTCGACCGTTATTATAATTGTCGTCATTATGGGTCTTCCTTTGGACCCATTTCTGACAAGTTCTATTAGTAGGGGCGGATCTCCGGGAGACAGCTCCGGATGTCACACCCGAACTAATCCTTTCTTCAAGGATATTTTCTCTTCGAGGCTTCGGCCTCCAAACTTGCTTCCCTTTCCACCGGGACCTTTCGGCGACGGATCCCCGAACATAAGGTTCAGGTGTCACGCCCCGATGCTCACCACGTGGAGCTTGTTGTTGGGAATCTCTTCTTTCAACTATCACAGCAGATGATAGTCTATCTCTGGGAGGAGTTCTTCGGGCCTCAACAACCAGTGGCCTCTGGAACTTCTTTTTCATTAAGCCCTTCTCCTTGACTGTCTTCAGTACACGGTGTACCCGGGCAGACAGACGTTCGGGCTCTCTTATCTTCTGAGGGGCTGGAACTTCAGGTCGACGCGCCCAGAAGAATTTCTTGAGCTCACCAAAAGAGCTATTTCTTTTTACCCACTTCAGATTGGAGAACTTATTCTGAGTGGGGATATTGATCTTTGATTCTGGTGCTGGCAGATTGGAGGGATGGACTGGTACAGGTAACTGTTGAGCTCGCAGCTCTGCATTTCTCTTCCTCCTATGCCTTCTAGTAAGCCTTCCTCCAGATGAAGAAGCTTCATTATCATACCTCCCAGGTGCAACAGTCTCTCTGGGCAGGGCGATGGTGTTTGCAGTCACCACAGAGATCTTTCTTCCAGTGACAACCCTCTTTGCAGTAAGGGTCTCAGGTTGGGATAGTCTTTCAAAGACAGAAGTTCTTCCTTGAGCAGTACCTCTGGCAGCAATCCTTGTAGAATAGGATCTTCCAGAAAGTTCTTCAGAGTTTACGCCGTACACAGGAACGACTGCAGCCTTTGCAGTAGCTGCTGAGAATTCGAGCCCACCAAAGTGGATGGTGGCTCCAGTATTTCCAGTTTCAATGACAGCATTCGCCAGTTGAATTCTGGCTCCTCGTCCCAGTTGGACGGTCATTGGTGTGTCCTGCATTTCCATTCTATAAGAAAAATGAAAGGCAATGGTTAGTAATCAAAATTGATACATCACCCCACGCTTTCATAACAAGGAAATAACGCAGAACTAATAGCAGAAGCAGGAAAGTTAGCATGGAATTAAAAACCCTGCTAAACAAATTTCCATTGATCTTATTTAAAAGATTCACTTTCGGGACCTTTCAGTGATGGATCTTTGGATATAAGAACCAAATGTCACATCCTGATGTTCACCATATAGAGCATAGCATTTTGGCTGCTACTGTAACATTTATATGACTAGCCAAAGATGGAAAGAGAAACCATTACCCAGCGGAGTCGCCAGAAATCTGTGGGCGACTCCGATTGTTGGCTTTTAGCTCTATCGGGACCTTTCAGTGACACATCCTGATGTTCACCGTACATAGCTCAATATCATCATCATTTTTTAGTACTACTATAGCATTTAGACAACTAGCCAGAGATGGAAAGAGAAACCATTCCCCAGCGGAGTCGCCAGAAATCTGTGGGCTCCGAAAATTCGGCCCCGACCTCCGCATCGCGCGATTTCTTTTTCTTTCGGCGAGGGAGTTTTAACGAATTAAGTTCCGGGGTAAATTTTGGAAGGCAGATGGGTTTGTAGATAAGACACTACCCAGAGATTTCGCCCTCATTTTACGAGGACTTTATGATCTGAGTTCTGGTTTCCTATAGGCGTAAGCCCCTATAGTTAATTACCCCTCTCGATCACGAGAGAGAACTTTCGATTAAGGCTAGCCGTCATTTAGATACGTATAGAAATACGTGTATCTGGCATATAGTAGCAGCAATGGGTTTGGGTTTGAAAACTGGATTTGGATTTAAGAACTTGGAGAGTTTGATAGTTTGGAAGATTTGATATTTAAAAATAGAAATTTCACCATCGTGCACTTAAAGCGGATGGTGGGGGAATGGATGATGGACCCGATCAAGATCCCATGGTTCCGTCGTCCCGGGCCATCGTGGTCCCTGGTCTACTTAGTCAGAGGAGGTAGTCGACCCAACCTGACAGAAGGATCCTTGTCGGCAGCCATGGGTTGCTTCGTCCAAGGGGACCTTGTAGACCGGGGTTGGATGTTTGTCTAAGGGGACAAATTTAAATCCACCTTAGCTGACAGAGGGCTTTGTGCCCTATCGATCATATCCTATTGATTCATATCTCAAGGATTTGATGTCAGTAAGGAGCGTATTGGCTCTGGCCATAACCGATATATCGTGGTGCCATTTGGTGGCGAAACCACGCGGTTCAGAGGGCCCCGGGTCGTCTTAACCGTTTATCCTGCGGTGGCCATTTGGCGGCTAACCGCCGGTTAGAGGACACGTACCACGTCCTTACTAGCAGGAGATTGTTTGAGAATGGATCCTAGTGATATTTTCGACTAGGCATTTCGCTCTTTGTGAGCTAGAGTTTATTTGAATTTGTCCGCCTCGACAAACTGTTGCGGAGGGCGGATGGAATTTGCTTTAAGCGATTGATGGATTGATTTCAGATTTAAATATCTGGGAATTTGGGATTTGTGGAGCTTTGGATTTGGACTTTTGGGAGACATAAAAATGCCTGAAATTAACCCCTCCGGTTGAGATCATCATTCAACACGACCATCATCGGGGTGTTTAGGGGTCATTTCCATTTGATTGAACCTTATCGACCCTATCAACTTATCGATAGGGGATCAGGTTTCATAGGCTTTGTGCCTTTTATTTAGTGAATTCTCTTGATTTTAGGCTTTGAAGGCCTAAAAAAATGTATTTAAACAAATACACCGTTCGATACAACCGTGTATTTTGTTAGGTAGTTTGAATCTTGTCGACTTCTATTGATCCGTATAGAAGGATCGGATTCGAACTTGAATTCACTTGTCAACCCGCGCAGCATCCCTAAGCGTCACGTGTGTACCAATAACACGCTCGTCGGGGCCCATGCGGGTGATTTTTATATTGATTTAGACATATTTGTTGACACATTCTGTCTGCTTGTAACAGTGTTGCAGATCCGGTGGCGTGGCGTTGTAGATTGTAGACGCCTTCTGTCTGCTTGTATATATGTTGCAGATCCGGTGGCGTGGCGTTGTAGATTGTAGACGCCTTCTGTCTGCTTGTATATATGTTGCAGATCCGGTGGTGTTTGGTCTTGATGTTGAACCCCTCCCCATTTCTCATTCACCGGGGAGAAATTCTTTTGGACTTTGAAGTCCACTGATTGTCATTTCACTTTGAGAAGATCTCTTTTCAAGATCTTTAGTGTAGTAGACTTGATATTTCTGATATTTATGGATGCCAGAGTTGTTCCCCTTCCTGAATACAGGATCGAGAAGATCTTGATCACCGTTGTCATAGGTGATATTCATACTTGTGTCCACCGTGGTTCGATGTACTTACGAAGTACCCACAGTTGTTATCCATAAGTGGCTTGTGTTTGCTGGCAGAGGATCGTCGTATTAGCTACGAGCTCCTAGGAGTATTCGTAGGAGGACCCTTACTTTTGCATTGAAATCACCTTTCACCAATCTCAGGTGGTTTGATTATGTTTGTTTGATCTTGTAGGGATCATCGTTGGAGATGTACTTGTGTGTTGTTCTTGAAGGTTCAAGCCTTCTGAATCCTTGTTCAATTCATATTAGAGTTTACTTGAGCTTGAGCTCAATGTTCGGGGTCCCCTGATGTTCAAGTCTTCAAGTTCAAATGTTCAGTCCATGTCCTCGCTCGTCGTGCAAGTTCAAGTTTCTTGTTGTTCAATTCGAACCTTTGCTTGAGTTCAAATGACTGAATCGTGTTCAAATACATGTTCAGGATTTTCTGAAGTTCTTAGCAAGTTCAGTCTTATGTTCAAATGATCACTTGAATTGATTTGAACTTAGTTCTGATTTGATTTCATTCTTATTTGGTTCGGACCCTTATTAGTCATTTAGATTTTGTTCAAGTCCTTCAGCTTGAGTTCAATCAAGTTTGATGGTCCGCAAGTCCACAGTTCATGTTCATGTTCAAAGCTCACTGCTTTTTCTCGTTTGGTCCAGATCTTTTGTTCTTTTGAGTTCAAAAACAGGTCCGAATGTAGTAATATTTCACCCGAAATTTCGGCAGCCTCCCGGCGTCTCCTCTGTTTAGGGGAAAAACTACGAGAAAACTGGGCCTTTCCCACCACGCTAAGAAAAGCGTGTATGGTAGGTGCCCTCTTTCGAGGACACCGCGGCCGTGTAAAGTCTTTGTCCCCATCACGCTAAGAAAAGCGTGTATGGGTCTTCTCGGTACCTATTGCAAGAGAAAAAGCAGTTGTTTCCCCGCAAGCGGGTACTTATGGGCATCCCTACTTCGTTGTACGCATCGCACCGGGTTCCCTTCCCACCACGCTAAGAAAAGCGTGTATAGGTGGTTTGTCGGTGCGTTACGAACTTCGAAGAAGGATTTGGAACCAAGGATCGCTCGCCTACCTTGTCGTAGGTGTCGCGCCGGTTGCCCCTCCCACCATGCTAAGAAAAGCGTGTATGGACAGACCGACGACTCGACACACAGGACAAGGTAAGAAAGAAAGCCTGGGTTCCATAAATTATACCTTTGGCGGCCGGCGGATCGGCGGTCGTCGGTGAAGGCTCGGAGTCGAGGTAGGAGGGTCAGATGTCGAGGCGGGAGAGCAGGAGGCAATGGGATTTTTCTTCCCTTTCTTTTTTTTTAAATCTTAATTAATAATAATTAATAATAATTAAAATTAATTAATTATAACTAATTATAATTAAAAATAATTAATTAAAAATAATGAAATTAATTATGATTAAACTTAATTAATCATAATTAATTAAAAATTATTTTTAAATTAATTATAATTAAAAATAATCAAGTTATAATTAACTCAATTAATTAAAATTAATTTTTATTAATTAAAATTAGTATATAAAAAAAACTTTAATGGCTAAATCCGACCAAATGGTTTTAGTGCACGCGTTAAATCCCGGCAGTGAGTAGATCCAGGATTTAAGGATTTACAGCTTAAATCCCGTATTTACTAAATCCCTAGGTTCGGTGGATTTTTGGGATTTGGCCGAAGAAGACCGTGAATGGGGGAAAGTTACCTTCACGGCTTGCAAGCTCCTGTTGATGCTTCCGATCAAAATGCCAAACTTCCGATCCGACAGACAGGGCAAGCCGTCGGAGGAGCAGAGCCGTGCGGAGGAGGCGAGGGATCGAACGGGTAAGCTGGCTTCTCTCTTCCTCTCTCTCTCTCTCTCTCTCTCTCTCTCTCTCTCTCTCTCTCTCTCTCTCTCTCTCTCTCTCTCTCTCTCTCTCTCTCTCTCTCTCTCTCGGGATGGAGGGAATCGGACAAAGGGAGGAAGCGACGGGAGCTCAGTCGCTGGGCTTGGAGGAGAGGGGAGCTCGGCGAGGATTCGGGAAATTGGAGCGGGGCTGAGGCCGAGCGGGATCGCGAGAGGAGGAATCGCGTATGAGAGCCCTTCACTCTCATTTTAACAATGCGAAGAGGTCGTGGGCGATCGTGGGAGCGACGTGCGTGAGGCTACGTCGACATGGTCTCGACGTGCGAGATCGTGCGGCGTGCTGCGACAGGGGAGCGACGTGCTTCGGCAGAGAGGTAAGGGATTTTCAATTTCTTTTTTTTTTGTTATACAGCAGGTCAACAAGCACGTAGGGTGGTATGCTAACATCTCCCGAAAATGACACTTTGGATATTTTTTTTGAGTTTGAAGGGCATTATAACGTAGCGACGAGAGAGTCAACGGCAGTGTCGAGGGTATGAAGGTTGAGGCACTTGAGTTTTTTTTTTCTTTTTTTTAATAAATTACAATAATAATAAAGGTAATAATACTATTATTAATATTAATTTAAATAAATAATAATATTAGTTAACAATAATAACTAATAATGCTAAAAATAGAGGGGGGGATGAGGTAGAGTTGGGGCGTGAAGTGGGCTTTCGAGTGTAGGTTTAGGTGGGCTAATTGGGCTGGGTTAGTTAGCTGATTAGTGGGCTATTTGAGTTGGTTGAATTTGCTAAAGGTATGAGTGGGCTATTGTTGTTGGGTGCAAATGGTGTTGGAGGGCTTTTGAAGTGATGAGCTGGAAGTGTAGTGGGATGTACAGAAGAGTTCGACTAGGGCCTTCATGTAGGCGAATTATTACATCTTGTCATCGGACCTATTTCTTGTTGAGAGAGTTTCTACTTAGCTTTACATGCTTCACATTCTTGCAACTTATATATTTTGACGATTCCAAATATTATTGTTTTGAGTATTACTTACTCCTAACACAGTTTTGGCTATTGTATGTACTAACATTTCAGGAAAATCATACTCCAGATTGTTGAAGACTTAAAATCAAATATCTGCTTGTTATTTTTTATAACTTGGAGTCTGTATTTGTTTTACTTGAGTCGGAGAGAGTGTGATTATATTTAAGTAACTCAGCACACACACACATCGGGGGAGAACTTTAAAATTCATAATTTTTAATACTGATCGTACAGGATGAATGTTCGTACAGGACGATTAGATCAGTTATACACCTCCAGGAGCAAATGGAACAAATAGAGGGTGAGTAAAAGTTTTTCTAAGTGTTGTTCGTCCAGATGAATAGTCCCATTCATCCCTAAATGATCTCCTCTGAATTTTCAATTTGAACTGTTTGTCCAGACAAATAGTCTCATTCGTCTCTGGACGATCTCCTCTCAATTTTTATTTTGAACTATTCGTCCAGACGAATAGCTCCATTCATCTCTAGACAATCTCATCTGGATTTTTAGTTTGAACTATTCATCCAGACGAATAGTCTCATTCGTCTCTGGATGATCTCCTCTAGATTTTTTGTTTGAACTGTTCGTCCAAATGAATAGTCCCATTCGTCTTTGGACAATCTCTTCTAGATTTTCAGTTTATTCTTTTTGTCCAGATGAATCGACACCTTCATTTCTGGTCGATGTTCTCTGTTCTTTGAACTTATGATTCGTCCTATTTTTTTGTCCCAACGAACCTTTGAAATAACTGTTCGTACCTAACAAACTATGTTTGTACCTGACGAACTATGTTCGTATGGGGTAAGAAGGTATTTTGTACCAATGCACATTTAGTTCATACGCAACAATTTTTACACTGTTCGTACGTATGAAATTCGATCATACTGGACGATCGAGTACGCACATATTTGAAAAATTGCAATTTTTGGACGATTTTTTGTGTCTTTCATATAAAAGGTCCACTTTAAACTGTCTTGAAATCTTTTTTTTCTGTTGGTCTTTGTGCAAACTGAAGAGAGATTGATGGGGAGAGTGTTTGAAGGAGATTTCTTACTACTGGAGCATGAAGAGTTTATTTGGTACTCAAAGGTATGGATCTTCATTTCTGAATTGCGATTACTTCACTCTTTTCTATTATCCTTTAAGATTTTTTATGAGAAGATCTTTTCAAGGAGATTCGATTTTCTGTTGACACTCGAGGAGTGTGAACAGTGGGAGGTTCTCTGCCTACACTTGGAGAAGTGTGAAAGGACAAAGAGTTCTCTACCTACACTTGGAGAAGTGTGAAAGGATGAAGGGTTCTCTGCCTACACTTGTAGAGTGTGAACAACGGGAAGGTTCTCTGCCTACACTTGGAGAGTGTGAACTGCTGGAGGTACTCTGCCTACACTTGGAAGGTGTAAAAGGAAGACAGTTCTCTGTCGCACTGGTAGTGGTGGAAGAGAGTTTTTGTGAAGGCTTCTCCGCCTTACTGTGGGGGCAAAAGGAGAGACACTAAGTGGTAATAGTGCAATACCTGAAGTGGGAGACTTCAGGGAGTAGATGTATGTCGTGTTTGGCCGAACCACTTAAATCTTGTGTCTTTTTATTTCCCGTAGCTTTTTACTTTATTATTTTTTGTTGATCCGTGGTTAAAAAATCTTTTCAGAAAATTTCATTATAAGATTTTTATCGATTTAAAATATAAGAGGGAAATTTTTAAAAATCAATTCACCCCCCCCCCCCCCCTCTTGGTTAGCCACTGAGACATAAGCTTATGTCTAACAACCTAATTCATAATTAACAAGTTTCAACAAGTGGTATTAAAGCTTAGTTTCAAAATCATAAGTTTAGACTACTTTTTGATTAACGACCATGGCTATATTTGGAAATTGAGATACACCTGAAGGTTACTCGATCTATAACTTGACCTCCCTTATTCGATAATATTTCTTTTGATTTTTAGAAAACACGCATGTCTATATTTTTACAGTCACTAGATTACCGTATGTAGATATTAGTTCAGGAAGAGTATACAAAACCAACTAGATTAGTTGACAGAGTTAGTGTTGAAATACACTTTGTGGACTGGACAGTATAAGAATGTGACTTACTACAACTTAATGCTAAATGCTTGAATAGTTTCTTTTGTGCTCTTAAATCTGATTATTACATGCGGGTTTCTACTTACAAGAGTGGAAAGGACATATGGGATAGACTTTGTATAACTTATGATGGGACTAATGAAGTTAAATAATTTAGACTTAATATCTTGTTGCATAATTATGAACTGTTTCGCATGAAACCCAATGAATCCATTTCTGACATGTACACAAGATTCAAACAAATAGTCACCTCTTTACATGCATTGGGTAAGGAACTAATAAATGCTGAATTAGTTAATAAAATACTTTGTTGTTTACCTACTGCTTATGATGTTAAAATAACTAAAATTACAGAGTCTAAAGATTTAAACATTTATTCTATTGATAATCTTCTTGGATTTCTAATTGCTTACGAGCAAGGAGTGAGTCAAAGAAAGGTTGATACAGGAGATCCATGAAAGGATTAGAATATTTCACTAAAGGTGGATGAGTCATAGAGTGATCAATCTGCACCTAAGGATGAGGACGATATCGCATTAATGACTAGACAGTTCTGAAGCTTTCTGAAGAGGAAGCAAAAGAGATGCCAGCAATGGAATCGAGGTAAATTTAATAGAAATATCAAAGTTTTAAATGATGTTATTTACTATGAGTGCATAAAACTTGGACATATTAAGTCAGACTGCCCAAAACTCAAAGCCACTCCTAGCAAGGAGAAGGTAGAGGAGAAGCCAATGATGAAGAAGGGCAAAAAGAAATTCTAAAGAGCTTTCTAGACGGACTTAATTTCAGACTCATCAGAGACTAAAAAGGATGAAGAAGTCACCAATCTGTACTTGATGGCTGATAATCTTGATCCGTCAGATCAAGAAGAGGTATGTGACTTGACTTACAATGAATTTTTAGAAGTCTCTGAATGCATACATGTTGCATATAGAAAATTAAAGAAATTGCATACTAGTCTGAACTTAGAATTACAAGACCTTCAAAGAGAACATGAAATCCTAAGAAAAGATCATGCTTTAATTGATAATAACCACATAAAATTACTTGATGAGTTTGATGAATTGAATAAGAACCATAAAAATTTAAAATCATCCAATGACGAACTTCAAAAAGAATATAAAAATAGTAAGGATGAATTGAGAGTAAATTATATCGAGTAAACTATACAAATCGTGTCTTGGAAGATATGAATTCTTTTTATAAACTGAAGATAGAAGCTCTCGAGGATAATAGGATACCACCAAGACTTAAATATTTCATGAATCCTATTTTGTATTTTAAATCTATGCAATCCATAAATAGACAGAGAAACTATAAAAGATTAAGAAACCCCTTTCTAGGAGTCAAATGTCATAATTATTGATTGATTAGACATATAGCACACACATATATATATTGAAGAAGAAAACTATTTGGTGTGGAAACCTAAGATGTATAAACCTAGACATATCATATGTGCATCTATTTATAATTTGCAAAAAGGTGAACCTAAACTTGTTTGGGTTCCCAATTCTAACGTTTGATGATTTTGTAGGACCGCTCTCATATAAGGCCTCGTTAGAGCATATAGTACCTGGACAGCGGTTACTCAAAGCATATGACTGGAGATATTGCTCAATTTATATCGCTGGAAGCCAGGAGTGGAGTTAGGGTTACACTTGCAGATAACACCACACAAAAGGTGGTAGGATCCGGTATGATTGGAAATCTTAAAAACTTTTTTATTGAAAATATACTACTTGTATAAGGTTTAAAGCATAATTTGTTAAGTATTAGCCAGCTATGTGATAAAGGATACTATATAAATTTTTTTTCTACTAGCTGCATATTAAGCCTAAATGGTAATGATGTTTTGAATGGTATAAGGGTAAACAATGTGTATATGCTAGACTTAAATTATATCAAAACTCCTACTGCTTTTTGTTAAAAACTATTTCTGAGGAATCATGGCTTTGGTAAAGGAGACTTTGTCACTCTAGTATGAAAAACCTTAGGAGGATTACCCAAAAGAACCTAATGAGAGGTATACCAAAACTAGACAATACTAAGGATCAACCTTGCGATACATGTCAATTAGGAAAATAGGTGAAGTCCTCTTTTAAATCCAATAAGGATCTTAGAACTAGCAAACCATTGGAGATATTACATATGGATCTTTTTGGACCAGTTGGAACTGTAAGTCTAGGAGGTAAGGTATACAGATTTGTAATTGTGGATGATTATTCTAGATTCACATGAGTTAGATTTCTATATCATAAAAGTGAATCATTTGAGGAGTTTAAAAATTTTTTTACTTGGATTCAAAGGAAACTAGGATGTGAAATTTTAACAATTCAGAGTGATCATGGAAAATAATTTAAAAATAAAAAATTTGAGGATTTTTATAAGGAAAAAGGAATTGATCACCATTTTCTACACCTAGAACCCCTCAGCAGAATGAGATAGTTGAAAGGAAAAATAGAATATTAATAGAAGCCGCTCGAGCCATGTTGGCAGAATACTCACTTCCTAAATATTTTTGGGCTGAGGAGGTTAACACAGCATGTTATGTTCTGAATAGGGTGAATGTTAGATTAAACTAAAATAAAATACCCTATGAGTTACTAAAGGGAAGAACACCTAATTTGTCACATTTTTATGTTTTTAGATGTAAGGTGTTCATACATAAAAATGGAAAATCTGCCTTTAAAAAATTTGATCCAAAATCAGATGAAGAAATTTTTATAGGATACTCAAGTGTTGGAAAATCTTATAGAGTATTCAATAAAAGAATTTTAGTAATTGAGAAAACTAAATATATTGTATTTGATGAATCTAGAATTTTGGAAGAAATAATTGTTTAAGAAGATGAGATAGAGATTAACTCCCAAAAGATTGAGAAAATAAATTTGGAAGAAAATTTGGAGATAGAAAACACAGTGCCTAGAGATTTGAGATTTTTTAAAAACCTCCCAAAGGAATTGATTATAGGTGAACCTAGTGAGGGTGTTAGGACTAGGCGTGGACTGAATAAAGAAGTCAATCATTCACCCTTTATTTCAATGATAGAACCCATAAATATTGATCAAGCACTGTCGGATGAATTTTGGATATTGGTAATGTAGGATGAATTAAATCAATTTGTAAGAAATGAAGTTTGGGAATTAACTGTAAGGCTAAAAGATCAAAGTGTAGTTAAAACTAAATGGGTATTCAAGAACAAAATGAATGACTCAAGAGTAGTTATTATAAATAAGGATAGATTGGGGGCTAAGGGGTATAATCATATTGAAGGGATTAATTTTGAGGAGACTTTTGCCCCTGTAGAAAAACTTGAAGCAATTAGGGTTTTGTTAGCTTTTGCCTATTTTAGATGATTTAAATTATACCAAATGGATGTTAAAAGTGCCTTTTTAAATGAGGTAATTTAAGATGATGTATATGTGGAACAACCTCTAGGTTTTAAAAATTCTAAACATCCAAATCATGTTTTCAAATTAAAAAAGGTATTATATGGATTAAAACAGGCACCTAGGGCTTGGTATGAGAGGTTGAGCGCCTTTCTACTTGAGAGATCTTTTGAAAACGGAAGTGTGGACACAACTCTCTTTTTGAAGAAATTGGGAGAGAAAATACTCATTGTATAAATTTATGTTGATGATATCATCTTTGGATCTACAAAAAAAAATCTTTATGATAATTTTTCTAAAATAATGAGTAGTAAATTTGAGATGAGTCTAATGGTATATTTGAGCTATTTTCTAGGCTTTAGCATTAAGCAAACTAAGGAGGGTATATTTCTTAGTAAGTTGAAGTATGTTAAGGACATCCTCAAAAAAGTATGAAATGGATAATGCTAAACCTGGTAATACACCTATGAGTTTCTCAATTCAGTTGGATAAGGATTCTAAGGGAAATCTTTTGATCAAAAGAAATTTAGAGGGATAATTGGATCTTTGCTTTACTTGATAGCTAGCAGACCCGATATCATGTTTAGTGTTTATTTATGTGCTAGATTTCAATTAGATCTAAAAGAATCACATTTGATAGTAGTAAAAAGGATTTTAAGATATCTATTGGGAACTCAGAACATAGAAATTTGGTATCCTAAGTTTAGCTATTCATTTGAAATAATTGAATTTTCATATTCAAATTTTGCAAGTTATAGGGTTAATAGAAAGAGTACTTCTGGAATATGTCAATTCATTGGAAATTCTTTAGTCTCTTGATCTAGTAGAAAACAAAATTCAATAGCCCAATCTACTGCTAAAGCTGAATATATTACCTTAGGAAGTTGTGTGGCACAAGTATTTTGGTTGAAACAACAATTGATTTATTTATGATTAATAATAGGCATAATTCCCATTTATTGTGATAACACTAGTTCCATTTGTATCTCTAAAAAATCTATTCAATATTCAAGAACCAAATATATAGACATTAGGCATCATTTCATAAGGGATCATGTAACCAAAGAAGAAATTGAACTCAATCAGGTATCAACAAAAAATTAACTTGCAGATATTTTTAATAAACTATTAGCCTTTGATACTTTCAGTACAGTAAGAACAAGGCTTGGTGTGATTGACTTAAATGCTTAATTAAATGTTTCTATAGCATTGATATTTTTATTTACGTGTCTTTTGATTTTGTGATTTTCTATATGTGTTTTTTAGTGTTTTGTTCGTGCTTGATTTTGCAATCTCTTGTTTGTTTGTTTTGTGTACTTTCACATCAGGATTCATGATTTTTAAGTGTTGGCATGAAAATTTCAAAGTGTGAAATTCGTCTGTACAAATTTATTTTTGTACGGGATGAATCGTGTAGCGTATTAACTATTGATTTGAATAGTTTGCATGTAATTTTTCAATTTTTTAATATTGTTCGTCTGTACGATTGTGACGATCGTCCAGATAATATGTATTCAATCGCATGTACGCATGTAGATGGTTATACGGATAAGATCAATTTTTTATTTCTGATCGTACGTACAAACTTTTAGTTCGTACATATAAATACGTGGCACTTCAATGTGGGGGACATTTCAAACCGTCATAAAAATGATCTTAAATACCTGATCATCCTGGATGAACACCTATTTGTCTGTATGATCATTTGGTTAAAAGTCTGTATGAAAGGATGCCTCGTAACTTACAGGTTTACAAAAAGTTGTTTCTTTTTTGGACCCATTCATTCGTCCATACAAAATTTATTTCATATGTACGAACCCAAATTAATCCTGGATGAAATAATTTTCATTCGTATGAAAAATCTTTTTTTCTTTAAATTGAAAGGTTTTGAACTCAAATCTCATTCACTTCAAAAACTCTTTCAATCCTCTAAATCTTATTGATCTTCTCCATGGTTAGTTCAAGCAAAATAGACAGGCAAAAGGAACTTGCTAAGGGACCCACTACGGGAAAACACGCGAATACCGTCTGATTTTCCGGCGGAAAATTCTGAACGGTAATAAACGGCGCAGTTTCCGGCGGCTTTGTTCAACGTAAAGTTTGCGCAACCTTTCCGGCGTAAAATACGCCGTAAAGTTACCGACGCATATTCGGCCGGAAAGTCCGACGGTATTGGGATGCCTGAACCATTTCCGTCGCACGTTACGGCGGAACTATTACGGCGTATGGTACCGGCGGAAATTGCGCCGGCGTATTTAAACTCAACGAAATATATCCGACGGATTAGACGTCGGAAATTATACCGACGTCACTAATGCCATTACCGGCGGAACGTCCGCCAGTAAAAGCCCTATTTCGCGAACCCGAACCCCTCTGGCCGTCATTTGTTTCCTTCCATTCTCTCACTTCGACTGCTTCGCCCGTCGCCCTCCGTCGCCGTTCGTCGCTCGCCGTGGTTAGACATCGCCGATGGTCATCGGACTTCGCCATCGACGGTCACCGGACTTCGCCGAGCCTCCTTCCTAATCGCACGCATCCTCTCTCCTGCCTAGTCGCGCGCCGCCGAGGAGAACCGAAGGTTTGATTTTTGTTTTCAAATTTTTTTGCTATTTCGGTTGGATTACATATAGTATTAGCCTTAAGTCCATATATTTTTGCTATAGTCGTGGTTGTTATTACTAGACATTTGTTAGAGGATGTAGTTTGGTGCATGCTTTTTGTTGATGATATTATTCTTGTTGATAAGACTAGAGAGGGATTTGAAGGTTTTTGTTTTCAATTTTTTTGGCTATTTCGGTTGGATTACATATAGGATTAGCCTTAAGTTCATATCTTTTTGCTATAGTCATGATTGTTATCACTAGACATTTGCTAGAGGATGTAGTTTGGTGCATGCTTTTTGTTGATGATATTGTTCTTGTTGATAAGACTAGAGAGGGATTTGAAGGTAAACTTGAATTATGGAAATCAACATTAGTCCATATCTTTTTGCTTTAGTCATGATTGTTAGCACTAGACATTTGCTAGAGGATGTACCTTGGTGCATGCTTTTTGTTGATGATATTGTTCTTGTTGATAAGACTAGAGAGGGATTTGAAGGTAAACTTGAATTATGGAAATCAACATTAGTCCATATCTTTTTGCTTTAGTCATGATTGTTAGCACAAGACATTTGCTAGAGGATGTACCTTGGTGCATGCTTTTTGTTGATGATATTATTCTTGTTGATAAGACTAGAGAGAGAGTTGAAGGTAAACTTGGATTATGGAGATCAACATTAGTCTTTTTTTTTTATGTTTTAGTCATGGTTGTTAGCACTAGATATTTGCTAGAGGATGTACCTTGGTGCATGCTTTTTGTTGATGGTATTGTTCTTGTTGATAAGACTAGAGGGAGTTGAAGGTAAAGTTGGATTATGGAGATCAACATTACTCCATATCTTTTTGCTTTAGTGGTTAGTAGACCTAGTGAGGGTATTGTGACTTTGAGCGAATAATTCATTAATAAGTGTAACATAATTTTATGTTATGGATATTAGAAATATATAAATCCATTAATTTTTTACTCTTATTTATAGATGGATATTAAAAATCAACGAAGTTGGATGTATAACCGATTATCTCAAAGTCGGAAGACATTAACAGATGAATTCATCAATGGGGTGAACTTTTTCATTCAGCAAGCGAAACAGCTGCCGATCTTTATATCTGAAGGAAAGTTTCGATGTCCATGTTCTAAACACAAAAATCTAGTGATCCTAGAACCAGATGACGTAACTGTTGATCTGTATCGCAGAGAATTCATGCCACGGTATTGGTATTGGACTTGTCATGGTGAGTATGAGCCACAATTTGATTATCAATGCGGTCCTTCTACAAGTAGTAATGTTGCTGAGGCTGAAAACATGCGTCCAAATCGAGGGGATGACCTCCTCTACTGCATCCAGCTTCGCATCCAGTTCGCATGAGTCCTTACAAGCTCAACAAATAGTTGCCCTTCAAGCTGAGCTAGAACAAGTAAGGAAATCACAAGTTGATTGGCAAGCTCAGCTGCAAGCACAGGTTCAAGCTCAGCTGGAAGCACAGGTGCAAGCACAGGTTCAAGCTCAGCTGCAAGCACAGGCGCAACACAATCAGTTGCTGGATGAAATGTGCAAGATGAGGGAGCAACTGAGTGGAAAAGACGTAGCTTCACCTGAGGAGGAGTCGACGGAGTCAGAGTAGTGTAATTTAGTTGAAATGAACTTTTATTTTTATGTGAACTTGTGTTATTAACTTGTGTTATTGGATAATTACTTTTAATATGATGTTATCAGTTGATTTTTAGTACTAAACTGTTATGAAACTGTTAAATTATTGTGAAGTTGTGGAACTGTCCTTTTGGGAAAACTTGTATGTGTTAGAATTGATAGGTTTGCAGGTGTGGAAATGGGATTGTTGGCTGGGAAGGCAATTTTTTTTTGTCAATGCTACAGGTTTCCGGCGGATTATGCGCCGGAAACGACGATACAACAAATGTATCGAGCGTTAGTACCGGCGGAATACTCCGCCGATACTTACCGGCGCAACAATTGCGTCGCAAATAATCGTAGAATTTCACTGACGCCATTCCGGTGCTTAATCCGCCGTTAATTAACGTCGTATACTGCGACGGTAAATACCGGCGCATTAGGCGCCGGAAGTTTCACGTTTTTCACGTCGGCAAACAAACCGTTTAATGCGCCGGTAATGCGTCGGAAACAACGCCGGAACTGGTTCCGGCGCAAAATATGCGTCGGAACCAATTTATCGACGCACTCAAAACCGGCGGAGATATTTGCGCCGGAACATGCGCCAGAAAAGACTGGTACCGTTGGAATTTACATTTGTTCCGGCGGATTCCGTCCACCGGTAATAACAGGTTTTCCTGTAGTGACCCTCCTCTAGAAACCTTGGAGAAAACTTTCTGTCAAAAGCAAATGAGGAGTCCTTCCCTAGGTTCGTATACGCCAAGATTACCCCCTCTAGAGTCCTTCTCCAAGAACAAATCACTTTTAAAATTATGGAACTTTTTGCTTCTACATAGTTTGTACTTATTCTGAGTCTAGTCCACTTCTACAATAAGGAAACTTTCCACTCTTTCCTTGCAAATATGTCTTTTTAACTCTTACCAAACTGTGATTAGGTTGTATGTTTTTAAGAAGAAAGTAGAGATAATAAAAGCATATTTGGGAATATTTTTGAACTGAATGACTCAAGGGATTAGAGCCCATACTTTGGCTTCTTCCTCCGACTTTGACTGGACTGCGATAAATGAAGTTATTAGAGGGTTTGGAAATGAATTTCATTTACCTAAGGTGTCCACTCTTAATCGTAATGCTCGAACCATTCAGCATGTTCTTCGAACCTCCATTATTCCTAAAGTTGGGGATCGAGTAAATATTACCCCTCTTCTTTCCATAGTGACTTATTATATTATGACAAGCCAAACAATAGATGAAGCCCAACTTATCATTGATTACATTTATGGATTTTTTGATATTGGCCATGTCTCCCACAAGAGAAAAAAAAATATAACCTTAGGACATCTTGTTACCTACATTTTGGAGAAGAAATATGACCTAGTCCATCCAGTTCAAAATCTAGAAGAGCCTATCTACTACAATGATGGATCATTCCGAGCAATCTTTTATAGAGATCTACATGTGCTAAGTAGTGACTCTAAGGAGGATAAGAGAAGAGCTACACCTGCACGTACACCTACTGTTAGACAAAACTTTCAGGATTTGGTCCAGCATTTTGATCGTCTTGAGACTCATTTTGGTTATTTCTTTGATCAAATTGAAACTCATCTACAGTAGCAAGACATGTAGCACTAGCAGGACATGGGTTGAATGCGAGACCAACTGGATGCTATAGGATTAAATATGGCTATGATGAGTAGTTATTATAACTTCTTCAACTAGCCACCCCCTCCTCCAGATCAAGGACCCTCTTAGTGATGACTGTACTTCTTTATGATTCTCTCTATCAGATGTGATGTGATGTGATTGTTAACTATTATATTGTTATGTTTCATGTCATGTTATGTGATGTTGATGTTTATATTTTATCTTTTTTTTAGTAATGTGATTTGTTAGTTTTTATGTGTTTATGTATTTGTGTCTTTGTATTGATATCATCCATGCACAATGTACTATCTTCTACCAATGGTATCAATAAAAGTTATCATGTCTTGTTTTACTATTTTTTTATTTCATTTTAGAAATAAAAAATAGTCTCATTCGTCTCTAGATGATCTCCTCTGGATTTTCAGTTTGAACTGTTCGTCCAGATGAATAGTCCCATTCATCTCTGGACGATCTCCTCTACTTTTTAGTTTATTCTATTTGTCCAGAAGAATCGACACCTTCGTCCCTGGATGATGTTCTTTGTTCTTTGAACTTGTGATTCATCCTATTTTTTTTCCCAACAAACCTTTGAAATAACTATTCGTACTTGACAAACTATGTTCATACCGGATGATGATCAGATACAAAGGTATTTCATACCAATACACATTAAGTTCATATGCAACAGTTTTTACACTGTTCGTACATATGAAATTCGATCGTACGAGACGATTGAGTACGCACATATTTGAAAAATTGCTATTTTGGGATGATTTTTTGTATCTTTCATATAAAAGATCAACTTTAGACTATCTTGAAATCTTTTTGTCTACTGGTCTTCATTCAAACTGAAGAGATATTGAAGGAGAGAGTGTTTGAAGGAGATTTCTTACCACTAGAGCGTGAAGAGTTTACTTGTTACTCAAAGGTAATGATCTTTGTTTGTGAATTATGATTACTTCACTCTTTTCTCTTGTCCTTCCAGATTTCTCATAAGAAGATCTTTTCAAGGAGATCTGATTCTCTACCGACACTCGAGGAGTGTGAACAGCGAGAGGTTCTCTGCCTATACTTGGAGAAGTGTGAAAGGATGAAGGATTCTCTGCCTACACTTGGAGAAGTGTGAAAGGACGAAGGGTTCTCTGCCTACACTTGGAGAGTGTGAACAGCGGGAAGATTCTCTGTCTATACTTAGAGAGTGTAAACAATGGGAGGTACACTGCCTACACTTGGAAGGTGTAAAAGGATAACGATTCTCTACCGCACCGGGTAGTAGTGGAAGAAAGTTTTTGTGAAGGCTTCTCCACCTTACTGTGGGGGCAAAAGGAGAGACACTGAGTGGTAATAGTGCAATACCTGAAGTAGGAGACTTTAGGGAGTGGATGTAGGCCGTGTTTGACGAGATTGGAGTGAGATCGAGTCAAGTCGTAGGAATCCAACGAGGAGATATGAATGGCTACAGTAACAAGATTTTTGAGATTTTTCTCGACAGATAGGAGGTATGTGAGTTTTCTCCCAAATTTATGCTGGAATTTTGGCTTACCTAGAGAGGGCAACAGACACAAAGAACTCTCTTAGCTAAGGTCGATTCAAAATTTTCCCCTTAGATAAATATTTATCCAATATCTATGAGGTACCCTTGAACGAAGTAACCCATGGCTTCCGACAAGATCCTTCTCTTAGGCTGGGCTGACTACATCCTCTGACTAAGTAGACTAAGGACTATGATGATCCAGGATGACAGACCAATGGGATCTTGATCGGGTCTATCATTATTCCCCCCACCATCCAATTTAAGTGCAATATGATAAATTTTTTATTTTAAATATTAAATTTTTAAATACCAAATCATACTGTTATCATAAGCTAGATACTATGTTTATGTTTGATGACTAGCCTTAATTGAAAGTTCTCTCTGGTTATCGGGAAGGAAAATTAACTATACCTAGAGGCTTGTGAATATTGGAAACCTGAATTCATATCATAAAGTCCACGCAAAATGAGGGAAAAATCTCTAGGTAATCTCTTATTCCAAAACTCAATTTACCTTCTGAAAATTTGCCTCGAATCTTACTCGTTAAAACTCTACTCAATGACCCAAAAAAGAAAGAGAAAGGGGCCACGGAGAGGGAAGGGCACGAACTTTCAGAGCCGACAGTATATGCAGCTTCTAAGAAGATTCATCATTGCCTTTATCAAGTGCTCTTTTGGCAGAAATGGATTAATCTGTGTAGACTAGTGAATGATGCAATGATAAAATAAACATAAAGTTGTGATTATTGAGGTCAAATTGAGATGCATTGGTGATGCTGAAGCTTGATATATTAAAGACTCCTCCCCTGCTTTCATCAAATTGGGATGCATTTTGCCTACATTCTCTTTAAAAAAATATTTCAAGGATAAATGCATTGCTCTCTCTATTGGCTGCCCTAACATTTTAGAATTTCAAGTAGACAATCTTCCATAACTTCAACCATAGCAGCTTAGTCAAATTTGTTTAGTTATGAACATATGAGGATTACTCTCTGAACCACATAAGTATATTTGTTGTTCGACTTTGTTTTTTTATTTTATCTTATTAGCTCCAATTGTCAAGGATTTTCAAGAATTATTTGTTCTTCTTTTTCATTGCTTGGTTATAGTAGAATTGTTGTTGAAGAATAAGGTTATCTCCATACCCTTCTTTTCAAGGAGATACATGCAATTGGTCGCATTTGGTTTATATGAACAACAAGTAAAAATAGTTTTACTTAGAATAATTGTCTTCCTTCTATGACCCAAGAACTGATCTGATATTCTTATGCAAAATCACATAATGGAAGAAATGTATTATATCAATTGAACCATGAGGAATCTTTCTAACTACTGCTCGCACAATGAATTCTTGCATCATTTAAATCCTTTTCAAGCTAATTAAGTTCATAATAATCCAAAAATATAAATATTAGTAGACTGAATGCAGGTAAAATGATGATTCATCAAATACATTTTCAAATCAGATTAATAATATTTATATACTAACATAACATTCAATTATCAAATAGGATACTAAACCTAATACTCTCATTGAGAGCAACCTGCATCAAAGGATTAATGGAAAAATAATTAAAGCTGAAGAAACGATAAAATGGAACTTCAAAAATTTTCTTTCATGTTCATAGTAACTCCAGGACAACAAAAATAGGTATATAAAGAATAAACAGGGAACAAGGATTGCTAGAAATTGCTAAAGGCTGATGTTGTCAGCTGTCCTGTAGATGGAAGTGCTGCCTTACTCATGCCGGCTTAGTTTGGAGTAGGATAAGTAAATTGTACTTGAGTTATACTCTAACAGACCCTCTCAAACTGAGCATTTGAGGAGAAAATGGTTAGTTTTTCACGAAGTATAACAAATCTGAGAGGAGATAGGGGTTTAGTTAGAATATCTGCCAATTGATCTAGGGAATTGAGATGATGAATAGCAATTGCACCAAGTTGAATCTGATGACTTATAAAGTGATAGCCTATCTCGATATGGTTGGTGCGAGCATGAAAAACAAGGTTGTGAGCTAAGGCAATAGCTGAAGTATTGTCACAATAAACTGGTGTTGGAGAATGTTGAGGTAGACCGAATTCAACCAATAGCCGACCGAGCTAGATGATATCTGATGTGGCTAAAGATAAAGCTCGATATTCTGCCTCAGTTGATGATTTGTCCATTGTGACTTACTTTTTAACACACCAAGAAATGAGTGTTTGTCCAAGAACATAACCCACTAACAGATTTCTTATCCACTGAATATGAGGCCCAGTCGGCATCCACATAAGTAGTAAGCTGCATCTTGCTGGGAACTAGAGGTAATCCATAAGATTTTGTTCCATGTATATAGCAAAGAATGTGTTTAATGGCTAGGAAATCAGCATTGGTTGGGCTATGCATATGTTGACAGACAAAATTTACTACAAAAGCAATATCTGGTCTGGTAATTATGAGGTAATTGAGCGAACTAGCTAAGCGCCTGAAGAGTTGCAGATTAGAAAATGACTAAGCTGCAGATGCCATTTTAGATGGCTTAAGAGTGATTGGTGTGGATACCGATTTTGAATTGGTAAAGCCAGCAGAGTCTAGAATAGTAGTGACATATTTAGCAGTTGGTGTTTTATGCACCTGAATGCCTAAGAAAGTATCCATTGTACCAAGTTGTTTTAAAGAAAAATGAGACCGGAGCATATGCAATAGGCTATTAAAAGTCCCTGAATGGTTTCCAATAAGTAACAAGTCATCTACATATATTAGAAGATAAGTTGAATAGTAGACTTGTTGTAAATAAGAAGTGATGGATCCGCCTTGCTGAATATGAATCCAAACTGAAGCAGAGACTGTGTAAGTTTCGTATACCATTGGTGAGGATCCTATTTAAGATCGTAAATGGCTTTATGCAGTTTGCAAACATAATTTGGATATTTAGCATCAATAAAACCTGGAGGTTGTTTTATAAAAACTTCTTCATAAAGATCACCATGAAGTAAGGCATTATAAATATCAAATTGAAGGGTTGGTCAATTTTGATGAAGAGCTAAGAGAAGAAGTATTTGAATTCTTGGTAACTTGGCCACCGGGCTAAAGGTCTCATTGAAGTTGATGACATGCTCTTGATTAAAACCTTGTGCAACTAACCTAACCTTATAATAATCAATTTGGCCATCTGATTTTGTTTTTAACTGTAAGATCCGTTTGCATCCAATAATGGGTTTGTCTGTAGGAAGGGGTATGAGACTCCAGGTGCCTTGCTTTTGAAGGGACAAAAATTCATCTGACATAGCATGGCTCCAAGGCTCATACTTAATTGCTTGACTATAAGAGGTAGGAGTGAAAATCGATTGAGGAACAATAAGCAAATCAAAGATAAATTTGGGTCATTGATGACCTGTTTTTAATCAAGTTTGCATAGGATGGGTAGAAGTAGGAGGCAGTTGTAGTTGTTGTATGAATGGTGAAGCTAGAGAGTTAATGGAAGCAGAACTAGAACCGTTTGAAGGATTGGTATAAGGGGAATGAGGAGCAGAAATATTTTGTCGGGGGTATTATAGAATTGTAGGTAGAATATGTGGAGAAACTTGCTGAGTAGAGTGGAGGGGAATTGAAGGAATCGAAATTGGAGTTAGTAGCAGAGCATTTTGAAGTGCATTGGTTAATGTAGTTGATGGTGGAGTAGGATTGGATTTTTAAGGAAAGATATTTTCATAGAAAACAACATGACGAGAAATATAGATTTTGTTGGTGTGTATATTTAGACAACGATAACCCTTGTGTGAGGTGTAATAACCCAGGAAAATACACTCATGAAAGTGAGGAGATAATTTATTTTTGGAAAGTGGTTGAAGCCAACGAAAGCATAGACAGCCAAATGTCTTCAAATGGGTGTAGAATGGAAGTGTACCATGTAACAATTTGTAGGGAATTTGGAGATTGCAAGCTTTGGTTAGTAAGATGTTAATGAGATAGTTTGAGGTTAAGAGTGCTTCAACCCACAAAAATTGGAGGTAGATGAGTAGCATGAAGAAGTGCCCGGGTAGTCTCCAGCAGGTGACGATACTTGCGTTCTGCAAGACCATTCTTCTCAGGAGTGAAAGGGCAACTGAATTGATGAGTGATACCTTGTTGAGATAAGAAGGTTCAACATAGATGACTGGTGTATTCGCCTCCACCGTCAGTTCTTAGAATTTGAATTGATGTGTTAAAAGAATTGTTTATAAGTTGATGGAAATGTTTAAATTTCGAGAAGGTCTCATCTTTAGAGTTCATAAGGTAGAGCCAAGTATAACGTGTGTTATCATTTATAAACACAACATAATAACAAAAATCATGAAAGGAAGAAATATGAGCTGGTCCCCAAACATTTGAATGTATTAATTGAAAGGGTTTAAGTACATGGATGTTAGATAAGGTAAAAGGTAACTTGTGGCTTTTGGCCACATTACAAGAAGTACATATAAAGGTAGAGAGAGGTGTACATATAGATGAAACTACATTTGTAAGTAATCTTAAAATCCTAAGATTGGGGTGACCAAGACGGGCATGCTAGGGCTCGGTGGAGCAATTCCTGGATTGTAGTTCTTTAGGAGAAACGATGGAGACAGTTTGAACAGGATAAAGACCATCTCGAGATCTACCATGAAGAAGAATTCAATCATCCAAAAGATCCTTAATAAGAAAGCCATGAGATTAAAAAAAATGGAACAATTGTTATCAAATGTTAATTTGTGAATGGAAAGGAGATTTTGGGAAAGAAATGGAACATGTAGGAGATTTTGATGACGAAGCTTACGGCTCATATAGAGAAGCAGAAGATGCCTTGCCCAATATGTTTTATTGGAAGGGTACCTCCACTGGCCACAGAAACCGAAACAAGTCCAACGTACGGTGTAGGCTATTGAAAGTGAGTCACATCAGATGTCAAATGAGATGATGCACCGAAGTCTAAAACTCATTTAGTGACTGGAGAAGTCATAGTGCTGTTGGAGTTGATGGGTAATGCCTGTGGATTGGTATTGAAAGAGGTACATACTGCATATTGTAGCCATTCCAACAATTCAAAGAAACATGGCCAAGCTTTCCACAAATCTAACATGTTGAATGAGCATTTGACGGAGTGGGAAGACGATTGTTGGTGAAGTTTTGTGTATACGGCGTGTTAGTTCCGGATGAGATTGTTCTGAAGGGATCTCCTCTTCTTCTAGATCTTGAGGAAAACCTGCCATGAGAGGCATTAGAACAGGTTGTCCATAGTGTCGTATGATCTGAGGGTGGCGGAATCTCCTTTTGCTGCTCATTATGTAGGTTTATTTCTTCACTGAATAAAAGTGAGTATAGTGCTTCTAGACTGATGGTCTGGTGAGTGGTACGAATCGCATATTTGAACGAGCTGCAAATGGATGGCAATTCATTCAAAGTATGTAAAATAACATCTTCGACATCTATATGACCTCCGGAAGCAGCTATATTGTCCACGAGTGCTTTGATTTGAGCAAGATATTGAGTCATAGTATGCTCTTTCATCTGAATATGGTGCAATTCATTTTTAAGTTGAATAACAAGGAAACAATTTGTAGGTTGAAGACGTCTTTCCAATGTTATACCAAATCTCATAAATAATAGATAACGAGATAATGTATGGAAGAACAGAAGCAAAAAATTGTAGATAGAAGGAACGAGAGCAAGTTCTGATCAATAAGCTTCCAGAGACGAAGATCAACAGAATTTCATTCTGTAAAAGATGAAACAGGTGGAGTAACGCTTCCGGTTATGTAACCTTCAAAGCCATTCGTTGAAAATAGCTTGAAAACTTGAAGACGCCAGATGGGATAGTTCTCATTGGTAAGAGAAGTAGACACAATGTGCTTCAAATTGATGATGAGAAATTTTAAGGAAGAAGGGATAGAAATCTCTGTCATTGCGGCGGAGAGAGAAGACGCAGCTGGTGCGGGAGATGAAGACCTCTGGGATGCCATTCAAATGCAGATGAACATGAAGAAGCTGACCTAGTGCTCTGATACCATGAGAGAACCTTGCATCAAAAGATTAATGGACAAGAAAGTAAAGCTGAAGAAATGATAAAATAGAACTTCAAAAATATGCTTTCATCTTCATAGTAACTCTAGTACAACACAAATAAGTATTTAAATAAGAAAAAAGGAACAAGGACTACTAGAAAGGGCTAAAGACTAACGCTGTCAGCTGTCCTGCAGATGGAAGGGCTGCCTTACTCATGCTGGCTTAGTTTAGAGTAGGATAAGTAAAGTGTGCTTAAGTTATACTCTAAAACTCATGTTGCTAAATAGAAGGGATATGAAATCGGAGAAAGAGGACCTGCAAGCAGTTGGGGATGTCTGGGATGTAGCTGCTCTGTTGCTTCTGAAGATAATAAGGTCGCACCAAAATCCATGGTAAGCGTCTCAATGGAGACAATAAGGCAAATGAGATGAAAATGGTAAGAGATGCAGCGTGAAGAAAAGAAACAAAAAGAAGAGCTGAGAGAGTCACTGGAAGGAAGAAGAAAAGGAATTTATGGAGGATTATAGGTATCAATTGGACCACAATTTAACATCTTAATAGTCGCTTACTTGGATCCAAAATTGAAGGGGGGTGAAAGAAGAAGAGAGAGCATTGGCCGCACACTCTTGCTACTAAGGGAAGGTCTTCACACCTTCCCCCAGCTTTCGGATGTAGCCGTTATTAGAGCCCTTTTTGTTTTTTTTTTTTGTTTTTTTTTTTTTTTTTTTTTTTTGGGGGGGGGGGGGGGGGGGGGGATCATGATGGAACCTACGCATTAATATAAAACAAAAAGTACAAGGTTCCTAAGGGGACCTTCAGCTCACTAATGCTCCAAGGAGCTACAAACAAAATTAAAAGGAAGAACTTACAAGCCAAAAGTCCCCTACTACACCAAAATACACAAAAGCCTAGGAACATTCTGAGGCTAATAGATTGCGCCCAAAAAAGAAAGTTAAAAGAAATCACATTCAGCACCAGCTTTCTACAAAAAAATGTCAACCAAACGCTCCAATCAACAAACCTGCACAAAAGAAAAACTTCCTGCATCATAGGTTAGAGAAAAAAATATAATGTGAATAATCGTAAGGTATTATGATAGATGTCATCATTGTTGTAGGAGAAGAAATTGTGCACCCCCTGCAAGAAAAAAATGTTCAACAGACAAACCAAAATCTATCCTAAATGAGAATAAGCAGTCTGGTAAGCAGAGAAGATGATCTACATTAAACCACACACGCACTTCTAATTTCTAAAATCTAGCTCAATACACCCAATATGAGTAGGCCAATATAGGATAAGATGCCACTGTAATAACTGGAATAATAACCACAACCAGCATAAACCCAACCTCATAGCAACCCAAATAGTTAATACAGAGCACCAATTAGCATGGACCATCATGCATAAAAAAGATGAGGAATCAGTGCACCCTACAGACACAAACCACATTAAGCCAAGAACCAACACGCCCAACACCGCTAGCACATTGAGGAGAACCATAGACAAAATATACCAACAAACCATTATAAGAAACACTTAATAAGAAATACAACCCATAAATAGATATCAAATGACAGAATAGAAATAGAAATTCCACCAGGACAATCCATACCCGTAAAACCAAGTAATAACAACCAGCTCAACCAGCCAAGAGGAAAGGCCAAACCAGATAATTGAAAAGTTAACCAACACCAACACAAACCCAATCTTACAGCCACCCAACCATAAAACCAAAGAACCAGATAACCTGGACCATCAACCACAAAAAGGAGCTCAAAAAATTGAAGAGGCAAACCGCAACACTAACACAAATCACCTAAAAATCTTGAACTAGCACACCCAACATAGAGAAGGAGATCAATACAATGAAACACAGATCCAGATATAAACTAACAAGAATAACAGAAACCTAAAAAATTATGTATATAAGGCAAACCAGCTTTTTCCAAGTTAATAATACCTTTCATCATAGTAGGTAAATTCATAATATTCAACTCTTGTAAATATTCAAGTTTACAACAAATATTTGCCAACCAGTCAGCACATGAATTTGCTTCATGATAAATGTGAGAAATAAAATAATTAATAGTATAGAGGGACTACTTAATTTTTCTAATCAAATAAAAGTTTTGGGGATTACCAGGCACTACATTATCAATGATCTGAATTAAAAGCATAACATCCACCTTAATCCACACATACTTAAAACCTAATGTAATAAAAATATCCAGCCCATAAGAAAAACCCATACACTCGGTAGTAGTAACATTACATAAATTTGAAGGACCAGCAAAAGCAGCTAACACACAACCCAAATGTTTCCGAATACTGCCACCAGCACCCGCACCCTCACCCGCACCATCAGGCCCAACATACCCATCAGAGTTAAGTTTAACATACGGAGGGATAGGTTTAATCCATCAAACAACCTTTTCAATACAATCAGATGACACACAATTAGTAGGAATACCCAAATTTATAGCCATGTCAATATATTTGTAGAAGTTCTTACCAGCAATAAGATTGACAAAATAAAATTGTAGAATTTTGTTTCTAACATTGAAAATAATTTGATTAACATCCATCATAAGGTTATTTATTTTGGAATCATTTCTAGCTCTCCAAAGATACCACAAAACAAGAATGAGCATTAAATGGTAGATGTGGCTTTTAGAGGTAGTCATCCAACACTTTAACTTAGACAAAATATTATTATTAATATTAAAATTACCCTTCTTAACCAGGGATAAAAAATAACTCCAAAATTTTTGAGCAATATCCCCATTCATAAAAACATGATTGACATTTTCCACATAAGAACAACATAGACATTTTGAAGGAAAACTAAAACCTTTTTTTCGAAGCAAATCATCAAGAGGAAGAAACCCTTTAAGACACATCCATATCAGAATAGAATATGATAAATGAATATTGTTATGACAGATAACAGAATAAATGCGGGATGTCTCATATTTAAATCTAATAATATTCCAAACATTCTTCAAATGAAAATTTTCAGACGAAGATAGATTGAATAAAATTTTATCCTTGCACTGTAATTGTAAAGGAATAGTTAATATATTATCAATTAAAATAGTAGAAATGGCCTCCAAAAGTTTATTGACATTCCATGTATCATTAACAATAAAGTTATTAATCTTAATATTATAAATAGTATGTATATATAAAAAACTATCTATAGAGTAAGGCCCCAACCAATTATCTTGTTAGAAAAAGAAATCACTTTAACCCAAACCCCATTGAATAAATTGCTCACCCTCCCATTTAATGTGGCAAAACCTTTTTCAAATCATAGAATTAGAGCTTTTATAACTGCATAATACAGGATGAATATCTTTGCAATATTTAACATTCATATATTGAGCCCATAAACTAATGTTATATCTAAATGAATACTATAATTTATTAGAAAAAGCCTAAACCGTATCACAAATATATTTGCTTCCTAAACCCCCTTTGTTAAACTCCCCACAAATCTTCATCCAAGAAGTCCAACGAATACAATTACTATTATTATTAGAGCCCCAAAAAAAATTATTATGCATCCTCTCCAGTCTAAGGCAAATAGATACAGTAGGTTGCAAAGTATGAAAGAGAAAAATGGGAATAGAATTCAAAACACTTTTAATCAGCACCAGCCTCCCACCAAAAAAATGAAAGTTAGAAGACCAATTAGAAAGTTTCCTTTGAAAAATAGTGAACATATCTTCAAAAAGATGAATTTTTTTCTACCTTTAAAAATAAGGGTACCCAAATACTTAATGGGAACCGACTTAGAATGAAAGCCAAAAATCCTTTGGATAGCCACAAATCATTTGGATAGTATTAGTTCTAACCCGGTTTGGATCCACCTGGATAACACAACTACCACAGAAAAAAAATAAAAATCTAATAAATTAATTCTATGAAGTAATTAATAAGATTTATTAAAATATTAAAAAAGGGGTATTCACCTATTGAGGGGTGTCGTTTCTGTTCGACGGTTTAAGCATGAGTCTAACCTGAAGTTGATTTAACCCAAATATGCTTAACTCAAATCTGAACATTGTATTATACAAGTCAAACTTGACTCAAGCCGAATCTGGCCTATTTAACTGTTTATTATATGGAACATGCAATTTTCTAGAAAAAAAATGATTGTTTAACCTAAAAACGACCCATTTATCCTAAAAATAACTTATTTAATGTTAGCTTGAATAATATTTTGGTCAATTTTATGCAAATTTTTGGTTTGCATGTCAAGCTAAACTCAACCCAAAGTTTGACTAGGCCAAGATTTTATATTTGAATTTGACCTAAATTTTAATTGAGTCAACAAAAACTTGAATTTTTCATGTTGAGTCCATTGTTATGTCTGAACACTTACTAAGACGTCTAGTTTTAGACTGATTAGCCTGTGTTCCTTCTTTAAGAAGCTCATTTCTAAAATTATTTCTACTATAATATTGATTAGCCTGTGTTCCTTCTTTAAAAGCTCATTTCTTTAAGAAGCTCATTTCTAAGATACTATTCAATTTTTTTCTCATAAATTATAGTTTTCTTTTAGAACTAAAATCAGTTTATGGGCTCAATTTATGAATGTTAAATATTGCAAATAGATTCATCCTATTTTGTGTAGTTACAAAAGGTTTGATTCGTTGGTTTGGAAAAGGTTGTGCAACATCAAATGGGATGCTGAGCAATTCATTCAATGGGGATTGGGCAAAGGCGATATTGTTTTCTAGCAAGATAATTTGTTAGGGAATGGTTCTATTGACATCATTCTTATTACTCACACGCTGGTTAATACTAAGGTTTATAGCTTCATTGAAAATGGAAGTTGGAATGTTAATAAACAAAGGGAGACCATCCCTTTTGAGTTAATTAGTTTTATCCTAAACATCCCTTTACAATTACAAGGCAATGATCGTATTTTATTTAATATTTCTTCGTCTTGTAATTTCAAGCTTAAAAATGTTTGGGATATTATTACAATTAAGTATGGCAAATCTCTTATTTACTCTCCTATTTGGCACAACAACATTCCCTTATCTTATTCCATTCTTACTTGGAGATGTATTAAAGGCTTCCTTCCTATTGACACTTTACTAAGGAAAAAAGGTTTTAGTTTTCCTTCAAAATAAAAATGTTGCTTCAATATTGAGACTATTAATCATGTGTTCGTTAATGGGAGCATTGCTCATAAAGTTTGGATATATTTTCTTGCTATTTCTAATAAAGATAATTTTGATTATTATAGTAATATTTTGTCTATTTTAGAGGTTTGGGTGATTAATACTAAAGGCCACATCTTCAATTTATTGTTGATCCTTATTATGTGGTTCCTTTGGAAGGCTCGTAATGATGCTAAGCATAATAATAATAGAATGGATGCCAATCTTATTATTGCTAATGTGAAAAACAAAAGTTTACAACTTTATTCGGCTAATCTTATTTTGAGTAAGAATTTCAAAAATTGTGTTGATTTGGCTTTGAATTTTGCATATCCATCAATCCTGAGCCTTTGGTTAAAACCAAAAGAATAGTGAGGTAGTTTAAACCTTTGTCTTATTTTCTAAAACTTAATACTAATTGCTCCGTTGGGACTTCTTCTGCGGTTATGGGTGGCATTGTTCGTAAATAATTTGGAGACATTATTGTTGCTTATGCTGGTCCTTTAAATCCTTGTAAGGTTATTTCTGTTGAACATATGGGGCTTTTTCTAGGCCTTCATATTTCCAAAGGAGAGGTATAACTAATGTTTCTGTTAAGGTGGATGCTTTGTTTTTAATTCAGATCATTGATAATGAGTTTACGAGTCATCCCCAATATTTCTATATTATTAGAAGAATTAGACAGTCTCTTTCTGCCCTTAATTATACTATTGCTCATGTGTTTTGGGAAGGAAATGCATGTGCGGATTGGTTAGCCATGTTGCGGATCTGTTTTCATGGTTTATGATTTTGATGATAGCAAACACTCTTATTTTTCTATGACTGTCTTATCTACTGATATTTCAGGTCCACAAGATCAAACTGCAATTTGGAACCAGCTCAAGATTAGGTAGACTAGGTCTGAATCAGTTTGTGCCCTTTTTCCTTTATTGAGTCTATTGTAATTGGTGTGGCTCCTATTTCTATGTATCTTTACACACACGCACCTTCGAAGAATTTCTAACTATTCCCTAGAGTTTACTATTTTTGATAACATCGGCCGGAACGATATTTATATCATCCTTAATGATCGGTTAAAAAATAGAAACCCTAATTAGGGCATTATCCTCATTAAGGTAGTCATCATTAAGCTGATCGGCTTGGACGATACTTGCATCAGCTAGGTCGATAGTCTTAAATCAGAAAGAATCACCCACCATGATCAATTTAGGTATTCTTTATTTTAGTACATCGGCTAGGATGATATCCGTATCGGCCTGGACGATGCAGCACAATTATGCCTAAATTAATCTGGTAATTATGGAAAGTAATTAAGGCTGATTGATACGATCACATCGACTGGGCCGATTGCAGGATCGACCAGAACAATGTCTTAGACGATTGACATCAGCTAGACTCTATTCAAGGTGATGTTCAGGATGATTGTACTCAGACTTGAACTAATCGGTTAGGACGATATTATATCGGCTTGGACAATGTAACCAATTTTTCTTTAGATCGTCCCAAATCATCCCGACTGATTGAGCTTATTTTGTACTGATCGGCCAGGACGATATTATTATCGGCCTGGACGATAAAGTCGGCAAGTTGCATTAATGAGCTCATTTTGAGATCTTCTATTTAAGCTTTTGACTAGGCACTTTTGTAAGTGTCTTTGGCAGCCATTATAGCTTCATTCTTTTGGGGGAAACTTGAAGAGAAAGCTTGAAAGGGAGTGAGGAACGGGTGAAGTTTGAGAGAGGGAAAAGATCCTGTGAGGGGGGACTCAAGGGAGTGTGGAGGGGGATTCCACACAGTTTTTTCGGCAAACCTACACCTTAATACCATCAAATTCAAGGCTTGTCTTGAGGGAAGTTCACAGAAGAAGAAGATCTCTAGTGTCAAAGGACCCGGTGACTCCGCCGTGTTGAGTCTAGTAATTAGGTTGTTAAGCCTAAGTAAATGTCCCACGGCTACCAAGAGGGGGGTGAATTGGTAGTTTTAAAAATTTTAAACCCTCTTAAAATTAAAGTTGAACCGAAATGAAATTTTCTTTTAAAGTTTGTAGAAAAATGTTTTTCAACCACAGAGTTGTTAAAACTGAAATTTAAAATGCGGAAACGTAAAAGCAATAAAGTAAATGACACCAGATTTATAGTGGTTCGGTCTATAACCAGACCTACATCCACTCCTCAGAGGCACCCTCTGAGTATTGCACTAATACCACAAAGTGACTTTCCTTTAGCACCCACAGCAAGGCGGAGAAGCCTGTACAAAACCCTCTTTTCACCACTCCCCGGTGCGGCAGAGAACCGTCGTCCTTTTACACAATCCACAGTGCTGGCAGAGAACCGTCGTCCTTTCACACTCTCCTAGTGTGGGCAGAGAACCGTCGTCCTTTCACACTCTCCTAGTGTGGGCAGAGAACCCTACGGCTGTTCACACTTTCCAAGTGTAGGCAGAGAACCTCCTTCCTTTTACACTCTCCTAGTGTAGGCAGAGAACCCACGTCTGTTCACACTCTCCAAGTGTCGGCAGTGAACCGGACCTTCTTGAATGATCTTCTCACAAGAATCTAGAAGGAAGAAAAGAAAAGAGTGAAGAAATCCAATTTCACAAGTAGAGATTCTTACCTTTGCAATCCAAGTGAAGCCTTCTCGCTCCAATGGTAGGAATCCTCCTTTGAATGCTCTCTTCCATTCTCCCCTTAGCTATTCTCTCAATAGGCACGAAGATCAAATGACAAAAAGATTGGGTGGCAGTCTAATTTGAAGTATTTATACAAAAGACATGAAAAACCGCCCAAAAACTGCAAACTTTCAATTCTGTACGCAGTGGATCGTCCCGTACGATCCTGGATCGTCCTGGACGATTTTACTTAAACGATCTGAAACGACCCAATTTGTATATGTGTACGAAATGACTTCGTACAGCTGATCGTCCTGTACGAACTAGGTTCATCCAGTACGAACGGTTATTACAAGGTCGGTTCTAGAAACTGCTGAAAACTGTCCTAAGTCGGTTTATCGTTTGGACGAAAATATGTTCGTCTGGACGAAAATTTTCCAGAGAGCCGATCGTCCTGGACGATTATTTATTTCGTCTGGACAAAAATTTTCCAGAGCGCCCATCGCCGGGGACGATAATTTGGTTTCGTCTGGACGAAAATTTTCCAGAGAGCTGTTCGTCCGGTACGATATTTATTTTCGTCTGGACGAAAATTTTCCAGAGCGCCCATCGCCGGGGACGATATAAAAATTCGTCCTGGACGAATAGGACTTAGAAAAATTTTTCGAAGCAAGTTCCTATTCATTCCAAATGCTCTATAGGAGATAACTAACAGATCGTCCAGTACGATATATATCGTCCTGTACGATCAGTATAGAATTTCAAGATCTCCTTAGTTTGTGTGTGTGAGATTTTATTCACTCAATTACAATCACTCCCTTTCAGAATTAATTCAAAGAAAAGACAAACTTCAAATAAACAAAATTTCTCATGTTGAATTTGATTTGAAGTTTTTTTGTAGTCTTGAGTCTGATTTTCCTGAAATGTTAGTACACACAAGAGCAAGTGCAAATCTTCTGAAATTGTTAGGAGATAACTATTCATTTGAACAATAATATTTGGAATCATCAAAACTACATAAGTTGCACAAATATAAATCATTCAAATAGCAACTATTCAAACACGCCGCACCGGGGAAGATGGAAGTGATTATGTAAGGGCTTCTCCGCCTAACTATGGGGGCTAAAGGATAGATACTTAGTTTAGTGAAATACTTGGAGGGTGCCTCCACGGAGTGGACGTATAAGGTCAAGGTTTGACCGAACCACTATAAATCTGGTATGTTCTTTCCTTTATTATTTATGTATTTATTTCTTTCGCACTTTGATTTATGTGGTGATTTGGTTTTAAGTTTTGTTCTTTAATTATAAGATTGTGTTTGTTTTTAAATACTAATTCACCACCTCTCTTCTTATTAGCCTTGGGCCAGTTCATAAGGGGCTTAACATCCCTAACAAACTTTCAATTGGTATCAAAGTAGGATTCATAAAATAAGTTTTCTTTTTTTGAAATCTTTTGAATTTTTTATCCATGGCTAATTTTGATTATCATAATATTGCGGAAGGTTATTCAATCACTAGATCACTTTTGTTTGAAAATATTACATTTGATTTTCGGAAAATTTGTATGTCTACCTTTTTGTAATCAATTGATTTTTAAATGTGGCATATAATTTTAACTTGTTATTCTATACTGTCTTGTATTTTAGATGGAATTAAAATTGATATTCTTTTTAATCAATAGAGTATATAAGAGAAAATCAATGCTCAATTAAATGCTAAATCATTAAACAATTTTTTCTGTGCTTTAAATTCCGAAGACTTTATGTTAGTTTTAACATACACTACTGGTAAGAAAATTTGAGATAAATTACACACCATATACGAAGGCACTAATAAAATCAAGCAATCTAAGTTGAATATTTTAATCAATGATTATGAATTATTTTGCATGAAACCTTATGAGACGATCTTAGACATGTATACTAGATTTATTCAAATTATTACATCATTATATGCTTTAGGAAAGGAGTTTTCAAACTTTAGAAAAGTCAATAAAATTCTTCATTTTTTACTTGATAAGTTTGATGCTAAAGTTGTTGCTATTTGTGAATCAAAAAATTTGAATGAGTAATCTATTAATAATTTGATTGGCTCGCTCATTGCCTATGAGCAAAGTTTGGGTCAAAGACTTTTGCATGCAGGTAAAACGATAGTGCTAAACACTGAAAACATGAAAGAAAGTGGCCTAATTAGTGACAAAAATAATGACTTGTCAAGAAAATTAAAAAGCTCACCAAAGCATAACGCTCAATAAAAGTGGAATAAAGGTAAAAATGGTAAGAATGTTAAGATTACTTCTAACATTATTTGCTTTGGATGTAGGAAGCATAGACACATGAAAAACCAGTGCCCTAATTTGATAACTCTTCCTGCAAAAGAAAAGGGTAATGCTAAGCAACTTGTAGAAAGGGCAAATAATGAAAAGCAAAAAAATCTCTTAGGCCACCTGGTTTCTGAAGCATCGGACCAGGAGCAGGATGGTGTTTAAAAGCCTTACTTATTTGTTTTGTGTTGTGTTTTAGTTTTTTTTTTGTAGTATTTTTTTTCTTTATTTCCTTTTTCGTCTTGAGTGTTGTTTTAGTTTTTTTTTGTTTACTGTTTTGTGAAGTTTTCACTAATTAACACACACATATCACTTTTGAAGATTTTTTTTTTTTAAAGTCTATCTCTTGTTTTTTCTTGAATTCTTAGGTAATTTATGATTAACTTCTCTAAAAACAGTCAAAGAAAGGAAACTAATGATTTTGACTCTCATTCTCTGCTTCCTAAAAGAGATTATTTTACTTTTGATTTAAAATCTTCATCATATTTTAAATTAGATTTTAAAACTGAACTTTTTCATCTTCCTTCATTTTATCTATCACATATGAATCTTTTGCAATATTGTTAAATTCATCTCAAAATTTTCTTAATCAAGTAGTTCATTCTGTCAATAATATGGATTTACTTTAGCTTTGAAAATATAAGAAAGAAAGCATATTTTGGTTGAAAAAAAAGTGGCCAATGATGCCAAATCAAAAGATGCGCAATGATGCCAAATTGAAAAAAAAATACACAAAGTGTATCAAAAATCAAAAGAAGCTGATCGGCCTGAACGATCCTTGCATCGGCCAGGATGATAGGCTCAAATCAGAAAGAATCAGCCGCCATGATTAATTTAGGTATTCTTTATTTTAGTACATCAACTAGGACGATATCCGTATCAGCATGGACGATACAGCACAATTATGTCTAAATTAATCTGATAATTATGGAAAGCAATTAAGGTTGATTGATACGATTATATAGGCTGGGCCGATCGCAAGATCGGTCAGGACGATATCCTGGATGATTGACATCGGCCAGACTCTATTCAGGGCGATGTTTAGGACGATTGTACTCGAATTTGAACTAATCAGCTAGGACAATATTGTATCGACCTGGACGATGTAACCAATTTTTCTCAGATCATCTCAAATGGTCCCGGCTGATTGAGCTTATTTTGTACTTATCGGCCAGGATCATATTATTATTAGCCTGGATGATAAAGTCGGCAAGTTATATTAATGAGCTCATTTTGAGATCTTCTATTTAAGCTTTTGACTAGTCACTTTTGTAAGTGTCTTTGCCAGCCATTATAGCTTCATTCTTTTTGGGGGAAACTTGATGAGAAAGCTTGAAAGGGAGTGAGGAATGGTTGAAGTTTGAGAGAGGGAGAAAATCCTATGAATGGGGACTCAAGGGAGTGTGGAGGGGGAATCCACACGATTTCTCCGACACACTTGCACCTTAATACCGTCAGATTTAAGGCTTGTCTTAAGGGAAGTTCACAAAAGAAGACGATCTCTTGGGAGTCAAAGGACCCGGTGACTCCACCACTTTGGGGAAGGTGGAAGTGATT
This sequence comes from Dendrobium huoshanense, assembly GCA_016618105.1. NCBI lineage: Eukaryota > Viridiplantae > Streptophyta > Magnoliopsida > Asparagales > Orchidaceae > Dendrobium > Dendrobium huoshanense. The sequence goes on along the minus strand of CM028353.1, from coordinate 20,795,286 downwards.
TTGTAAGGGCTTCTTGGTCTAGCTGTGGGGGCTAAAGGAGAGACACTTAGTTTAGTGCAATACTTGGAGGGTGCCTCCAAGGAGTGGATGTAGGTCAAGGTTTGAGCGAACTACTATAAATCTGGTGTATTCTTTACTTTATTATTTCAGCATTTATTTCTTTCGTACTTTAATTTCTGTGGTGATTTGACTTCAAGTTTTGTTCTTTGATTATAAGATTATTTTTTAAAAAAAAATACCAATTCATCACGTCTCTTCTTATTAGCCTTGGGCCAGTTCATAAGGGGCTTAACATCTCTAATGAACTTTCAGGCCAAATTTGATTATCATCTTGAGGCTAATCAGGAGTTTGGTGAGTCTAATTTTCCTTTTCTCTTAAGAGGTATGGTTAAGATGGACAAAATTGGATTACCTTATATTAGGCTTGGATGATGGCTGATCTGTTGTTTCTTTTTGTTTCTTGGATGCTCTATTATTTCTTCTCAGGTTCCCTGTTTTTGGGGTATGAACTTTTTGATAGCTGGAACTCCATGGTTGTGATGTTGGGGTACTTATATTTATCTTCTTTCATTTTGAATGGGTTGGCTCTGATTACGTTTATTTTGGTTTATGTATATTGGATGGTTTTTGGGTTTTTCATGCATGCCTATTATATCTTTGGGGTTGATTTATGGTGGACTAGATGATGCAGTATGGTTTTGAGCATCTTTTTTAAGTGGTTATTCATTTATTTCTTCTTGTTGTTTAGGTCCAAGTTGCTTATTCTTGCCAGTTTGAACTTTATTTTGGTGGTGGCTCAGATTTTGGGTTTTATTCCTCTGTGGTTGGTTATCTAGGGCTTATTGGTTTTTACCCTTTATGAGTGGTCTGCTGACCATCTGTTTCGATTACTGGTTGGTGCCTCTTTAGATCCTAAGTGTATTTATTGTAGTCAGGCTAATACTTTACCTGGTTTTTACTAATTAATCAACCGGGTCTTAAAGATTCCTGTTGTTAATTTTATTGAGAGAATGATTCTACCTAATTATGCTAGGGATATGACAGTTCATAAATTCTTCGGTATAGTATCTCACCAAATTATGTCTTACAATTTTGTGCTCATCTTATCTACTAATTCAGGTACTTGCCTTCTCCTTTTAGAAATTTTCTTTTGGATTGGTGTTTGTTTTTCTGCAAGTTTACTCTAGTTTGGAGGTTATTTTTTGGTAGAAAAATTGTGCTGATTGATTATATTTGGATCTTTCTTTTTTGGGTGGTCTTCGCATTGCCTTAGATTATATCTAGGTAATTTTGTATTTTGGATTAGTATGGGACAATCGGCTCTTAGGTTTTTTTTCTTCTTTAAATTTTGTTGTAGCTCTTTGTGAAAGTGCTCAAATGACACTAGAAAGTGCTCTGATACCACTTGAAAGATCGTTAGGGATGTTAAGCCCTATAGAACTGGCCCAAGCTAATTTAAAAGAGAGAGGTGAATTGGAAAAATTTAAAACCAAAGATAAAACAAAAACCAATATCACCACATAGAAAACCAACGATGCGGAAATTAAAGTGCGGAATTAATAAAGAAAGAACACACCGGATTTATAGTGGTTCGGTCAAACCTTGACCTACGTCCACTCCTTGGAGGCACCCTCCAAGTATTGCACTAACACAAGTGTCTCTCCTTTAGCCCCCACAGCTAGGCGGAGAAGCCCTTACAAAATCACTTCCACCTCTCCCGGTGCGGCAGAGTTGCCGGGTCCTTTGACACCAAAGAGACTTCTTCTTTGGTGAACTTACCTCGAGACAAGCCTTGAATCCGATGGTACTAAGGTGCGAGTTTGCCGGAGCAACCGTGTGGAACCCCCTCCACACTCCCTTGAGTCCCCCCTCATAGAATCTTCTCCCTCTCTCAAACTCCACCCTTTCCTCTCTCCCTTTCAAGCTCTCTCTTCAAGTTTCCCCCATAAGAACGAAGCTCCAATGGCTGCCAAAGACACTTACAAAGTGTCATGCCAAAGCTTAAATAGAAGCTCTAAAAAACGAGCTCATTAATGCAAGTTGCCGACATTATCGTCCAGGACGATAGGCATATCGTCCTGGCCGATCAGTACAAATTAAGCTCATTAGCTCGGGACAATTTGAGACGATCAGAAGAAAATTGGTTATATCGTTTAGGCCGATCTCACGATCGTCCTGGCCGATTAGTTTAAAATCGATTTCAATCGTCCTGATCATCGCCCTAAATACAAGCTGTCCGATGTAAATCGTCCAGGCCATCGTCCTGGCCGATCATTCGATCGTCCTGAACGATGTGATCATATAAATCAATCATTAATGCTTTCCAAAGATACCAGATCAATTTAGGCATGATTGAGTTAGATCGCCCTGATCATCGCCCTGAATACAAGCTGTCCGATGTAAATCGTCCAGGCCATCGTCCTGGCCGATCATTCGATCGTCCTGAACGATGTGATCATATAAATCAATCATTAATGCTTTCCAAAGATACCAGATCAATTTAGGCATGATTGAGTTAGATCGTCCTGGACAATAATAATATCGTCCTGGCCGATTTCCTAAAACAAAGAATTCCTAAACTGATTATGGCGGCTGATTCTTTCTGAATTGAGATTATCGTCATGGCCGATACAAGTATCGTCCAGGATGATCTGTTGACGACTACCTTAATGAGGATGCCCTAATTAGGGTTTTTGATTTTGGACAGATTGTCCAGGCCGATATTAATATCATCCCGGACGATGTTACCAAAAACAAAAATCATATAGGGAGCAAGAGAATTTCTATCAAGTTATAGTCACACCAAATACAACAGACTCAAGAAAGGAAAAACATTACAAACTGACATAGATCTAGTCTACCCAATCTTGAGCTGGTTCCATATTGCAGTCTGATCATGTGGACCTGAAAAGTTAGCACTTAAGGCAATCGTAGAGAAATAATGAATGTTTGCTATCATCAAAATTATAAACCATAGATCCGCAACAATCTCCCCCTTTTTGATGATGGAAAAATATTTCAATTTGAATTTTCAAAAGAAAACAATTTCTCCTAATCTCCCCCTCACTAGAATAACATTTTAAAAATAGGAGAGATGAAATTTTTTTTATTTTTAATATTTTGAAAACAAGATACAAATACGATAATAGTACAAAAATTCAACAATATGTTCTCCCCTTTGACATTATCAAAAAGAGAGGAGGCACAAACAAAAATAAAATGATCAAATAACATTCCCTGATCTAGTGAAAAACAAATATTCTTAAAATGAGAAAGTTACCTCTTAGTTTTAATCAAAAACTTAATAGAATTGGATTGACAACGCATAATCCAGAAAAAAGGTTAGAAATTCATACTTTGATAATCCCAACTCAAGTTCTTTAAAAAGGCTCAAAAACTTTTTAATTCAATATCTAAATCATAAAATAAATTAGAGAAAGAAATAATCATTTTTCAAAAACTCCTTCCATAAAATATATCTAATAGAAGATCAATGCATGAATTGTTGAATCAAGAATCAAAATTTTCAAAATCAAGTATCGAAAGTATCAAGGGTTTTCTTAAGCTTTTAAAAAGTATAAGAATGGTAAGCATTAACTTTTTGTGGGCTCATTTTATGCCTCTTGACAATTGGTTGGCACACTGCGCATCTTTTGATACACTTTGTGTATTCTAGATTTTTCAATTTGGCGCTTTGCGCATCTTTTATTTTTGGCATCATTGGCCAATTTTTTTTTTAAATACTTCATTTATTAAATCTTAAAAACAAAGAAAAACCCATCTTAGTGACAAAGCAAATTTATTGACTAAGAAAATTATGAGTTAGATTTAACAACTTGTAAAAGATTCCTATGCGATAAATAAAACGTAGGGAGAAAAAAATTTTTGTTTCAAAAACTAATTTAAAAAGATGAAATAGATGTTAAATCAAAAGTAGGATAACCTCTTTTAGAAAATAGAGATTGAGAAATGAAAATAATGAGTTTCCTTCCTTTGACTATTTAGAGAAGTCAAACAAAATTTACCAAAGATTTAAAAAAAAACGAAGTAGATTTTTTATTTTTAGAACAGTGAGTGTGTATGTTGGATCAAAGAAAAATACGAATAATAAAAAAGGAATAAGTAAAAAGAAAAATAAAAAAAAAATCAAAAACCAACAAAAAGAAAGAGAAACACAAATAGCCCTTTTTAACCATTATCTCTTTCCTGGTCCGATTCTTCAGACACCATGTCTGCCCATGAGATTTTGTGTTTTTCATTATTTTTCCCAATTAAGCTTTCGTTTTGCCTTGCCCTTTTCTTTTTTAGGGAGAATTCTTACATTAGGGCACGTATTCTTCATATGTCCAGGTTTCCTACATCGAAAGCAAACAATGTTAGAGGAAATATGGACATCCTTACCACTTTTACCTTTCTTCCACTTTTGCTTATGCATTGGTGAGCTTTGCGATTTGCTTGATAATTCATTGCTATCGTCACCAACTAATCTTCCTCTTTCCATATCTTCGGCTTTTAGAATGATCGTTTCACCTGCATCCAAAAGTCTTTGACCAACCCTTGCTCGTAGGCAATGAGTGAGCCAATCAAATTATCAATAGAATAATCATTCAAATCTTTTGATTGACAAATAGCAACAACTTTAACATCGAATTTTTCAAGTAAACAACGAAGAATTTTATTAACTTTTTCAAAATTTGAAAAATCTTTTCCTAAGGCATGCAATGATGTAGTAATTTGAATAAACCTTGTATACATATCTAAAATTGTTTCAAAAGGTTTCATAGAAAACATTTCAAAATTATGCATTAAAATATTCAACTTTGATTGCTTGATTTCATTAGAGCCTTCGTATATGGTATGCAATTTATCCCAAACATCCTTGCCAGTAGTGCACGTGGAAATTAACAAAAAATCATCAGAATTTAAAACACAGAAAAAACAATTTAAAGATTTTGCATTTAATTGAGCATCCATTCGTTCATCTCTATTCCATTGATTAAAAGGAATATCAGTTTTAATTCCATTAACAATACGTGATGGTGATGAATAACCAGTTAAAATCATATGTCACATGCGAAAATCAATTGATTGTAAAAAAATAGACATGCGAATTTTCTAAAAATCAAATGTAATATTTTCAAACAATGGTGATCTAGTGATTGAATATCCTTCCGAAAAATACGATTAGAAATATTAGCCATGGATCGAAATTCAAAAGTTTTTAAAAACTTATTTTATGAAAACTGCTCTTATACCACTTGAAAGTGCTCAGATGACACTAGAAAATGCTCTGATACCACTTGAAAGATCGTTAGGGATGTTAAGCCCTATAGAACTGGCCCAAGCTAATTTAAAAGAGAGAGGTGAATTGGAAAACTTTAAAACCAAAGATAAAACAAAAACCAATATTCCCACATAGAAAACCAACGATGCGAAAATTAAAGTGCGGAATTAATAAAGAAAGAACACACCGGATTTATAGTGGTTCAGTCAAACCTTGACCTACGTCCACTCCTTGGAGGCACCCTCCAAGTATTGCACTAATACAAGTGTCTCTCCTTTAGCCCCCACAGCTAGGCGGAGAATCCCTTACAAAATCACTTCCACCTCTCCCAGTGCGGTGGAGTTGCCGGGTCCTTTGACACCAAAGAGACTTCTTCTTTGGTGAACTTACCTCGAGACAAGCCTTGAATCCGATGGTACTAAGGTGCGAGTTCGCCGGAGCAACCGTGTGGAACCCCCTCCACACTCCCTTGAGTCCCCCCTCATAGGATCTTCTCCCTCTCTCAAACTCCACCCTTTCCTCTCTCCCTTTCAAGCTCTCTCTTCAAGTTTCCCCCATAAGAACGAAGCTCCAATGGCTGCCAAAGACACTTACAAAGTGTCATGCCAAAGCTTAAATAGAAGCTCTCAAAAACGAGCTCATTAATGCAAGTTGCCGACATTATCATCCAGGACGATAGGCATATCGTCCTGGCCGATCAGTACAAATTAAGCTCATTAGCTCGGGACAATTTGAGACGATTAGAAGAAAATTGGTTATATCGTTCAGGCCGATCTCACGATCGTCCTGGCCGATTAGTTTAAAACCGATTTCAATCGTCCTGATCATCGCCCTGAATACAAGCTGTCCGATGTAAATCGTCCAGGCCATCGTCCTGGCCGATCATTCGATCGTCCCAAACGATGTGATCATATAAATCAATCATTAATGCTTTCCAAAGATACCAGATCAATTTAGGCATGATTGAGTTAGATCGTCCTGGATGACAATAATATCGTCCTGGCCGATTTCCTAAAACAAAGAATTCCTAAATTGATTATGGCGGCTGATTCTTTCTGAATTGAGATTATCGTCATGGCCGATACAAGTATCGTCCAGGACGATCTGTTGACGGCTACCTTAATGAGGATGCCCTAATTAGGGTTTTTGATTTTGGACAGATTGTCCAGGCTGATATTAATATCGTCCCGGACGATGTTACCAAAAACAAAAATCATATAGGGAGCAAGAGAATTTCTACCAAGTTATAGTCACACCAAATACAACAGACTCAAGAAAGGAAAAAGATTACAAACTGACATAGATCTAGTCTATCCAATCTTGAGCTGGTTCCATATTGCAGTCTGATCATGTGGACCTGAAAAGTTAGCACTTAAGGCAATCGTAGAGAAATAATGAATGTTTGCTATCATCAAAATCATAAACCATAGATCCGCAACAATCTCCCCCTTTTTGATGATGGCAAAATATTTCAATTTGAATTTTCAAAAGAAAACAATTTCTCCTAATCTCCCCCTCACTAGAATAACATTTTAAAATATTCAACTTTGATTGCTTGATTTCATTAGAGCCTTCGTATATGGTATGCAATTTATCCCAAACTTCATTGCCAGTAGTGCACGTGGAAATTAACAAAAAATCATCAGAATTTAAAACACAGAAAAAACAATTTAAAGATTTTGCATTTAATTGAGCATCCATTCGTTCATCTCTATTCTATTGATTAAAAGATATATCAGTTTTAATTCCATTAACAATACGTGATGGTGATGAATAACCAGTTAAAATCATATGTCACATGCGAAAATCAATTGATTGTAAAAAAATAGACATGCGAATTTTCTAAAAATCAAATGTAATATTTTCAAACAATGGTGATCTAGTGATTGAATATCCTTCCGAAAAATACGATTAGAAATATTAGCCATGGTTCGAAATTCAAAAGTTTTTAAAAACTTATTTTATGAAAACTGCTCTTATACCACTTGAAAGTGCTCAGATGACACTAGAAAATGCTCTGATACCACTTGAAAGATCGTTAGGGATGTTAAGCCCTATAGAACTGGCCCAAGCTAATTTAAAAGAGAGAGGTGAATTGGAAAACTTTAAAACCAAAGATAAAACAAAAACCAATATTCCCACATAGAAAACCAACGATGCAAAAATTAAAGTGCGGAAATAATAAAGAAAGAACACACCGGATTTATAGTGGTTCGGTCAAACCTTGACCTACGTCCACTCCTTGGAGGCACCCTCCAAGTATTGCACTAACACAAGTGTCTCTCCTTTAGCCCCCACAACTAGGCAGAGATCCCTTACAAAATCACTTCCACCTCTCCCGGTGCGGCGGAGTTGCCGGGTCCTTTGACACCAAAGAGACTTCTTCTTTAGTGAACTTACCTCGAGACAAGCCTTGAATCCGATGGTACTAAGGTGCGAGTTTGCCGGAGCAACCGTGTGGAACCCCCTCTACACTCCCTTGAGTCCCCCCTCACAGGATCTTCTCCCTCTCTCAAACTCCACCCTTTCCTCTCTCCCTTTCAAGCTCTCTCTTTAAGTTTCCCCCACAAGAACGAAGCTCCAATGGCTGCTAAAGACACTTAAAAAGTGTCTTGCCAAAGCTTAAATAGAAGCTCTCAAAACGAGCTCATTAATGCAAGTTGCCGACATTATCGTCCAGGACGATAGGCATATCGTCCTGGCCGATCAGTACAAATTAAGCTCATTAGCTCGAGACGATTTGAGACGATCAGAAGAAAATTGGTTATATCGTCCAGGCCTATCTCACGATCGTCCTAGCCGATTAGTTTAAAACCGATTTCAATCGTCCTGATCATTGCCCTGAATACAAGCTGTCCGATGTAAATCGTCCAGGCCATCGTCCTGGCTGATCATTCGATCGTCCCAAACGATGTGATCGTATCAATCAACCATTAATGCTTTCCAAAGATACCAGATCAATTTAGGCATGATTGAGTTAGATCGTCCTGGACAACAATAATATCGTCCTGGCCGATTTCCTAAAACAAAGAATTCCTAAACTGATTATGGCGGCTGATTCTTTCTGAATTGAGATTATCGTCCTGGCCGATACAAGTATCATCCAGGATGATCTGTTGACGGATTCCTTAATGAGGATGCCCTAATTAGGGTTTCTTATTTTGGACAGATCTTCCAGGCCGATATTAATATCGTCCCGGACGAAGTTACCAAAAACAGAAATCATATAGGGAGCAAGAGAATTTCTACCAAATTATAGCTACACCAAATACAACAGACTCAAGAAAGGAAAAAGATTATAAACTGACATAGATCTAGTCTACCCAATCTTGAGCTGGTTCCAGATTGCAGTCTGATCATGTGGACCTGAAAAGTTAGCACATAAGGCAATCGTAGAGAAATAATGAATGTTTGCTATCATCAAAATCATAAACCATAGATCCGCAACACTTTGAGCATTAGTGAGCTGAATGTCCTCTTAAGGACTATGTATTTTTGAATTTATATTAATGTGTAAGCCCCTCCATGGGTTTCCCTTAAAAAAAATGTCAAGTTTACTCTTTCTCTATTTATGTGAGATTTTGAAGAATTAAGTAAATATATGGAGAGAGAAAGTAATGAAAAATAAAACTCAAATGAAATTTAGAATTTTGCAAATGAAATCATCGTTCTAAGAGACCATTTATGGTCCACTAATATCTTTGTTGTTGCTAAGTAAACAACATGTTGTTTTTTTATTTCTTTGTATTATAGCAATCAATTAGTTTTTCATTGGTGAGACTATTAATCTCAATCATCCCTTTTTTTTTTTTAAGAAAAATTCATAATAATCTTACATGTTAACTAATAAAAGGTTATAGGGTCCTTAAAAGGAATCGTAAACTCAATAAATGCTTAGTGAGATTATTTAATCTCAATCATCTTTGTTCTTTTCAATAGTACATATAAAAAAAATGTATGTGAAAAATTCTTGATTTTATACTATTAACTAAAATTATGTTATTTTGATGAATAAAAATAATTCAAAATTTATGATCTAGCTATTTCTTTCATCTTATTTAATATCCATTTTTGAGAAAACATCAATGTTGAAATTTCATGAAAATAAATACAATTTATTGATGCAAAAAGATAGAAATTAAAAAGAGCATGCAAATTATTCAATTAATCTATCAAGCGTTTAAATAAATATAAATAATTAAGGGATTTATTTTTATTATGACATGCCAAACTAATCCTAATAAAAATGCTAAATTAAATAATATATATATCCATTCACTACATTTATTGGTCAATACAATTCTTTCAAGATTTACTTTGATTTTGTTTTGCACCATTTAAATATTTGCATATCTTACCTATAATTAATTAGAGTATCTTGAAAATATATTTATAAGATTAATTTTATTGTGTCTTAGGTGAGATGAGATCAAAATACAATATGTTCGAATTTCAAAACATTAAAATATTGCATTCTTCCCTCATCTCTTCATTACAAGTTAATTATAAATACCTACCTACATACATATAAATTGCACGTTAGAATATATGCGGTGGTAGACAAAAAAAAAGTTTAACATTTTAGATTTGTATGAAAATTTTGTGTGTGTGTGTGTGTGTGAGAGAGAGAGAGAGAGAGAGAGAGAGAGAGAGAGAGAGAGAGAGAGAGAGAGAGAGAGAGAGAGAGAGAGAGAGAGAGAGAGAGAGAGAGAGAGAGAATATAAGAATTTTGATGTGGAAAACTTGTAAAGGAAAAAATCATAAGGCCAAGCTGAATTGATATGATTTCACCAATATAGAATGGTCCCTCCCATATATATGGGGAAGACATTAATAATAAAGTAGAAATGAACTATAGATAATGAATTTTGTGATTGGGGTTGGGAGTCTTGAGGCATTGTAATTGTTTTAAAGATATTATTTGTTGAATGTTTAATTATTCTCATTTGAAGAGAGGAAGAAAGAAATCTATAAGTACAAAGTAAATATTGATGTCGAGGTTATGAGTCAGAGTGATGTCATTAATGTGCATCATCCTCAAAAATATTGTTATGCATCAATATTTCTAATGAAAGTAGATGACAAAATTAGCACACATTAGTGTAGTCGAGCATATTCAGAGATTGTATTGGGGCGACAGTGGTCGGGAAATCATATTTGGACGTTGTTGGTCGAAATATCATAATTGGTTTACTATGGTTAAGCGATCATAGTTGAGCTATGATGATTGAAGGAATGTAGTCAGCTAATGGTGGCTAGAAAGTCATAATTAGACAATGGTGATTAGAAAATAATAATCAGGTGATGGCATTCGAGAGATTGTAACCATGTTGTATTGGTTAGAGGATTGCAGTTGTGTGAAGGTTGTGGAGCATCATAGTCTAATGTTGATGGTCAAAAGACCATGTTTAGAAAATGGGGGTTGGATGCTGGAAGATTGTAGGTGATAATAGGTTGATAATAATCTAATAATGATAATCTGATGATGGTGCATGTTTGGGCAGTGATAATCTGATGATGATAGTTGAATAATGGTAGAACAGTGAAAGTGGTACGGTGATCTGATGGTGATTATTAGATGATGGTGATCAAATGGTAGTTGATCGATGATGATGGTCAAACGATGACAGTATGATTGTGGTAGTCAGGCAATGGTGGCCCAACATCAGCGGTTGGATGGTTATTGTTTGACGATTGTGGCCTGACGATGATTAAGAAGAGCTCTTGGAAGTATCGAATCTCACTCCTTCCCTTCAATTTAATCCCCCTCATGTATTGAGTGAGGGTCTATTTATAATTTTTGGGAGTGACATTCTTAATAATTGCTATAAAAATTCGAAAACTTCATCAAAAGGCCTATATTGATTCGATTGACTATAGACCATTCTCCTAAAATTTAAGTGTCTTGATGATGTTGGAACAAATTTATCATTAGCTCGTTGGATTTTTCTTATAAAGGCGCTCAATTCAACTATGGTATGTAAGATTTGATGATCATTTGATTGTTTGAATAATGTTTTAAGAGCATGATCGGAGCCTATTTGGATTTGGATCGAATTTCTTTTTGTGTCAATAGTCAATATGTACATTTTGACTATTAGTTTGTTCAAATCAGAGTTACGCTTGGATGAGCCTAAATTTTATTTTTAAAAGATACTATTTTTAAAAGATACACTTATAAATGGAGGTGAGGTGTCGTCGACAAGACCTCATCATGGCATTGTGTGATGATTTTTGTGAGTGAAAGGATTGCTAGGGCTAGTAAGAAGGAAAGTCGTGTGCTTGGTAGTTAGACCTATCAATTCAACATTTTTTTTTTTTTTTGAAAAATTGTACAGAAATAATTACTTATGTTAGTAAATGTTCTGAAGGAAGATATTGGCAAAAAATTTCGCCATTATTTATGCTAGTTAGTTCATGTTTTTTTCAATGCCCAAATAAATGCATGCCTTGAAATTTAATTGGTTCAAAAAAGATAAAATGAGTATTTTTTTAAATAAATAAGAAAAAAGAAGAGAGAGAAAAAAAAATGAAAAAAGAAAATATTTTCTATGCTATAGGAGTACGAAATGAAGACATCATTGGTCCAAACATTTTACAAAGATTGATTGCATAGAGATGTGGGATACCTTTTAATAAACCTTATAACTAAATAATTCCTTAAAATAGTTTAGTCATTCTTCTCTCTCTCTCTCTCTCTCTCTCTCTCTCTCTCTCTCTCTCTCTCTCTCTCTCTCTCTCTCTCACACACACACACACACACACACATTTATCTTTTTCTCATGCTTGACAAAAGATTATGAACTTCTCTTTTGTATTGAATTTAAGGGTGCTTAGATTTTTGATGCTTTTGAGCCTATTTTATTTGTTGTCTCTATAATAATTTTATATAATCACACAATGATCCATTTCTCTTTTCCCACCATGCCTTAAAACCTTCGAAAAACGTAGAACCAGACTAATTTATTGCAAAACATAAAGTAAAATAACAGAACATAAATTAATCTCATATCGATCCATACATTTTCTCCTAACAAACTAATTAATCAATCACTTGCAGATGGCTGCGGCGCAGGAGTCAAGTAATCAGCACAAATCCCATCAAGCAAAGAACCCAACGAGGGTGCGACAGAGAAGCTCGGGTAAATGGTCGACAAGCAGTTCTCTCCTATCTCTTTTATAGCTACGCAGCACCGTGGCGTCAGCCTCAGGTGGATGTTGAGGGCCTCCGGCGCCACCAACTTGGCCACACAGCCTTCCAAGGAGTGGACGGCTTCCCAGCATCTGAAGAGGCTTTCGCCTGTTAGATAGGAGGAAGCTGTTTGAGGAACTGTCATGGCTGCAGCTATGAGAAGAAGGATGGCAAAAGCTGCAGAAGAGTAGTACTTTGCCATGGATATTTTATCCTCCTTGATATATGTTGTAGGTAGTAGTACAGGTGTTTCAGCTTGTGATGAAGGGATGGTGAAGGAGAGGAGGAGGCTTTATATATAAAGAGAAAGAGATATCGAGGAGGCTGTGAAGTTACTACATTCTATTTCGAGTGAGTTAATATATTTTAATACAGTTGAAGTTTATATATGTTTCATTTCACGAGCAGTAAGTGTTATAAATGTTTTGGTGCTGTTTCTATTTTGTGCGGTGGTTTTGAGAATGTTTCTAATTGCCAGCGTTTTACAGTTAACGTTTAGATTTAAGAGACAAATGTATAATGATCAAAGAAGAGAGAGAGAGAGAGAGAGAGAGAGAGAGAGAGAGAGAGAGAGACTTTTATTTTACTCTGTTGGATTAAAGACAGCGTTTTTTGGTCTTACAGTCGAATGAATTTTCTTGTAAATTTAGTTCCATTAGTATGTAATTTGAAATTATTTTTATTTTATTACTTTTTTTTTAAGGGGGAACCGACGGAGGGGCCTACGCGTTGATATAATTTAAAATTACAAATTCTTAAGGGGACATTCAGCTCACTACTACTCCCAAGAGCTACAAAATATAAAGAAAAAGAAAAACCTAAGAGCCAATTGTTCCCATCTATATCAATTACAAAAATGCTTAGATACAATCTAAGGCGACGCTGAAAAAGCGTCCAAAAAGGAAAGACCAAATTATACTCGTTCAGCCCAGTCTTTCTACAACAACCCAGCTTGAAAGATGCAAAAATTTTGCAAAAAAACACACAGAAACCAAAAAAATTAGCAGTAAAAATAGAAATATGCTTCAAAACCTTACGAGAGTAGCAGATATGCAAATAATCCCAAGATTGACTGATGATGAATAGTCTAACAAAACAATTCACCTCAATCCAGTTAGTAATAATACAAAAACTGTATAAAGAAATAATAGAACAAACCTAATGCCACAAAGACGAAGAACCATCCAGTAAACCAAGGCCTAGAAAGGCTCGGTATTAACCAAAAAGAACAAACCCTAGAAACTAATCCACCATCGATAATAAGCACCTCCAGTTTCCCGCAAAACAGAGAAAACAACAAAATAAAAACCCAGCAACCAACTCAACGACACACAGCCAACCCAACCAAACAGACTAAATAACATAAAAATATAACTGCCAAAAGAAGCACTCAGCACCTGACAGAACATGCACATCTCAACCCAACTTGATATAGGGAAGACCAATTTTGTCAAGCTTAATCAAACCAGTTAACAGGCGAGGCAGATTATCATCACGAAACCCCACCTCATTATCCAGATTACATCCAAATATGTTAACCAATCAGCACACACATTTCCTTCCCTCAAAACATGATTAATAGAACAATTAAGAAAAGAGATAGCCATATGAATCCTTCTAATAAGATAGAAAAACTGATGATAGAAAACATTAGCATTCTTAATAATATGAATTAATAACATAGCATCCACCTCAATTTCAACATTAACATAACCCCTTCTCAGACAAATATCCAGACCCTTAGCTAGCCCCATAAGCTCAGCATAAATGACTTTACACGGATATAAAGGGCCCACATAAGCCATCAACACATTGCCAGAACTATCACGAATAATACCCCCCATACCCGCAGTAGAGGCACCAACAGAACCATCCGTGTTAAGCTTAAGGAAAAACTGCACAGGTTTTAACAACCTGACCACCCTCTCCCTTCTCACCAAATTATCATCCTCCATAGGAATACAGAGAAAAACAGCAAAACAATCACAATTCCTGAAATTTTTACCCTTAATAAGATTGGCAGAGAAGCTTTGGATAATTTTATTATTCACATTAGTAATAATGACGTTGGCATTCATTTTAACACCATTATTCTTAGCATCATTCCTAGCTTTCCAAATGAACCACAAAATAAAAATGGGCAGTAAATAAAGAATGTGACCTTTAGAATTAATCATCCACTCACTAAGCATAGAAATAATATTGCAATCACCAGAAATAGAAAGCACCTTGTTTACAGAATCAGCAAAATACCTCCAAATCATTTGAGCAATAGAATTATTAATAAAGACATGATATATACTTTCAATATTGAAACAACACTGACATTTAGAAGGGATTGAAAAACCTTTATTCCAGAGACGATTGTCCACTGACAAATAACCTTTGATGCATCTCCAAGCAAGAATGGAATAAGAAACCGGAATATTATTATGCCACATAGCCTTATAAATAGTAGAACTAACAACCTTAACTCTAATCACATCCCACACAATATTAAGCTTAAAAAGACCATTCGAAGATCTGTTAAAAAGAATACAATCATTATCATTCAGTTGTAAAGGAATGCTCAAGATTTGGTACAAAAGCTCATTGGAAAAAATTTCACTAAGTTTAGTAATATTCCAGTTACCATTCTCAATATAGTTATTAACTTTAGTATTGATCAAAGTATGTGTGTTAAGCAAACTATCAATAGAATCATTACCTAACCAGTTATCTTGCTAGAAAAAAATATCACCTTTGCCCATGCCCCATTGAATAAATTGATCAACTTCCCAACTAATATTGCACAAACTTTTCCAAACTAAAGAATCAGTCTTTTTGAACCTTCAAAACATCGGATGCGCATCTTTGCAGTACTTAACATGCATAAACTTAGACCATAAGCTATTATTAGCTCTAAACGAAAACCATAATTTATGAGAATAAGCATGAACCATATCCAAAATACTCTTACAACCTAAACCACCTTCATTTAAAAGACCACACATTTTATGCCATGAAGCACAATAAATGCACGAATGATCACTTTAGCACCCCAAAAAAACTTATTAATCAATCTCTCCAACCTCAAACAAATAGTAGGATTAGGATGAAGAGTATGAAATAAAAAGATTGGAATAGAGTTTAACACATGTTTAATCAACACCAATCTACCACCAAAAGAAAGAAAATTCATAGTCCAATTAGAAATTTTACTTTGAAAAGCAGTGAAAACTCCCTCAAAAATACTAGCTTTTTTACTACCTTTAAAAATAGGAGTGCCCAAATACTTGATCGGTAAAGAAGAACAGTTAAAATCACACAACCTTTTAATATCATTAATCTTTCCTTGATTAACAGAATTAGAGATAATAAAATTACTTTTATTCTTGTTTATCGAAAGCCCACTCATATATGAAACCATCAAGAAATTTGACTAAAATTTTAATATTATTTAAACATCCATTCAAGAAAATGATAAAATCGTCAGCAAAACTGAGATGATTAATAGGAATAACACCCATCGTACGATAAAGCAGAGATGGATGCCTTATATATAATTCCTACAAATCGCTAGATAAGTATTCAACAGCAATAATGAACAAAGCTGGTGACAAAGGGTCACCTTGTCGTAAACCTTGAGAGGATTTAAAGAAACCATGATTCCTCCCATTAATAATAACAGAAAAGAAATAATTTTCAATAATATTCTTAACCAGTAATATAAAATCTTGACTAAAACCAAATAAGGATAACACCTCATATAAAAAATTTCAACTAAGGTTATCATAAGCTTTAGTAATATCCAATTTAAAAATAATGTTACCACCTTTGACTTTAACATTAATGTCATGAGTAATCTCTTGAGTAAGCAGAACATTATCAAAAATACTTCTACCTTTAACAAAATTGGTTTGGTTTTGAGAAATGATTCTAGGTAAAATATTAACCAATCTAGAAGAAATGATTTTAGAAATCAACTTGTTAAAAAAAGAACATAAACTAATAGGTATAAAACCATTCCACTCATTAGTAAGCTCCTTTTTGGGAATTAACACAATATTAGTAGAAAAGAAAAACTTGATGTAAGGCTTACCCGAAAAGAACTCATTGACAGCTTCCAAGATATCCAACTTGGTGATATGCCAAGTTTTAATAAAAAATTTAGTACAAAAGCCATCCGGACCCGCAACAGAATCAGCATTCATTGTTTGCATAATATTCCAAACTTCCTCCTCCAACGGAGGTTTAGTTAACATGATATTATCACTATCATAAATGCAAGAAGGAACAATATGAGGATTAACAATGGGAGAAGTGTGACAATTTTTATTGAAAATGTTCATAAAATGCTCAACCCCTGAATTAACAATAGAATCCTCATCCTCCAAAATTATACCCTCTTTATCCATAATTTTAAAAATATGGTTCCTAATTTTATTCTTGTTAGACATAGAATGGAAAAATTGAGTATTTCTATCACCCTCAATCATAAATTTGGTTGTAGCCTTCTGCTGCTAATAAATTTCTTCTTGATCATGTAGAGCAAAAAGTTTGATTTTAGCATTATTGAGCTTAGACAGGTTAATGCTATCAGGATTAAGAGCAACACTCCTTTCCAACTCAATCACATCATTTTTTGCCTCTTTAATATTAGAAAAAAAGATTTTTGAAAACATTTTTATTCCATCATCTAAGCACCTATTTCAGCCTAGTGATCTTGTTCCATAACTTAGCCATACCATAAATATTTTTATCAGGGAAAATAGGGGCATGCCAATTATTGTGCACCACATTTAAGAAATCATGATGAGATAACCACATATTTTAAAATTTAAAAGCAGAAGGAACAAACTCCCTATTAGCATTTATAGTTAAGAGTAAAGAAGCATGAAAAGAATTAGTTCTATCTAAATGTTCAACATGCGTCATATGAAACTTAGCAATCCAATCATTATTAAATAAAATTCTATCAAGACGTTTCCAAAGATTACCTCTATTCCAAGTAAAAGCGCCTCTAAAGAAACCAATGTCATGTAAATCACACTGAGTGATCATGGAATTGAAGTCTTCCATAGCTTTAGTGTTAGGTTGACTCCCACCCAATCTCTCATTTGCATTAGCAATAAGATTGAAGTCACCTCCCACACACCACGGCCCAATAGAATTGGAAGCAAAATTGCTAAGTTTCTCCCAAAGAGACAGCTGACCCACTCTAGAACAAGCTGCATAGACAAAAGAAGCATTACTCTTGAAGTTAAACATCTCAATTTGAACATAAATAACTTGAAATTAATCATTAATAATATTAATTTTAATGGCATTATTCCACTTAATCCAAATCTTATTAGAACAGTTAGCAAATTTATTAGAAAAACCCAATTTAGAAGCAGTGCCATCATGCTTATCCGAAGTAATCATAGGTTCAAGTAAAACCAACAAGTGAATGTTATGAATTCTACAAAGGAATTAATCTTGTCAATCAAGTTAGTATATTTTTAACCATGTCAATAATATGAGCGCAAAGCTTTTTGTAATTTACCTATGTTACTTTGTTGAAATTAAAGTATATTAAATTTTAAAATATATGAGATCATATAATGAAGTTTTAGTAAAAATGAATTTATTTTGATCAAATTTTCTTAATTTCTTATTTTAGTAAAATGAATTTATAATGTTAATTGACACAGAAAAATCTGCTATTTTTGTCGTACTTTCCGGCAGCAACACATACACCGGAAAAAGTGGCGGCATAACCGACGTAAAATAAGTATATAACTTTATGGCAGTAGATCTGGTGAAAATTTCATTGTTAACTTACCGGCGTATATTCTGATGATGGTTTCGTCGGTATATGGAATATTTGGCACAATTTTTGTTGGCTGTTACCAGTGGAATCACCGACATAAATTGAGCTGACTTACTTAAATTCGACAGATGTTTTCTAACATATTATCCGCCGATATTATGAACGATGGATTATCCACCATAAAGTTCGATGAAAAGGTTCTTATTTCAACCTCCTTGCCATCTTTCTTCTCATTTCCTTCCCTCTTCTCGGTTCATTCTACTAGCATCTACGAGCTTTCCTAAATGCCGATGCTATTATGACCGATTCCTTGCCAACGTTTGCAGCAAAGCTTGCCCAAATTCGCTATCATCGGTTGCCTAAAGTCACTGCCTCCATTAAGTGCATTACCATCACCCTGTTTCATGCGTGACCTTCCTCTGGTAAGAGAACATACCACAGGAAGGTAAACTTGATTTATATAGGTATCTTAGAGTCAAAAGGTTTTTGCATAAGTAGATCTAAAACTTAATATATATATATATATATATATATATATATATATATATATATATATATATATATATATATATATATATATATATATATATATATATATATATATATATATATATATATATATATATATATATATATATATATATATATATATATATATATATATATATATATATATATATATATAGTGTAATTGTAGTAGTAATAGACATACTGAGGGGATTGTTACTTTGGGCGATCAAGTCATGAATAAGAGCACACATTTTATATATCTTTATCTATTTATGGTGAAATAGAAGGGAATATTATCAGTAGAATTCAAGTTAGATGGTAGAATAGGAGGAATGCATTGGGCCTTGTTGAGTGCTAGAAAGGTCTCCCTTAAACAAAAGGGAAAATTATATAAGTTGTTGGTGAGACCTACAATGCTTTATAATGCATACTATTGTCCATAAAAAGATAAGCATAATATTAAGTTAAGTGTTGTGGAGATCAGAATGCTCAAGTGGATGAGTAGGGGATTTACCCTTATAGACAGGATACGACAAGCATATATATGAGAAGGTTGGAGTAGCTACAACCTAGGATAAAATTAGAGAGCATCACCTTGGATGATTTGGTCACATAAACTGATGGCCTTTCGAGCAGGTTAAGATTCTTTATTTTTCTCTTAAACGAAGGCTCTCAGATTTTTCATTGACAAGGGACTTATGTGAAATTAAAAATCATCTATTTTCCTTTAATAATTTTTACAACAATATCTAATATACTCATATTTTATAAAGGTTATATTATGGATATCATAACTCAAAGAAGTTGGATGTATAATCGAAAAGATATTAACATATGGGTTCATTAAAGGTGTAAAATTTTTAATTCAGACAGCTTCTCAATTACCTAGCTTCATCTCATATGAAAAGTTTCGTTGCTCATATTTTAAACGTAAAAAACAAGTGCACCTAAACCCAGATGACGTAACTGTTGATCTATATTGTAAAGGCTTCATGCTAGAATATATTGATATTGGATTTCTCATGGTGAGTATGAGCCACATTTTGATTCTCAATGATGTCCGTCGATACGTTCTAATATAGTTGAGAAAAAAATATACGACCTACTTTTTAGGAATTAGTTCATGATGTAACTGAAGCACAATTTGAACAATATACATAAGAGTCACCGATTAAGGAGGCACAAAATTTTTATGATTTGTTACATTCTTTCTAATAACCAATATGAATGGGGTGCAGCACTTACTCAAAGTTATCAATTACTATTAAAATATTAAGGATCAAGGTAGAATATAATATCCCCCGTGAATGTTTTAATAAATTTATTGGTTTGCTTAAGAAAACCAACCTACCAGATAATATAATTCTTACATATTTATATTAGACTAGAAAGTTCATTTCCAAAGTTAGTTTGACATACACAAAGATAGATTATTATATCAATGGAAACATATTATTCTATAAAGATGATTAATTAGAGATTGCATTTTTTTATTACAATGCACCAAGATTTAAATCAAAATCTATCATGAAAAGAAGCCTAAAAGAAGTATCAGTCAGTAGGATGTTTTACTTATCCATAATTCCTATACTAAAATGGTTATATGCATCTATGAAATTTGCTACACATATGAGATTACATAATGAACACATCTCAGAAGAATTTTTTATTACATATCTATTAGAAGTAGAAGCTTGGAAACATTTTGATCATACACATCCCACCATCATAAAATAAAGAAATATAAGATTACATTTATGCACAAATGTTTTTACTCCATTTAGCCAGTTTGCTTCATCTTACTCATGTTGGCCCATTATACTCACCACATACAATCTTCCCAGAGTTGTGCATAACTACTCTTTACATATTTTTAATGCTTATCATTCCAAGGCCAGGTAATCCAAAAGTAAATATCGATGTATTCTTACAATCATTAATTGATGATTTAAATTTATTATGGAATATGGAATAAATATATATGATATCTTCATAAAACAAAACTTCATTATGAGAACAACATTACTTTGGGTAATTAGTGACTTTCCTACATACGGTATGCTCTCAAGTTGAAACACTTCTAGCAAATTAACTTAACCATATTATATGGAGTATAAAGTTATTCACTTTAAAGCATATAGGAAAAATAGTTGGTTTGATTGTCAACATCCTTTCAAGCAAAATAAGGATGCTTTGTTAAAAATAAAATGGTGATGTCAGTCTCCTCCTTGATTAACTAATGAAAAAAATTCAAATAGTAAGATCTATGCTTATAATAATGGATTCTCTAATATTAGCTGATTACAAATTTTCAGGGTATGGTGTCAATCATAATTGAACAAAAAAAAGTATATTTTTGTCATTACCATATTTAAGGGCAAGTCGTATTAGATACAATTTGGATATGATGCATATAGAAAAAAATATTTTTGATAATCTATTCAATACAACCATAGATATTAAAGATAAATCTAAAGATAATATAAAAGCAATGATGGACTTAAAAGAAATTTATAGTAGGAAATAATTAGAATTGAAGGATAGTGGAAATGAAAAATTTCTCAAACTAAAAGCTCCATTCACCTTGACTTTAGAGCAGAAATGAGCAATTTGTGAATGGATGAAGACTCTACGGGTACCTGATATATATTCTTCAAATCTAAAGTAGATGTGTTGACATAAGATCTAAAAGATTATTTGGTTTAAAAAGTTATGACTGTCATATCTTTATACAATGTCTATTACCATCTTCCTTTAATTATCTGATAGATCAAATTCTAATATCCTTGATCGAGCTAAGTATCTTCTTCAAAGATTTATGCTCATCAAAACTAAATACAGAGCACTTGATTTTTTATGGAACAACATATCTCTTTCATTTTGTGTAAACTTGAGAAGATATTTTCTCTAGGTTTTTTTACTTTATGGAGCATCTACCCATATACTTATCATATGAGGCTACAGTCGATGTTCAGTATTGATGGATGTATCCATTTGAAAAATATTTAAATAAACTTAAGAAGATTTCTAAGAATAAAGCACATCCTAAAGACTCAATATGTTAACCATATTTAATGTACGAGATAATCTAATTTTGCTCTTATTACTTTAAAATAGCGTCACAATAAAGCCAGAGCACTACACCTCAAAATATTGGTAAATCTTCAAATTTATCTGTATTCAATGGAAGCGATGAACCAACAAGTACTAACACCATATACTATTTGACTAATTAAGGAGATAAGAGTTGTCACATTATATGTCTTACTTAACTGTGATGAAGTTGAGTCATATATCGATTAAGTATGACTTAGCTTGCTCATAAATTCGATCTGAACCCTTAATATTTGCAGTAGTTTCATTGACGGTTTAAATACATCAGAACCAATAGAAATCCAAAAGATAGTGGAAAAAAAAATCCTAATTGGTTTAAAAATACTATAAATATTTAGATTATTCATTTAAAGTAATATGCCTTTAATTGTTAATAAATATGCTAATAACATACTTTATCTACTAATTAGGTGCACACTCAAGGCAGTAATTTAAAGTATTGTGGGTTAGTTAATCTTTCTTGGGGATCAAATATTGTAGTGAATTATTATCCAATTTTTTTAGTTAATGGGTAAAAATTCCAAACAAAATTTTGGTGTGAAAGTTGGAAGATAGAAAATTTTAGTGTTTGTGTATAAGGGGAACACCCACACAACTGAAGTCCCCATCTGACGACCAAGCTACTTGGATCCCGTCGACCTTGCAACCGGAATCCCTAGCCGTCCAACTTTTTCCTCCCGAACCCCACTGTAAGCTTCGACCTCCACTCGCCTTCCTCAAGTCGAATCCCTACCTTGAACTGAAGCTTCCATTTTCGCAAGCCTATGACTCCCTACCTTTCCCTTGATCGACTCTCGCTCCTACCCGAAGCCTGCACTCTGACGTCAATCCCTGCCTCTTCCTTAAGTAGGACCGACCTGCCCCCCTTTTCTCCCTATTTACTTAACTGCATATAACATCCCTTTAAAATAGAGACTTCTCTCTATAGGTAAATTGATTATGATTCATTAATTTTAAAAATAATTAGTTATAGGAAACTATAATTAGTTATTATTTATAATTAATCAAAATTAATTATAGAAGTTTATAATTAATTCTAAATAATTATGTGTAATATATTATCATTAATTATAATAACTATAATTAATTATAATTAATCATTAATAATTATAATTAATTTTAGTTGATTATAATTGATTGTTTCCCTTGCTTCAATATACATGCCAACACCGTCGCCAACATCGGTCCACTCGCGTAGGTATAACCTCCTAAACTTTAAAAACCCATACTCGGTGCTTGTAACACGGTGAACGACCACCTATGCATGCTTTTTTCTAGCATGGTAGGAGGGAATTTGTTGTGATTCTTACGACGGTGTGGGTAATCACAAAACCCCTTTTTTGATGTTAGCAACACACCGAAAAATTAACTCATGCACGCTTTTCTCTTGCATGCTGGGAAGGGAACTCAGTGCGATGCGTACGACGAGACGGAGACAAATATAAACAATGCATTTTAAACCAATTCCTGAAAAAACATACACGCCTTTCTCTAGCATGGTGGGGCTATGATACAACTATGCATGTTTTTCTCTAGCATAGCGGGAGGCCCAATTTTTTATAGTTTCTCCTAAACAGAGGAAATGCCGGGAGGCTACCAAAACTTTGGGTGAACACAAGACTATATTTGGACTTGCATTTGGACACAAAATGATACTTGAACTTAAATGAAATGAATTTGAACATGAAATAGATTCGAAAGCAAGCAAGGATTTGAACAAAAGAAGGAGGCCTATTTGAACATTCACAGGGGACTTGATTTGAGCTACATAAAGAACCGAAGTTGAACTCAAATGAACTTGATGTAAGAATTTCTAACTTCAATTTGAACTTGCACATTGAACTCGAACTAAATTCAGAAGCTTAAGCTTGAACCGAAGAATAAGAAATCAAGCTCGAACTCATGTTGAACTTGGACAAAACTCAAAGTACAGGGGACAAACGAATGAAGAAGACTTTGGTTTGGACATGACCTGAACTTAAAAGAACAATGATTCAAGATTATGACTTGGAACAATCATAAGAACTCATAATGCAAAATTTCCAATTGCCACTTCAACTAGACAACAAATGTTAATGATCCATGGTGTTAAGTTCACCATGTACATATTTCAACCCTATTTTGGGACAAGAGATTTATGAGTACAACTTATTTGCTAGCAACAAGAAAGTCATAAAGATGTGTGTTTGGCACCTGATCAAATTAATCTCTAAATGAGATTAAATGATGCTCATATCACTCACGAAATAAATGTAGTGATATCCCTACAATCTACTAGAGGCTAAGATGCTTCCACAACCAGCAAATCAAACTGCTAACAAATATCTTGATCTCCTACAAGCATTGAAGATTAATGCATAACAGACGCCAATGAATGAGAAAAAGGCAAGTGTAAGTGATGACCCTGCTAATCAGCTTGTATGTAGGGAGGGATGAATGCAATGCCTTCAACAATACTTTCAACATCAAGGTCACATTAAGAATACAATAACTCACTGGTCGATGTATAAATATATAGTTAATGAATCCAAGTCACTCAGAGAAGTATTAATCAACAAAATAAGGGACTTGTCCTAAAGTTTCAAATTAATATTTACAAATAAGTGCAAATGATAAGTGATAATTCTAAACTTTCAAATGGACACCAACATTTAATACAAGCAAAGGAACTCTAATTACAACCTGCTTATGATCAACAATATGAAATCTACAATAGATATTAAAAATCTTCTTAGATACAAATGCCAACATACAATGTGTTGTGTATCAACAAGCATGATAGATCTATGGTACAAATGAACATCCACGAGCAAATAAGGCATACATCGGTCTACCTACAAATGTGATAGCATCTTTATAATCAAGACCAATGTATACAAACACGCATATCGAACTTTGTAAAAAGTGAAAATTAAAGGAACATGTGGATTAATCGCATGCTAAAGTGCAAAGTCATTAGCAAGCATTCCATTTACAAGTGGAGGCAAAAATAAGAAGACCTGTGATGATTATAGGGTAGTACTTACAATAATAATGACAAATTCAATATATATGTGAGCAGCAAATATAGGGTGTTGTAGACATGGTGTACCCCCATAAACATATATGCACATAATAACTTATCAATAAATGGTGCAATGATATGCTCATGAACAAAATTTGGAGATTTAGCAATGCCTCTACATGAGCATGGTGAACATAGAAGCCTACAATAATTGTTCATACTACCCATGGTAATATCGTGGCAAGCATATATTCCTATTCCCTACAAATATAAAATCTAGACAACTCGATGTATGTAATGGAGCTTGAAGTATATATGAGCACAATAACATACTTGCAAGAGACGACCCAAAGCAAGAGATTAGTCAGTGTACTATAATCTATCTGCAGAAAGCTACAAGTATTGTACGACAGTCTACCTGTATAAAGCAGCAAATAACTCAATTCAGAAGTTGCTACTCTACGCCACTGGATCCACAATATTTATGCAAGCGGACGGAAGGGTTCATAGATATTTCAAAGTACCCCTACATATGCGTTGTAAATTATATACACATAGGTACACAAAAGAGGTAAATATAATTAAATACTTGCATGGGCCCCAACAAGCTTATTATTGGTACACATGTGACGTCTAGGGATGCTACGTGGGTTAATAAGTGAATTTAAGTTCGAACTCGATCCTTCTATATTAATAAATAGGAGTCGACAGGGTTCGAACAATCAAATAAATATACGATTGTGGCGACCGATATATTTATCTTAATTCATTCATATTAGGCCTTCAAAGCCTATAATAATGAGAATTCACTAATAAAAATATAAAGTCTACAAAACCTGATCCTCTATTGACAACTCGATAGAGTCGACAGGGTTCAATCCACAAATGGGAAATGCCCCCAAATACCCGCATGGGCCTCGACGAGCATGTTATTGGTACACACTTGACGTCTAGGGATGCTACGAGGGTCAATAAGTGAATTCAAGTTTGAACCCGATCCTTCTATGCGAATCAATAGGAGTCGACAGGGTTTGAATCATCAAATAAATATACAGTTATGGTGAATGTATATTTATTTTAATATATTCATATTAGGCATTTAAGGTCTATAATCAAGAATATTCACTAATAAAGACACAAAGCTTATGAAACCCGATCCTCCGAAGTAGGAGTCGACAGGATTTAATTATGAAATGCCCCCAAACACTTGCATGGGCCCCGGTGAGTGTGTTATTGGTACACACGTGACATATAGGGATACTATACGGGTCAATAAATGAATTCAAATTTGAACCCGATCATTTTATGCGGATCAATAGGAGTTGATAGGATTCGAATCATTAAATAAATATACGATTGTGGCGACCGATATATTTGTCTTAATATATTTATATTAGGCCTTCAAGGCCTATAATAATATGGATCCATTAATAAAGGCACAAAGCCTATGAAATGTGATCCCTATCGACAAGTTGATATGGTCGATAATGTTTAGTCAATAAATGACCCCACATACTCCAATAATGGTCGTGTTGAATGTGAATCTCAACAGGAGGGCTTAATCTCAAATATTTCAAAATGCCCCAAAACACCCGCATGAACCCTGACAAATGTGTAATAAGTATACACGTGACATCTAGGGATGTTGCACTAGTCAATAAGTGAATTCAAGTTTGAACTCGATCCTTCTATACAGATCAATAGGAGTCGACAGGGTTCAAACTATCAAATAAATATACAATTGCGGCAACTGACATATTTATTTTAATACATTCATATTAGGCCTTCAAGGTCTATAATAATGAGAATTCACTAATAAAGGCATAAAGCCTATGAAACCTGATCCTCTATCGATAGCCATACAAATCGAGTCGATAATGTTCAATCCAAAAATGGAACTAACCCCAAACACCCCAATGATGACCATATTGAACGAAGATCTCATCCGGAGGGATTAATCATAAAAATTTCAAATGTTACTCATATATCCAAAATTGAAAGCTCCTGAAAATCCAACAATTTCAAAGGCATCCAAATCTAAATATTTAAAATTTAAATAAATCTATCAATACTTAAAGAAAAATCCATCCATTCTCTACAACAGTTTGCCGAGGTGGTAAATTCAAATATAACTTCAGCTCACAAAGAGCTAATGCCTAGTCAAAAATATCACTTAGATTCATTCTCAAATAATCTTCTACTAATAAGGATGTGATACATGTCCTCTAACCGGCGATTTTGTCGCCAAATGGCATCACAGGATAAATGGGTTATGACCTGGGGCCCTCTAAACTGTGGTTTTGCCGCCAAATGGCACTACGAAATACCGGTTATGGCTAGAGCCAATACGTTCCTTAGTGATATCAAATCCTTGAGATATGAATCAATAATATATGATCGATAGGGCACAAAGCCATCTGTTAGCTAAGATGGATTCAAAATTTTTTCCTTAGACAAACATTCACCCCAAGTCTATGATGTCCCCTTGGACGAAGCAACCCATGGCTTCCTACAATGATTCTTCTATTAGGTTGGGTCAACTACCTCATCTGACTAAGTAGACTAGGGACCACGTTGGCCCGGGATGACGGAACCATGGAATCTTGATCGGGTCCATCATCTATTCCCTCACCATCCTCTTTAAGTGCAAGATGGTGAAATTTCTATTTTAAATATGAAATATTACAACCCTTCAAATTTTTTCAATTTCTCAAATTTCAAACCCATGTTTCTACTATATGCCTGATATTATGTATCTACGGATACAACGTATTTGATTGATGACTAGCCTTAATCGAAAGTTCTCTCTCGTTATCAGGATTGGTAATTAACTATAGGGGCTTGCGCCTATAGGAAATCAGAACTCAGATCATAAAGTCCTCGCAAAATGAGGGTGAAATCTATGGGTAGTGTCTTATCTACAAACCCATCTGCCTTCCCAAAATTTACCCCACAACTTAATTCGTTAAAACTCCCTCGCCGAAGAAAATCAATCAGTTGGGCAGAGGCCGGGGCCGAATTTTCGGAGCCCACAGTGTCGAGCTCTTCAGAGGCTGGGGATGACCGATGTAGAGCAAAATAAGGAGCAGGACATCTTACCGCTACTACAACCTCCACACTCCATTCTCCACTACACTTAGTACCATTTATGTTATTACAGTACTATTGGTATCTTAATTTTGGGTTGAAATATCAGTAATAGTTTTATCAAATATAATAGCTCTAGAAAATATTATAGATATAGAAAATATAAATGCTGAAGGAATGTGGGGAAGGAGGAAGATATCATTTTTACAGAAATACTATTTTATTACCAATTCTCTTTGCTTTACTTGTTTTGCTTGCATCTCTCTTCTAGGTTTGCATCGGATCTGCATCACAGGTTAAGCCATATTTTTAAGAACTATGGAGGTAATTAAATTATAATAGATCATCCTAGTTTGTTTGCATTCGATCTCACATATGCATGAGTTTTATGGTCATCTTGTCAAAAAACTATATATTCAAAACCTTTTTAACATGTATGGAACAAATATGATTTGAGTTCTCAAAATAATACTTTGACTTTTTGTGTAGGTATGCCTTCACACTAAGACAAGTGAAGGCAGATGATACTTAGGGAGTAGATGCTCAAGACACCACAAAAAATCATAGTTTGCTGAAAAATGAATGCAGATTAAAATAAATGTAGCATTAAAACAATGTAGTATATTTAGTAAGTTTGAAATTATTTGGATGAGTATAAAAAAATGCAAGTGATAATAATAACAATAATTATTATTATTATTATTATTATTTACTTGAAGCAAAAAAACGCAAAGTAAATTCAAATGATGGTGGTGGCCAGCGGTGATTGGTGGCTGCGACGTGATGGTCAACAGTAGGATGTGGGTGGCGACAATGCAGTCAACTTGCTGTGAAAAAAAAAATTAGCTAAAATCAATCAAATTTACATTGCATCAAAATGATTTAGGAAGTGATAAATGAATTCATTAAAATTTTATCATGTATTCTTTTTCAATCAAACCAAACATCCAAAATTTGAAACCCTTTGCATTAGGAAAACTTTGCATTTTTTTTTGTAAACCAAACAACCCCTTAGTATATACTTCTACTACTTAACTACAAATAAGGGGAATTTTCATTTGTATTGATTTAATATGAGATTTAGGTATTAGGCTATAAACTATTTTCATTGCTAATAAGTACCTTGAATGTTATCTGAATATAATAGAATTAACAAGCCACATGTATTATAATACAAATTTATAAAACATTTTAGTTAAAAATTTCAAAAGTAAAACCAAATGTTACATAAGTCTCACTCCATCACCCATAAATAATATATTTAATTTGTGTTAAATTATTTTATAAATAAATATCATTATATATTCAACAAAAACATATTAATTACATTGCATTGAAACCACAAGAACTGCTTATAAAAGCACCTAATTTATTATAAAGAGAGTAACTAGCTCGTTTCATCTGAGTTTCACTCTCTTCTTGTAAGCAGCAGAACAAAACAAAGCATTTCTAGCCAAATGAAACGTTGATAATAAAGAACAACAGATTAAAACACCTCAAACTCCCAAACCACCACTGAATTTTAACAGAAACCAATACCTACAATTAATCACCTGAAGAATTTTGTTTTTATCCGAATTAAGACGAAGTATTTATGCTTTTTCATTGAAGGATTCAACAGTTTTTGCTTGTTTTTATGTGATTGTTTTAATTACAAAGGTTTCATCGGCAAAAGCACCAGAACATCCAGTAAACTCTCTTGAAATAGATTGTAACGTACTCCACCAGCAGCTTCCTCATCCCTGTATAAATCTTCCTCCTCTTTAATTTCCTCCATCTGCTCATCAGAAACGGAAACATCTTAGTACTTCTTCTTTCAATATCCATGGCAAATTACTCATCAGCAACTTTTGCCATCCTTCTCCTTCTGGCTGCAGCAATGACGATTCCTCAAACAGCTTCGTCGTTCAGCCTCTTGAGATGCTGGGAAGCTGTCTCCACCTTCGAAAGAGCCTGTTTCCCAAAGGTGGTGGTTCCGGTGGCCCTCAACATCCAGCTGAAGCTGACGACAGAGTGCTGCAGCGCATTAGAAGAGATAAGAGAGAATTGCTTCCCATCCATTTACACCCCCACTTTCTCCTTTGTTCCAAAGTTGGGTTCTATCTTTCTGCAAGTTTGTGGTGATAACTCTGCACTTGCGCCACAGCCTGCCACCGGAGCTTAGTATTTTAGGTGAAAGTGCAGGAGGACACCGAAGGATAAGAGGCTAATTTTGTATTTTGTTTGGAATAAATGAGTTTTGATGAAGAGGAAGTGTTGTGCTTTTGTTTGGTGATTAATTAAGTTAATGATGTAATTTTGTGGTTCATGTAATAGGTATTTTGTAATGGATCAGTCAGCACGGAAATGAAGTTGAAAATTTATCAAATGATTTTTTAGGAATTATGTAGTATTTATTTGAAAATTTTACATTTAATATACCTGAAAATCTATACCAATTCCCTGACAGTTTAGAACATTTAATTAAATTTTAGGAGAATGAAAAGCATTAGAAATTATAAGAAAACGATAGACTCACATATAAGTGAGCAGCGATCTCATAAACCAACTCTGAAAAATTAGCTCTGCATCTGCGGCTGCAAAATTGCCTCAACTTCCATCACCTGCAGCAACTCCTCCACCATTGCCAGCTTCTTCAGACAACGACATCCATAGGTAGAAATCATTTTCTTCTTTTATCTTTACTTATATATATGTATATATATACTACAAAGCTGTAACTTAGGATGTAAGAATGTAACAGCAAGGTAATGAATACATTCAGTTTTATTAGCTACTCTACTTCTTCCTGTTACTTTTCTTCACTCCGAACACTTTCTCTATTTCTGTTCATGGTATCAGATCCACCAAGCCTAACGGCCTTACCTTCTCCAAAAGTAAACAGCTCCTCCACCACCTCTCCAGTTTTCTCTCAAGACTCCCTTCCAACCATGGCCGAAAATCCCATTCCCTCATACCTGAAGTTTTTCATGACCAACATAAAACAAGTGACAACTATGCCATTTGGAGACTCCAAATCCTTAAAATCTTACAAATAGCTTTGAAGGCTTCTTAACTTGAGCAATCCAATCTAAAACTCTATTTAAAACACTATTCGTCTATGACAGCCCATATGAAGGCTTTGAAGGCTTCTTAACTGAAATCACAAACGATTTCAGTAAGCCCATGGGCCGAACCTCTAAAAATCTTATCTTCTCACAAACCTAAGGATCAAGCTAATTATATAGGTTCAATAAGTCTAAGGACTGAACTTTTTTAAATTTCTCATGCTCATCAACCTAAGGGTCGAGCTATTTATACAGGTCCAATAAATACCATGACCGAATCTCTGAAAGCTTTTCCGCTCACAAACCTAAGGGTTGAGCTGCTTGGATCAATACAAAAGATTAAGACAACATATCAAATTTCGTGTGAGCATTACAACGAATTCATTGTGTAAAAATCACAAAAAAAATTTGTTGGGAGACAATTTGTTGAAATTTAATATAATCACGATGTGATATAATTGCTAAATTAATATTAGAACAAAGGCAAGGTGTGGTCCTGATAATTTTGGAGCACGAGAATTAAGGATCAAAAGTGAACGGGGATGATTAGATTCTTGCATCATAAATTACAAAGATTTGTCAATGACATCTATATAGTTAGGTAATGATATATCATGTTGTAAGCTTTGTAAAAGCCAATGTCATGGATAAAGGATCGATCTTGGCAATGAACTATGATCAAATCACAAAGTTTAATAAAATTGTGACATTTTTTGCAAAAGAAAACATCATCGATGACTTGAGTTTAATTACAATAGTAAACTCAAATACCAGTAATTCATGATTATGCTCAAAATATAATTTTTTAAGTGTTATGCCATCATAAGTTTATATGGAACAAACTTTGGCATATAAAGGAGGATAACATGAAACTGAATATTTCATTAATGCTTCTTCTACAACTCCTAACATGATAGTCAGAATAATCAATAACAATGATTTAAATTTCAGTCAATTTTTATGACTATAGCAAAGATGTCAGGAATGAAATAAGGGATATGCAATGGGATATATTTATAGAAATTTCCTTTTGATATAAAGCTAAGCTAAAGAGATAAGCACAAGGCTTTTCACTGATATATTTTCTGTACTTCAGCCATATGCCATGATACAAATTTACATGTGCGGAGTCAGTAAAATTTTTTGGTAAATAGCAATACAAATTGACCTGGGAATTTTTTTACATAAACAATAGCATAGATCCATTTGGCATTAATATGAAGAATGAGAGGGAATAACTAAATCATGTTGCTTCTATCACGATCCCATGTCGTCTACATGTTGGTTAGAGACAACCACCCACGGGATTCTTACAAACAAAATGAAAAGGAAAGGGAGGGGACAATGTTGAAAATTGCGTATTCGGGTATTGAGGCGTTTTTCATTAGTGAGGTGAGGCGTAAGCCTCAAAACGTTTTGAAGCGAAAACCTCAAAATCAAAAGATTGCGTAAACATAAAATGATAAATTTTTTATATACTAATTAGTGAATAATATAAAACATAAAAAAGCATAAGATATGAAGTGAAATCAAAATATCTCAATAATAAGACAACATGAAATATAGTTCAACTCAAAATTCTATCTTTTCCAAATCCAATTATTCATTTCATTAACATATAATTCCAATTTTCAAAAATAAATAGCAATGACATAACACATAAGAACTCATAAGTCATCAGCACTGTCATCACTAAGGGGTTCTTCATTTGAATCATCATTATGGTGAACTGCTCTCTCCCCTTCCTCCTCTCCTATAGAGTCCAATGTCATGCATTTACTTCAAGATTTATATAAGTTTTAATAGATATAGCGTGAGGTGAGACAGGCCTCAACCAAGTTGAGGCGCAAGCCTCATAAAAAAAACTCGAGGCGTAAGTATCGAGGCATTTTTTATTGGAATTGCACAAAGGCGAGCCTCATATTGCGCAATTTTAAACCATGGGAGGGGATGATGCTCACTTGGCTGCAGGAATTTAGTTTTTCTAAGATTCGGCGATCTTCTTCTTCCTCTGTCAACTGAGAACATTAATCAGTTTTTTCCACTCCAACCTAGGCAAGCAAACTTGAAACCCTCGTCTGTGGACTTGGCGATTCCGCCTCACACCAACAGTAGAGCCATTCGCCTCTCTACCTTCCTTCTACAAGTCTAAAAGCAACTGAGCTTTTCTCCGCTGAAGTGAATCCTGCACCTAGGTCTTACCTTCCTCTGCAAGCTCGAAGGGAACAAAGTTTGTTCCGATTTTTCCTGCATCTACGGCTCTTTGTCCGATCCAACTACACCTATAATTTCGGCTGCTTGAAACAGTGAATACAACAGAGGGGAGAAGGTTATTAATAGTGTTTTTTTTTTTTGTTGTTGAACATTTAGACCATTTAATTCAAACTCACACACACAACACATACACAAAGACTTAAATCCAAGACCTCTTAGTTGGAAGCCTAAGCTCTCAATCAATAGGCCAAGGTAAGCTGTGTTATTAATAGTAATTATTATTGTAATTACGATTAAATATTATTTATTATTTAATATATAAACAATACATATTATGTATACAACAATTAGCGGTGTCGCTGTCAGCAATCAAAGCAATTGAAGATATATTCCAGGACCAGACAACATCCCGAAGCCCTTGACCACCGATTTTTTTTTTTTAAATAAAAATTTTATTCCAAATCAAAAGGAACGTACAGACATAGGCCAAACAGGCAAAAAATACAAAGCTTACAAAACCACAGAAAGATATAACTAGCAAATAACTAAAATAGAAAAATCCAAAAAGTCAGGAAATGGATTGAAGTCAGTCGGACTCAGTATCACCACCCAGTTGCCCTGCTTGGACCATCCATTGGAGGAAGAGAATACAGTAGCAAGAATTCCCAAAAATCAACCAGTAGCCACCATTAAAAACATAAGTGGAAAGACCCCCAAGGTTTACAAAACAAACAAGGCCGTCAAGTGGCTGACAGAAAAACTGCCACATCATAGTCCAGTCCGGAGCAGTAAAACAACCAAGTAGATGCCAACAAATTCAATTCTCCAATACCTCATAGCCTTACCACCGATTCAAACGAAGGCAGAGATCCACCAACAACCAATATGAAAAGCACTAAAAGAGAGCGACCACATAAACCCGACAAAGATGATTCCCATTCAGTCAAAAGTAACCAAGGAAAACCACCACAATAACAATTATTTCTGATTATATTTCCAACCAATCAGAATGCAGGAGGATCATTAAAATTCGATGCTAATTGAGCATCCAAATCCTCTTTAGTTATAATAGAATTTAGAACATCCACCAAAAGCCCCAATCCTTTGAAACAACCAAGGAAGGCTCAAGAGTAATCAAAGAGGGTTCATCGGAAGATACAACCAAATCATATGTAGAATTATTCGAGACAGCTGTATTAACATCACACACGCCCGTGATAACCACATCTAAATTATCATGAGGCAAAAAAGGGAGGAATCATTTACACCATAAGCAGGACAGCAATCTCATAAGCTTTATTACCACTTAAGTTAATATTATAATCCTCTAAATTCTCCGAAATAATAGCATCGATCGTTAGATCGATAAGACCAGTAGGTAGTGACCCACCATCACATTCAGCAACTGAAAGCCGCACATTCACAACCTCATTATCCCCAGCTACCTCCAACCCAAGGTCAGCAACCACCCTGTTATCCCCAATAATGAGGACCTCATTAGAAGACGTAATAGGCCACGAAGGAGGATGAAGAGTAACATCATTCAACTTTTCATTATAAGCAACTTTTTCCGCATCTCCAGCTCCATTCCTCACAGGTTTAAGAGGGATAGAAAAATTAGCATGCACATCCACTAAAGCATAGGATTGGGATAGACAATTCCCCCTCAAATGTCCAATAGATTTACAGTGATCATAAAAGGGAGGAAAAGCTTCCATCTCAACAAGTTGAATGTAGCCAAGCTTATCAGGACCAAGCCACATTTTGTTCGGGTGCTTTTTAGTGATATCAAGCTCAACCAAAACTCATGCCAAAGATGGCCGAGAGCCAATAGAGGTGGCATTATCAACTTTTAACGGACGACCAAATAGTGAACCCAAGCCATGAAGAATACGGGGAAAGAAGAGATGTGATCGTAAGTTGGGAAAAAAATTCAAATGGGAATAACGGGAGACTCCATGCCAATGTCAAGGGAGGAAGACCATTTTGTTACTTTCATGTAACAATTATACACGAGGTAAGATCTATGGTAGAAAACCATGTTATAATCTAGATCATTCGTCAATTTAACCAACACATGCGATGAGTCGAGCAAGATAATAAAAAAATATGAAATGAGCTTAAGGTTGAAGAAGAACCTATGGATGAATTCAAGCTAGGACGGTGTGATGGAAAGAAACCAACTAAGGCAAACTGGAATGGAACCGCAAGCGAAAGGATCACCTCTTCGGAGATCCATAAAGATGTTAAACCGTGAAAGGTATATGATTTTAGCTCAGGAAAACAAACATTAGAAGAACAACAAGATACTACA
The DNA here is from genome assembly GCA_016618105.1 of Dendrobium huoshanense. Taxonomy (NCBI): domain Eukaryota; kingdom Viridiplantae; phylum Streptophyta; class Magnoliopsida; order Asparagales; family Orchidaceae; genus Dendrobium; species Dendrobium huoshanense. Next base: position 20,759,726 of record CM028353.1, on the reverse strand, counting down.
TCAGAGAAAGAAAGAAACTTTTTTTTTTCCATCCAAAAAATCAAGATCCACTACCTGATTCTCCACCATGCCGGCCACGAACGGCCGGAAGGGAAGAAACAGAAAAACCAACCTACAAGAACGCAGAAATCAAAGAATGAAAAGTGGAACTTCCCTAAATCCAGCCGAGACGACCATGGCGGCTTGTCGTTAGAAGCTACGCGAAGAACCATCGTAGGAAACCCTAGCATCGTGGGATAGAGCCAAAAAGCCCTGAAAATTTTTCTGAAGGGGTATTCTTTGACGGGCAAAAGAACAATTCGTAGCCTCAATCGTCCTTCGCGTGTGGGTGATGTTCCTCGTCTTATCTACTATCACAGATAGCTAACACAGAGCTATCTTAAACTGGAATTGAAACGAGCATCAAAACACCAAATCCAAAACCCTTGCTTCATACGGCTCGTAAGTCGAAGCCCTAGTAGACTTTGCAGCAAAGAGACAAACAGGGAACTAAGGGTGCATTTTTTGGGACAGCTGCAGTAGGTTGCAAAATTGTTGTACAGAAAGCTGCTTTTAAAATTTGTTATACAGAAAGCAGTATATTTTGTTTGGGAAGTATAACTTTCAAGTTGCTGTGCTGCAGCTGTTTGGGAATAGATTATCTTTATACCCTTATATATTGAGATGAAAATAAAATGATGTAAATGTCAAATTTTTCAAAAAATTTATATGCTAATAAACTAATAATTCTAAATTAAAAATTGTATTAACTTTGAAATATTTTTTAACTATTAAATATCATAATATAATCTTTTTTCTATAATGTTTTAGCAGATGAAAACCATTCGTCAAAAGGAGAAATGAAAATTTTGAAGCTTTCGAAGACCAGAAGGGTACATGCATAAAGATTAATGGTTGAATTGTGCCCTAAGGTGATACAAGCATTGGAAAACAATAATAATCACAGAAATCACAGGGCCAAAAAAGTTCGACATCAAATCTAATATCCAAAACTACATTCAATGAATAAGAAAGAAATTTTTCAATCGTGATGGGAAAAAAAGCACTCAATTCCTCAACTTTTACAATATAAGAACATAGTTACTTCTAGAGCTGTCAATAATGGACCCGACCCGAAAACCCGACCCGAACCCGACCCGAAAATTTTGGGTTAGGGTTGACCCGAATCCGAAACGGGTCGGGTTCGGGTCTGAAAAATTGACCCGTTTGCAAAACAGGGTCGGGTTCGGGTTGACCCGGAAACCCGGGAATGACCCGATTTGACCCGGAGCAGTCCCGCGTCAGCCCCTCCCCGCGTCGCCCCGTGTTAGCCCCTCCCCGCGTCACCTGGCTCGCCCCGCGTCGCACCAGCCCCGCCCCGCGTCGCACCGCGGTACCGCCCCGAGTCGCGTTAGCCCCGCCCCGCCCCGCGTCGCGTCACGTCAGCCTCGCGTCGCACCCGCCCCGCGTCGCGTCGCACCGCCCAGCGTCGCACACAACCCGCGTCGCACACGCCCCACGTCGCACCGCCCCGCGTCGCGTTAGCCCCGCCTCGTCCCGCGTCACGTCACACCAGCCCCGTCGCCTGGCTCGCCCCGCGCCTGGAAACAAGAGGGTTCGGGTCAACCCGAACCCGACCCGAACCTGAAGCGGGTCGGGTTCAGGTCCAGGAAATTGACCCGTTTGTAAAAACAGGTCGGGTCAACCCGAACCCGAAAAGTGCCGGGTCAATTTCGGGTTTGACCCGAACCCGACCCGTGACCCGAAATTGACACCCCTAGTTACTTCTTTGATGAGCTATAAATCCAGGTTGACGGGCGAAAGGAGCATATCAACACTAAGATGTCGATAAAACATGAGCTCCTGCTCGCCGTAAGCATGGAGAGAAATCAAAAGAGAGTGCCATGCGGGTGACACCGTAGAAGTGAATTCCTGTGACGGAGACACCGTTATCCCATAGAACTGTGGTGAGCATCAGACTGAAATCCTCGTCGCCAAGCTTTCCAACGAAGGCGAACCAACCTCCAAGCCGTGACACGACGATGGAAACATTTGCCGGAGCACCACCGGGAGCTTTGACGAAAGCTGGCGCCTCCGCCAGGGAAACTATCTCAATATCAGAAATGATAAGAACAATCAAGAAAATATTTGCAAACAATTATGCTAAGCTAAATACTCATCTGTATCAAAAAAAACTTACAACTCAACAAATTTTTTTGCTCTACAGGATATTCATAAAATCATTTTTAGTTAAAAAAAATAATTCATTTCATGTCCTTTTATCATTTGTTTTTGCTAGAAAAATCAAATCATTCTTTAATTAATAAGTGAAATGTAAGCCCTCCAACAAAGTCAATAACCTGTAATACTTTTTCCCTTTCTTACTTTCCATAGAAAGTGACTCAACAACAAATTCTTAAGACACCTAAAGTGAAAAAAAAAAATCAACAAAAGATTCACAAAGTTAATCAAATAAAACTTAACATACTTTCAAACATAAAAAACTTTCTAATTCATCTCATCCATCAATGCATATATGATTTTCTCTCTTAAATGGACCATCTCCTCTACTCCTTCACCATATCGTACATCCTAATTAAAACCATTCCCTTTAGTCTCTACTACTGATTGCCCAATTATATACTCATATGCCTCCTCTGGTATGTTCCGTTCGCATCACATACATTCAAATCAGGGTCTTCCCGATTGGGATGTCGACGTATGTAATTATGCAATGTCATTGTTGCTATCACTATTTTTATTTGTTTTTTGAATGAATATGTAGGCATATCTCGTAGTATGACCCACTTCTTCTTCAAAACACCAAATGATCTCTCAATTACACCTCTTAACAAAGAGTATCTCTTGTTAAAAGTTTCTTGCCTCCCACGTACTAATTGGCTTCCTCTTTCAAAATTAGGTATATGATATTTGGTATCTGGAAATGGCTTCAAAATCCCCAATTGCATCGGATAACCAACATCGACAACATAATATTTTCCTATTATAAAGTACATGTAGTTTAGTATAAGTTCTACTACTACTAACGTTACAACTATATAGAACATACCAGGAGGTGGCATGGGAAAGTTATTGCGCCTATTACGAGCTACAAATTTAAAAATGCGACTGTCATGTGCACTTCCTTCCCATCCTGCCATGATAAAGTGAAGCACATGTTGAAGTCACATGCAGCCATAACATTTTGCATTGTTGACCCACATCTTCCTACATAAGCCGCTTTCTCTGCATTCGAAACATGAGCATCCACATGTGTTCCATCGATTGCTCCAATACAGTCCTATTTAAGAAGCGATGATTAGGTATTATATTCATTTAAACAATTCATATAATATAATAATTAAAATTTTATCTTGAAGTACGGCATATATCGATTATCATACAAAATATTCCTTAGGATATCTCCAAATTCAGGATCGATATGCTTGATCACAGACCATGAAAATTTCACCAAAGCCTCCAATCCAATAGAGAAATACCTACTGATTGTCTCAGTAGAGTGTTGAAACAGCTCACATGTGGACCTTATTGATTCATTATGGGATAAAATATATAAAGGTATCGTAAGTACTTCTCTGTTTGTTGTCCTTGATGATCCATGGAAATTATGAACACATTCCAATTCATACAATAGATCTAAAAAAATTGTTTGAGACATACATACTATGAAACCTTGTTGGATGACCTTGTAGTAGCTCTCCAATCCATTTGTCTCCTCTAGACGACATGTCATACACGATGTCTTGCAAATATATGTTTCATAATACTCATTTATAACACATATTGCCGCAAGTATAATCTTTTTAATATTTGCAATATCGGCTGACTCACTTAAATTCCCATTACATTCCATTCCTGCATATAGGTAGTAATAAGTATTAATAGATTATTTCTATAAACAAATATTATGCTCTCTGAAATAGATCATAGCTTGTAGCAAAATTAAAAGATAAAAAAATAACCTATATGAACTAAGCATTACCATGAATAGCAGATCATAGATGAAGAATTACACTAAAAGCAGATAAAATATAAACCAAATAATACATAAACAAAAATATAAATACAGAAACTAAAATCAGCCATCAATATTTGTAACATATATAAAAAATTCAGGTGGTTGTACCGATCAATGAAAGCTAGAAACATACTTACCCATTCATAAGAAGCATCAACAGCTAATTAGAAATTCACTTCCTTCATTTTAGAAAAATCATTTAAAATAACTTTGTAACAGAAGTTGATTAGCTAGTTAGAGAACTTTTCTAAACTCAAATAAATAGTTAGCTGGTTAGATAACTTTGTAACATAAGTTTTAATGGGCATGCAGATCGTAGCAAGGAAACATAAACAATTAGCTGCAGGATTGTAATGTTAATAATAGTAACACCCTCTAAATCAGATGCATGATAATGAATATTATCACTTCACTTGTTCCCGACACAGGACAATGAGACGAGTGAAAAGCATGAGAACATTGATCCATTCCTGGTTAACGAGGAGCATAGAACAGCCAAAGTCATAAGTATGAAGATATTCTCCATTTACGCAACATAGACTAAATTTTATTTCTATAAAGACATCCATTGTAAGTTAAAAGAAATGTGCTCAAAACATTATGATTCAACAACAGAATTACCTGTACACTTAGGCTTCGTTTTGGGACGGCCTTCTTGATGTTTCTTAAAATGACTTTTTAGTTCAATAATTAAAAATTTTGTACTAAAAAACTGCTTTAAGAAGCAACAAAAAAGTCATCCCAAACGAAGCCTTAGACAGATAAATCAAGTGCAAAATTTTTATGAATTCAAAATCAAGTCCTCGATTGCTCTCTTAAGTTGGCAAGCAGTCGATATATTACTTACTCTAGTCAATTATCTACATGCTAAAAAGTTATCCCCATTATACAAGGCGTGGCCAACAATTTCAGAAGAATACCTCCTTTGTTAGAAAACATCCTTGATATGAAATCTAAAGGGCGATGCAATGCATAAAAATTAAATATTAAATATGTGGCATCAATCTACACTGAAAGAGTGCAATCACATATCATCTTTGACCTATCAATATACGTGCTAAAGGATATGCTTCTGATCACAATTACTAAAAAAAACATCACCAAATCTCATATAACTCAGAATAGTCTGCAAAAGTATACATATGGGAAACAAAATGATCCCAATTTATTCTACTTGCCAAAAGCACCACCAAAATGAAAAAAATTACAAGGATCTTGAGCTCATTTCCATCCTCTCCCAGAACAAAAAAATTGTTCAGAAAACAGAAGAAAGAGAAACCTAAATGATAAGAACTGCAGCTCAGCAGCACAAGAACAACCTCCTTCTAAGTTCCAATCATTGCATGCCCATGGTAACCTAAACAGAGGGGGGGAAGGGGCAGTAGATGAAGACCTTATGCCCATATATCAATAACAAAATGCCTCGCAAACATCTAGTTAATAACTATCTATCTATATATATAAATCATAATTTGATCATTCAGCAAGCTCATTAAGATAACGGTCCATCAGTTCAGAGATGGATTCCATGAAATCAGCATCACAAGTCTCAGGAAGAATGGCTTCCTTTGCTTTGCGGATCATGAACCTCATATAGTTAGATATGGTGCTGGTTGATAAAAGAGACATGCCCGTAAAATTTTTCTTTTGTTATGTAAAATGAAAAACCAAAAAGATGAAAAATTAATGTGGTAATATGATTTGTAATTTGTACAAACATAGAAGGTCAAAAATAATTTAAATGGTTGTACAGCTGATAACATGTCATATCAATTGTATTTACTATTAAATTTCTATAAACTATTCAGAGAAGCAAAATACTGAATAATGAAAAAAAAGATATAACAAAATGTTCAATTGTTCTAGTAAAAAGAACATTACAAACGGTTCAAAACAACATAATCAAAATACAAAACTAATGTATAAAACACATTAACTAAACTACTATTTTTTTAGAAAAACATAAATATCTATAAAACTATGATGTTGTATCATGATTTCTGTAGCAATTTCAAAGATAAAGAGCTCGTCATTCAGGGAAAATCGACATAAAAATTTCTCGCTTCGATGGATCCTCGAGAAGATTGGTGGAGAACAAATATAGTTGCATGTCTTCAAATACTTCAGTTGTTTGTTCAAGCACTTTAATGGCCGCAGAAATGGAGGATTTTTCGAGTATTGACTTTGATGCATTGGTTTCTGAGGTAATGTTGGTACAAGAATTGACAAGCTGAGTAATTTGACTTCTTAGAAATATTGAACCAAAGATTTTCTTCCTTCTACTGGTTGACTTTGTAGATGGGACGTTTCAATTAGCTACAGTCATTAATGCTTTCAAGATCTTGTGAAGAATCTTCAAAAGACTCAGAATCTATATCAATGTGTTCAGAATCTTCAGTAACATTTTCTTGTTGAAGTCCCTAGTTTGGAGTCAAAGCATGATCTCCGGTAGCAACAACACCTAGGAGCATAAGATCAAGTTTATCTTCTAGTTCATGATCAATGCCGCAATATCTAAATTTTTTTGCATTTGGCACAACCTATGTTGCACCGATACGGATACGGCGATACGGATACGACACGATACGGATACGGGACACGCCAATTCTTAAAAATACAGGATACGGATACGGCGCGGATACGGCATTATAATATATAAATAATACATAAAAATTAATAAAGTAATCAAAGTGTAATATTTGAAATGACAAAAAAATTGAAATAAAAGTAAACATTAAGTATTGAAATGTCTAGTACAACAACAAAAACAAGAAGATAAATTGCCCATCACATGAAATTTCAATTATTCAATAGAAGGAATGATAGGATTAGCTTCTTCAGTGGTTTGTCTTAGAGTTTCTATATCATCTTCAATAAATATCATAGCTTCTAATTCAGGCTCATCAAGTGAAAGATTAGCAATTTCTAATATTCCCATATCCTCAAGAGATTCAAATCCATCTCCAGCAACATCCCACATCCTGTTGTCTCCTTCCATATAAGTTGGAGTTTTCCTTGAGAGAAGTCGAAGGTTTGTATGCACGTAAACTAAATCTTCAGCCCGTTGTGGAGTAATTTTATTTCTCTTCATTGATTGGATGAATGAGTATGTGCTCCAATTTCTTTCACAACAGGATGAGGATGAAACTTGGCCAAGCAATTTTATGGCGATTGTTTGTAGTAGAGGTGCTGAAGCTCCATGTATAATCCACCACATTTTCGGATCAATTCTCCACCTATCACGCAATGACTCTTGGTCACCAAAGTCCTCTAAATAACCAAAAAATTTAGCAAGCTATAAGGAAAAAATTTATTTCAAAAAAGTAAAAAGTATAATATGAAGGTTGGAAAAGACAAATTTATGTAAAATAATATTTACCTCTAATTTCCCTTTCCACCATTCATCAGGTGCGTCAGTGATTTTTGTCCTAGGATCCCAACCAAGTCCAGTGGATCCACGCTTCAATTCTTTTCCATAATTTCCAATCTTTTTTTAATTGATCCCATTTATTTTTTACCTGAACTTTATCATACTTTCTTCCAGTTTTTTTCAAAAAAATTCTTATTTAAATTCGTCCAACCCTCTTTATTGAAGTGTGTAGTTGATCGATTACCGAGTTCAATCTCTCTTAGACATAAATCACAGAATATAATCTTCACATCTTTCTCCCATGTTATGGAAGGTCCGCCATCCTTTGGTTTACCCATTGAATTTCTTAATTGCTGTATTATAAATTAACAAATTATAATAAGAGGAAATATGCAGAGCAATATAATTGATTGTTGTTGCTAGTAATTAAAAAAACAAGAGACATCATGCATCTAAATTTATTGAAAAAAATTAAAACATAAGCGATTTTGTTAGTCTTAAGCGAAATGCAAAGTGTAAGATTTAATCATAAGCATACATGTAATGCAACAATGAACATGTTCTATCATTCTCATAATATAGTTGTCCAAGCTTTTTTATAAAGAGAGAGATTCTTATATAAGTTATGAATCTTCAGTTCGTCTTTTTCAGATGTTTAAAAATGGGAGATTAAGACGTCCAGAGGTTAAATAAATCGTGTATTGGGTGACATGGCTCATCCGGATTGGCCTCCGGAAGCATCCAGACACCGCACACGTAATAATTTTTCTAAAAATGGATTTAAAAAAAAAAGGCTTTCATAAGCATTAGAAAAAACCTTATGCGAAGCTAATCACAAAATGTTATGTGAAATGATCCTACTCAAGTACTAAAATGTGTGAACAAACATACACATAATTAGTCCAATTAATAAGTGTCTTGATGAAAATTATCATGTTATTGGATTCAATCCTCATTTATGTCATAAGAAGCTGTAATCTTACATATTTTCGGATGGGCCTTAAAGTAAGAAAATAATAATACACATACTCAAAGTTACAGTATTAACGATTAAGGTTTGAATCAAATCTACAACAGAATTGAAATACCAGCAAAAACATTCAGATCAAGCTGTATGCATACCAAGTAACACATACACACAAGAACATATCAGGAATATTGAGGATAAATTATTGTATGGATGTAGCTTTTACAAATCAAGATACAGTTTAGGAAGAGGATAAATTATTGTATGGATGATGGGAGCAGAGATCCTCTCATTTTTTAATCGGATGATGAATGTATCCACACAGAAGTTTGAATTTCTATCGGAAAAGGATTGAAAAAGTAAAAATTCAATGATGTGCCTCTGATTCACTGATATGCATTTAAAAATAAACGAATTTAAATTTTGGTGACCTTCACAATTTAACAGAAATCTAACACCTAAAAGAAAACCCCTTTAAAAAAAAAAATTCCATGTGAAAGGGCAAAAGAATGGTTACCTCACAGTGAGCGAACTCCCTTGCTTAACTTCCGATCCGACAAGCAGGAACTTGTTGAGGGTGGCGGAGACAACCGCCTAGGGCTTCAGGTATGATAGGTAAAGGAAGGAAGAAAGGCTACCTTCACTGCAAGCAACCTCCTATCGTCGGTCTTGGTTCCAATCGCGTCAGAGTGAGCGAACTCCCGTTTTGATAAACTTCCGATCCAACAAGCAAAAACGTTGTCGACGGTGGCGGAGACGAGTGGCTAAGGTGTGGGAGTTGAAAGCTACAAGGAAGGAAGAAAGCCAACCTTCGCCGCAAGCAAGCTCCTATCGTTGAATGCCGAGCGAGCGAAGTGAGATGAGACGGAAGTGGAAGAGTGGCCTGGTATAGAGGAACTTTGCGAGGCAGTAAGGGCATTAACGTATTCATCATATCTACGAACAAAGGGAAGTAGGTGAACCGCAGGAGGCTTCTTCCGGACGTGAGAAGCAACCGCAGGACGTGAAATTGTCGAGAACGGAGCACGATCAGGCCGTCCCAAACCACCTCTCGATTGCGTTTGGTGAAGTACAACAGCGAAAAATCCGTCCCAAATGCACCCTAAGCCAGAGCCAGAGCCAGCAGTTTCACTTTTTATTTTTTTGGAGTGTCACGAATGCCCTCGACCACCATCGATTATCTTTCCGCGTTGATTAAAAGAGTGAGTGACCTCTCCTACCTCTCTCCGTGGGAAGAAAATTTCATGAGGCTGTCGAAATTTGTCCATGAAGTTATGAAGTTGATATTAAAAATTCACCGAAATTTCCAGACATAACTGTCAAATTCACCTCGCTAGCTTCTTAATTTGAAAATAACGGAGGAGGGCTACAGTTAATTGCTACTATTAACTATATTATTAATATAATATTACTATTAGTTATAATTACAACTAATATAGTTATCACTATTAGCGATAATAAATCAAGCAATCAAGAGCAGATGTTTGCAATCAGGAAATCAAAGGCGTCGAAGACTTATTCCTGTACTCGACAACCTTCTGAAGCCCTCAACCATCTATTATCTTTTCGGTTGGGCGGATCTAAAGAGGAAGTGCCCTCACCTATCTGTCCTCACGGGGATAGAATGTCGGGAGGCTGCCAAAATTTTTAAAAAAATTTCAGACTTATGCGAATTTTAGAGAACTTTCAATTGAACTATTAAAATTTGATATTTTTAATCGATTGAAATGAAACTCTAATTAACTCGTCCAATATATAATTGGACTAAATGATCAATCTAAAAATCAATTTGAACATTAAATTAATTTAACTAATTGATTTAAATTTAAATTAAATTTAAACAAAAAAATCAAATCAAATCCCTAATAACTGTTTAATTTAAACTAAAAATAGAAATCATTTAAATATAAACTAATCTCAAAATGGAATTAGAATTCAATAAAAAAAAAAGGAATTGAAATCAGAAGCTTAAATGAACTAAATTATAATAGAAATAATAACTAAGTAATTGCCTAATAGTTTTAAAATGATAACGGCAACAATTAACAAGACAATAATTTGGTAACCAATTAGATACCTCAACTAAATAATTGAAAGTTAATGGGCTCCCTTGGAAGGCCTTCGGGCAACCAGGGAACTATATTTGTGCTGCGATCAAATTTTCTTTTATGCGGAACCTGAACGTTAAGTCTACCAGCTAGTTTTGTCTCCTTAGCTGTGTGGATTTGTGGCTTTTGGGATTAAATTATTTGAGCAGTTCTATTTTTTCTTTTCTGTCTTCATTTTTTCTGCAGATGTGGCTGATAGGATGTTATAGTTTTTATTTTGTTATGCAGCTTTTTTAATGCTAATAATTTTATTGACTACTACTGGTAGGTTGTGGTAGTAGCCAATCTTCTTAATGTACTCTTTTTTGCTGGAATGAAATGGGCTTCGGCCCCAAATTTTCCCAAAAAAACAAAAAATTGAAAGTTTAACTTTATTAAGCTAATTAATTTGAAATCTCAGTGGATTGAGTAATGAACCCATGAATTAACTAAACAATTAATCTAACTAATTCAATTAACGGAAATAAAATGGTTAAATTAAAACTCCAACAATTTTAAAATCTGATTAAAATTATCCAAAAGTAAGACTTTAACACTAACTAAGTTGTTAAATTAAACAATTTAAAATATAACTTGAATTGAAAAGTTAGAATCTTAAGATTCAATTGAATATAAATGTAAATCAAATAACAAAAAATCTTTAGAATAACTAAGTGATCAAGCCATCTCAAAATACATTTAACTTTATTGTTAACAAACTGAGAAAATTGAATTTAATATATTTATAAATTTAAAATAACATTTAAAATTTTAAACAAATTAAAATCAAATTGAGCAAATTAAATTTTTAATTAAAATTCAACATTTTAATTAATCTACTTAATTAATTAATTCAATCAATTAAATTAAAATAAATTAAAAAAATCAAAAGAGCATCAAATCAATATTTTTTCACTATACAATCAACCTTTGTACAAGATATTGAACATCTCTTAAACAAAAGCTCTCCAATAATTCTCGAACAATGGTTAAACAACTCAAACATTCTGAGCATCTCTCTAAAAAATAAAAGCTCTCCACCAAACAAACTCAAACACTTTCAATCCCTCAGTTATAGTCTAAACTGCATTTGCCTGAGAGTTCTCTAATTTGCTGGCTACAAGCACCTGCCGACAAGCAGACAAAAGTCAGCCCATCATAAATAAAATTAATACTGAAAAATAGTAAACATAGCTACTGTGAGTAGGGCCACAAACTATTGTAGTAGAAAAATCTACGAGCAAAACAAAAAAATAAGTACACTATTGAAAGCTAGACTAAAAAATAAGTGATGGCAAGTAAGTGTCAAAACCACATCTAGTGTCAAAACTAGCAAACAACAACAAACTATCTGGGCTACTTCTAAGAGAAATTGTAAGACCCACGTGTTAGGGACCTTCTAAGTGAATAACCCTAAATCAAAAACTCAAATCACGGTTAGTTTTGTTTATAAGAACTAGGTTGTAAGTTTCACAAATTGGCAACTTTTAATAAAAGCTATAAGTCTAACTTCAAGGGAAATCTTTAGGTTAAAATGACCTAACCTCCAACCCCGTATTAACACACTTGGGCTACTTCTAAGTGAATTAGTAAGACCCGCATTCTAGGGAACTTCTAAATGAATGACCCTATATCCAAAAGTAAAATCCTTGAGTAGCCTTGTTTATATGAACTACGTTGTACGACCCACTACTTGACTACTTTCAATGAAAGCCGTGAGTCCGATCTTTATGGGTAATAGCTAGGAAGCAACCTAACTTTAGACCCCTTAATTAGCAATCTTTGCCTATATGACTCAGTTGTAAGATCCACCATTTGGGCTGCTTCTAAGTGAAGCAGTGTTGACCTCATTTTTGTATGAGGTCATTAAGGAACCCATCTAAATCAATCCTGATCCTAAATCAATTCAATCTCCAAATCAATCTAGACCCTAGAACTCTTCTAGACTCCATACCATAGGATCAATTTAGATCTTAAGTCAACCCATATCCTAATCCAATTTAAATTTCAATCAAATTCAGATCAAATTCAAAAAAGTTTAGACTCAAAGCTAAATCCAAGGTTTAAGGGTTTTGTCCTAAAGGCCTCTTCCAAGGATTTTTCAAAATTTTCAAAACTCAGTCAAATGACCTCCGATTCAGAGTCTGTCAGTTGCATACTGATGGGACATATCTCGGGAGGCAATCCTCCAAATTTGAGCCTATTTCAAAGTCTCTAACCTCAAAAACTAAATCAAAATACAAAGGCTGTAAAATCTTCAAATATTTACAGCCCATACCACTGTACCTATCACTTTGAAGTTTCTAACCTAAGAGCCTTCACCAAAGCCTCTAGTCACTTCCAGACCTTTAATCTTGATATGTTGAACATCAAACTGTATTTTTCTGGACCCACTTTGACCCCCAGTTGACCAGGGGTCAAAATGACCAAAATACCCCTATGGGGCTCAAATGGTGATTTCAAACCAAAGGAACTCCGAATTGAGTGCAACCATCTCCAGCAACTTTCAAATATCAAATCAAACCTGTTGGACCCATCCAAGCCCTGGGTCAACCTAGTTGACCAAGTCAACATAGTTGACCCAAATGACCCTTTAACGGTCCAAATAGGTGTTTTGACCCAAATGACCTCTCCAGGCCATGGAACCACTTTCATTGGTCTTGAAATGTCATTTGAAACCTGTTGAACCCATTTCCAGACTCTGAACCCAGCCGGTTGACCAAGTCAGCCAATTTTGGCTTAAGAGCCCATTAAGGGCCCATTAAGCCCTTTTGACCCAAATAATATATTTAATCCCTAAAATTACTTCTACCAGACCCCAAACATAATTTCAAATCTGTCCCGACTAGACCCATTCTTTGGTTCAATCTGATTGACCCAGTCAACCCAGGTTGACCAAAATCAACCCTTAAGCCCTTTCATTTTAAATCAAATATCAAATGCATATAAACTTTTGTCAAACCCTCTCGAGGCCATTTTAATTAATTCCTCAAACAACCTTGACTGTCACCTCAGCATTGTTGACCATGTTGACTGGTCAAACTAGTCAACACAAGCTTTTGAATGGATTAAAGTGGCGAAATAATCAATTATAATTAACTCATCCTTTATTAAATCACTCCAGCAGCCATTTTTGACCCTTCCATGCCACCTCAACTGTCCACTTGGCTGTTGACTGGTCAAACCAATCAACAAATGGTCAAAGGAGCTTCCTAGTGGTTAAAACCCTTGATCAAACTTGTTAAACCCTAATCCCCTCAATCCTTTTGATCAAACCCAATTCAAACCAGCACCCACAGCTCCTCTTATTACCACCTCACCATTGTTTGACTGTTTGACCAGTCAAACGGTCAACACAATGTTTTAAGTGAATTTAAAGTGATCAAACAAACTCCTTAAACTAATCCATTCTTGCTTAACCCATTCCAGCTGTTGAGTCAGGCTCTAGAACATTCTTAAAGCCCTCCCTAGCCATCAGATCTCGATCAAATGATTCTAATCACTCCACATGCCCATGTGGGGACCAAGGGAGCTTTCCACCTAGGATGTCCTTCCCTTGTCCTTGGCTCCTGCTCCTAACCACTTTAGGGACACTTGGCATTAATCTGGGAATTCATCCAGTCGATCCCAGCCATTGATTCAACCTGGGGACATTTGAATAGGGAAAACCCTAGGAAATGGCTATCATTTGAATCCCTACCTTCTCTCACCCATCCAGAGCTCTTCCAGCTGAACTCTCTATTTGTTTGGGCTCTACTAAAACTCCTCAACACTTCCCCACCTAAATCCCGCCGGTCAAAGTCTTTCTCCGGCGAGTTCCCGGCGAACCTAGCCCAAATCAGTCCAAGGGGATTTAGTGTTCGATCCAGGCATTTTCACCTCGAAGGTTCTTCTAGTGGACTACACTTGGACAGACTACAAGTTCAGAGAGCTCGAGTTCATCCAAATCCATTGATTATACAAGGTATAAACTGAAACCCTAGATCTAGGAACACTAGATTAAATAACTTTTCTATAGCGCATATTTAGTCTTAAAATCACATCCCCAATGATTATGTTCATCATAAACATCATTATTTAAAATTTCATCATGATTTACCAATCCGATCGAGAGAAAACTTTAAAAAATGAGTTCTAGGGCATTTTCACGGTCCGGCTCTGGCGAACGGTTCTTGGACCGTTGATCGCTCGATCAACGGTCCAGATCAAGCCGTTCCGCAGTCTGTCAAACCGCATAATCCTTTCGGTTGATAAAGCTCCCGTTCAACTTGATCCTGACCGCACATTCGGAACCACGGGATGAGCCTTAGCCGTTTGATCTTACTTAACTGAGATTGAAAAGCGGGATCTGATCGCCACCGTTGGATGGAATAGGCGCCCGATCGGACGGCCTGCGGCATCTGCTGACTGGATTAAGTGGAAAGCGCGTGGACTCCAGTCGCCGCCGTTTCTAGCTGGCCGAATCAGAGGGCGCCACGTGGCCTTTCCGCCGCCAAACCCTTAAATGATTTAAAATATTAATTTTAAATCATTTAAAAATTCGATTTTCTTTCAAAAAATTATAAAAAATTAATTAAAAATTAGAAAAATTATTATTTTATATCAAAGTATCCAAAAAATTGAATCCTTTTACTTGAATTTAAAATTATTTTAAAATATTAAATATATTTTATATAATTTTAAACACTTAATTTTAAATACTTAACTAGTATTTAAGTAATATATTTTTTTTTCTAATATTAAGATATATGTTTTAAAATATGTTAAGTAATTCAATATTGATTTTAAAATTAGTTTAATTTGAAATTAAGTTTAATTTAAGTTTATATATATATATATATATATATATATATATATATATATATATATATATATATATATAGTAATTCATTATTTAAATGTTACTTAATACTTAATGAAAATTAAACTTAACTAATTTTGAAAATTTCAAACAAAATTATTTATATAAATAAAAATGAATAAATTCCAGACAATTGATGAAATATTAATTTAATTTGATTTTAGAATTATTTTAATGATTAATTAATTTTAACTTATTTTAAACGTATTAATTAATATTAAACTTTAAAAATTTAAAAGAATTTTATTTTAAGTCATAAAATTATAAGTAATATATCAAAATTCTTGAAATTCAAAATACTCTAACTTAACATTAATTTTAGGATTAAAATATTCATTTATCTTGATTTATTTGAATTATTTGAATATCTTAATATTTAAGTGATATTTAATTAAATATTATATTAATTACTTTAAAGTTTAAAAAAAAAAATTATTTTCTAATAACATCAAAATCAGCGGATCTCAATGCTCTTTAAAATTTATTCTAATGATATTTTCAATTATTTTATTTTAAAATGGATATTTACATATATAGGATTAAATATATTAATATATTTTCAAATATATTTTAAAAAATATATATATTTAAATCTTATAAATTTGAGAGATCACTTTGAAATTTTAAGCATAGATTAAATGTTTGAGTAAAAGTCATTGGAGAATAATTAGTGAGTGATAATCTTCTAATCATTTCACTAATTAAAATTAATCGCTTTAATTAATGTTAATTCTTGCATGCTTAGATTGTGCACACACCATTTAGCCTAGGCTCTCCTAGTTTTAAGGACTTGATTGTTATTGTGTGTTTATTCATGCTTTGTTTAAGGGTTAGTCAAAACTTCGATTCAAACCTATTAAACTTAGTGTCACTAAGGACAAAATTTAAGGACTTTGATTAAAAAACTTAGAAAATTTATTGTGATTAGGATTGACACCCTCTTGACTTGAAATTTGAACCACTTAAACTTAGTGACACTATCAGCCTTAGGAAAAATTTTCACTGATTTTTGAAATAATTAAGGCCCCTAATTAATTTTCTTAAGTTTAAGCCGTAATTAAGCCTCTAAACCTTCCAAAAAATATAATAAATCCATTTTAAACCCACAAATATGTATAACCCCTCTAACTGACCAAAATTCAATCCTTAACTCATGAAAATTAAAATCCAATTGATTTGATAGCAAATTAAACCTTAATTTAATTTTAAGCAAAATTGAATATTTAATTAATATAATTAATTAATAATTATTAAAAATTCCAAAAATTTCCCAAACAGTTGGGAATCTCTCCTTAGGTTATTCCTGACCTTTGGAGAAGATTTCAAGGAGTTGGGATCTCATTTGGAGCAAAATCACAAAAAGGTCCTCTAATTAAGTAATTTCAAAAATTCATTAAATACCTTAAACTTCAAAGCTTCATAACTAATTCCAAAAAAATCCAAATCACCCAAACTCACTTGCATTCAACTCCTAATAAGGTCTAATATTTATTAAAAATATTAAATTCCAGAAATATGTAATATTTTAAAAAATCAACAAACCGGTCAACTCTAAGTTAAAACTAGTTCATAACTTCAAACCTTCGTAATAAAATGTAGAAAAATCCGATTTCAACGTACTTACTGTCTAACTGATCGT
Organism: Dendrobium huoshanense; assembly: GCA_016618105.1. Taxonomy (NCBI): domain Eukaryota; kingdom Viridiplantae; phylum Streptophyta; class Magnoliopsida; order Asparagales; family Orchidaceae; genus Dendrobium; species Dendrobium huoshanense. The sequence goes on along the minus strand of CM028353.1, from coordinate 20,742,784 downwards.
AGTGAGGTCTAGTATTTTAATAAAATATAAACATTCCATAATTTGAGCGTAATCAAAAAGTCAATTTTCAACCCCTTAATTAAATGATTAAAATATTCAAAAAATTCATAAAACTCAAAATCGCCCTAAAAATCCAGAAAATGTTAGCTTAATGTTTAAAACATTCAACAAACTTTTTAAAACACAATAACCATCCTAAAGATGAAGTTTATCGGCTGGACTACTCCGGGCTGCAGGACTAAGTGTCCTAAGGAGGCTGGTTCCTCGAGCCTGGTGGCACAACGCTACGAATGGATTCCAAGGGGTATTAAACCTTAAAAATAGACTAATTATTAATTATCCAACCTTTTAAAACCTCTAATTCAACTACATTAATTTGGTTTATCGGTTGGACTACTCCGGGCTGCGGGGCTAAGTGTCATAAGGAGGCTGGTTCCTCGAGCCTGGTGGCACAACGCCACGAATCAATTAATGACAAACTTAATTTAATCAAACTTTAAAAATCAGTAAACAAACAATTCTAATAAAATTTATTAATTCTTAAGCCTTAATCAACCTAAAATATTTAATTATACCGGGTACTACTGGGTAACCCAGGCCAACGAGGCTATTAATTTAGCCCCAAGGAAGGTGAAATAAACTTCACGGCCTCGGTGTGAAACAAAGGTGATATCCAACAAATAACCAAATAAATCTTAAAATTAACCTCAAGCCATTAATACTTGAACTCAAACTTAAATCCCTTAAATCTTTCAACAAATCAAACCTTAGATAACTTTAACTAATAATCCTAATTAGGATACATCAAAACCACACGACCTACCTCACACACTTTAGATGGTTTGCTAGGATCACCGACTCTAGTTTTAGGATAGGCCAGTGTTTTACTTTTTGCAGTTGTGTGCCGAGTTTTCGAGTTTTTACTGCATGCTGTTTGCTAGTGTAGAACTGATGTGTTTATTTATTTACTTCCTGCATTCTGTGATTGATTGTACGTTAGATTTACCCCTAGGTTATGAGCGAATTATACTTGTGCAATCTTATGTAGGTGACCATGCTCATACAAGGAGCTGAAATTAAAGGGGGCAGTTAATAAAAATATATATACTCTTTGCACAGGTACCTGCTGCGCTTAAGACCCCCTTTAAATAAAAAAGAGCATGACCAAGTGTGGCTAAAAAATTGCATTTCAATTTTTCATATTATAACTGCTTGGGAATATATACAACTGTTGATTATTAGGATAACCTTGTAGGATCGAGTCTAGATTTTCTTATTTCTCTCAATATAAATTTAATTCAGTTAAGGTTGTAATTCTTTAAAATGGTTTGAGATTGGGATATGAATATCCAATTTGAATTCCAAAGAGGTGTAGACATCCCTAAAGGGGAGAGTCTTCTTCCATTTGGAAGTCAAATTAGGATACTTTGCAAATATCCAAAGAGGAAAGATAACACCTCGATCAAGGGGGAGTTTCTTTCCATTTGAATATCCTGAACCGACGAATCAAGATGTTCGTGAGAAGATGAAGGATTGGACAACGAGAAGAATCCCAAATCTCAAAATCATTTGATTTAGAATTAGAAATCCGGGTTGTAGTCAGTGGTGCCCGGCCACTTTAATTTCTTGTAATTTTTGAGATGTAATAATAAGTGGCACTTGTCATATGGACATTCAATTTGATATATTTAATTTAATTGATTTATTTAATTGATTTCGCATTAGAACTCCTGCTTTTCTAGTTTTTTTTACTTGCATGTCGCATTTGGTTTGACCTGGAATTTGAATTTAGGCTCTTAGGGATCTGTCAAAAATTCTTCTACTTTAATTAATTAAAATTTTTAAGATAAGATAGAAACTCTAAGCGGTCCTAAGAAGTAAGCTCGGACTCGCCGAGGGTTTTTCATGCATTCATATTGTACTTTCTCGACCTTGTTAGGCATCTCCCCGCCTGCGGGTTCTGGCAGACCACCTGGCCTATGAGGGTGCCGATCTGTCAAGGGAATGTTATGCAATCTCTAGGGAAAAATCTATTTTCTAAGCCAAAATTTTTAAACTGATACATACAAATTCTGCATTCAATTGAGTCAATTAGCATGCATCGCACTAGTAACAAATTAAAATCGAGTCTAATATTTAATTGCATCTATTTAGACATCAAACCAACACAAGTCAAAGGGGCCAATTAGGATCCGCTCTAGATGTCGGCCCCGCTCTCAAAAAATTTTCTTAAACAACGTCCCTACCACTCAACATGAAAAGACCGGACTCATATTTTAAATTGTTTAGATGGTTTAGCTGGCTCCCCAATCCAGGCCGGGGTAAGACCAGATTCGCATTGCACTAGCTAGGTTCGGGGCACTAACTTTTAGTGCCTAATTTAGACTTAGGTTCTGAGGCTGGCTCGGGCCATAAGACCTCAACTTTCGGGAATTGAATCCCAAATTTCTAATAAAATTAACCATTCAAATTTAAATCTCTTTCAATCAAATTCAAGCCCAACACTTAGGATAGGTTGGGGCATTTCTGAATTGTTTCAGAATCTCAAGTGCCTCATACCTTTTTTCCTTTGACTTCAGAAATAAGTGTTCAACATTGAACCAATCCCTATTGAAAATTCCGACCCTTTTTCTCCTTTGATATCGATCTTTGAAAATCTAAATAAAATTTACACCGCTATTTTAATCGAGAGTTTTCGTAGGAAATTTCGATTTCCTACGATGTAATTAACTACGAGGGCTTGCGCTCGTAGAAGATTTAGAAACCCAGAATTGATTTTTAAAACCAATTTTTCAAAAACTCTAATTAATTCTCTTTGGGAAATTTAAATTCAACGATCATTTTCATCATTTTCAAACGATCATTAGTGATTGATAATTTCTTTCCTCGGATTGATATATCAATTACTATCGTGATTTTGATTATGAAATTAATGATCTTTTTATCCAAATTAGCGTAGTCAAATAATTGATTAAATTCCATTTTGATCCTTTGGGGTCAAATGTGATTCTCCCTTTGAGTTTGACTACGATAATCCGGATAAGTTTGAGATTCTGAAATTTGAACCCATTAGGGAACGATATGATCATCTCATGAGGTGATATACTGTTCATAATGACGCGTTCAATTTTAAAATTCAAAATTAAAAATATTCCCAAAGAAAATTAATACATTTTCAAATATAACTATATTTTTTTTCAATCAAAACAAGCAGTAAGACCCGCATGTTAGAGAACTTCTAAGTGAAGAATCTTAAATCCAAAACTCCAAACTATTGGGCAACCTTGTTTTTAAGAACTAAGTTATAAAACTCACAACCCGACCACTTCTAATAGAAGTCGTAAGACCGACATCTGAAGAAAATATTTAGGTAATAACATAACCCTAGACCCCTCACCCGAGCATCCTAGTCTATAAGGGCTAGGTTATAAGATTCACTATACGGGCCATTTAGTTTATAGGGCTAGATCATAAGACCGGTTATTAGGAAACATTTAAGGAAGTCATAAGACCTATCCAACCAAAAATCTTTGAGCTGCTTCCAATATAAGCCATAAGACCCACTCATATCGAAAAATCCCTGGGCTACCTCTAATAGAAGCCATTAGACCTACCATTAAGGCCACTTTCAAATGAATCTCGTAAGCCCTATCCAAATCCAATCACACGGGAAAATCCTAATTGGAGCTATAAGCCCCAAACTAAATAAATTAACTGACAACTTTTAAGAAAGTCATAAGCCCCAACCCAAACTAAACTAAATTAAAATTCATACACATCTCCCCTTCAGTTTATTCGGGATCCTTGAGAGGAGGCAACACATGGCTGTTAATCAGATTCCTTGAACATTATAATCAATGGTTATTAGTATTGGTAGACTGAACCCACAATATACCTAGAACGACGGAACCATGGGATCTTCATCTGATGTACCTTCATTCCTCATAATTAAGTTTATGGGCTTTAGGGGTGCATTTTTTAAACTTAAAATTTTCATGAGCTTTTGGGAGGAATTTTAAAGGTTTATGGTACCCACTAGTTGAGATAAACATTCAACACGGCCATCATCAGGGTATATGAGCAATTTTATTTTATTAGTTGAATCTTGTCGACTCTATCTTATTTGCCGATAGATAATCGGGTTTGTTGTCTGCTTGGTGTCTTTGGTAGATTCTTAAGAATTAATCCCTCCGATTGAGATTCTCCATCAACACGGCCATCATTAGGATAATTTATTTTGTTTTATTAGTTGAACCTTATTGACGCTATCTTATTGCTGACAGAGCATCATGTGCTTGGTTATTATTGACTGTAAGAGCATCTTCACAATCATTACTCATCCAGCATGCTCGTCTACATGTTGCTGTTGACTACCAATGACATACATTTATTATTGATTTCTCTGTGCATGTTGGTCGACAGCTTGTACTGGGTGCAATAGATCTCCTATATTAGCTCGTTGGGGTTCACACTGTGGGTCTCCGAAAGGATTCCGCTCGGGTGGTTCGAATGCAAAGGGTACGATCACACTATCCCGTAGGACAAAATGGTCGTATGCCTTTACACTCGGCACAAGCAGGCCGATGGAAGAGCAGATGGAGTTATAGATACGATTAGCCATGGAGGATAGCGGGTTTTCACCTACGCACCTCGATGGATAATAATATCTATAACCCTAAATTCACGAGATTTCCCCCATTCGATGCATCAGCCTCGAATAGGGTTTATTTGATTGTGGGGATCGGTTTCCTACGGGCGCAAGCCCCCGTAGTTAATTACATCCTAAGCCTTGACTTAGGAAAACTCTCGATTAAGGATGTTAGATTATCTTCTCCGAATGGGTTTAGTGCAAAGGGGTTTCTAGGCTTTCCTAATCAAAGGGAAGAAGGTCCCAATTGGCTTAATCAATCACACATTGTTCATTCAACATCCGGTCGGCTCGAAGAAGTGGAAAAACTGGAGAAAAAGAGAGAGATCACGCATTCGAACAAGCATGAGAGAAAGAGGGAGGTGGCGTCATCTGTGTGACGCGGATGGGCAGGATTTATAGCTTCCGAAAGGATGGATAGCTTACCCACCAATAAGGTGTATAGGGGTACACTCGTACCACTCACCTTTAGATCTTAAATCTATAAAAGACGTAGTGTTGCACATACAACACTAACATCTACGACCTAGCTAATGCAATCCTGGACTTATTCCTTGTCTGACAAAGGAAGCCAGCTAAAACACCTAATCGTGTAAAATTCATGCTGTCCAGTCTGTATGAAAGATGGGAGGGTAGTTTAGACACTGAAATTTGGGACCGACAAACTAGAGAAATCCCTAATTGATCCCACACTTATGAGTGGTATGATGCTCCTAAAACTAATGCAATTAAATTTTAATTTTAATTAGTTACTAATGCAATTATGCTGGTTAAAGTCTTCAAATCAATGATGTATGAAATTTTAAAAAGGCTTATAGAAAGTAGTTTTTGAATGACTAAACTTCCCCAGGTCCGGCACTTCATCCTCATAGGCCAGATTATCCGGACTCTACCCTCAGGCGGGGAAATTTGTCTAAAAGGTGAGAGAATGCATGTATGCCACCCCGGACGATTCCGGCTATTTCCTAGAATCGTTATGGTTTCTATGTGAATTAATCTTAAATTTTTATTTAATAATTACGAGTAGAAGAATTTTTATCCTAAAAGAGCCTAACGGTCAGACACAAGCACATGCAAGAAAGAAAACCTATAAAAAGCATGCCGGTTCTACTGCGCAAACAAAGTAAGTAAATCACAACACAGAAACAAATCCCACGAAAAAGAGTGTCCATGGCAAGTGCCATACAATATTACATTACATAGTACAGTAAGTAAAGGTGGCCGGGCTCCACCGACAACAACCCGGAAACGACGCAAATCTTTAAAATGGGGCATTTTACATCTTCAGTCTTCTTCTCCACTTCCTTGATTCGTCTTTGGATCGTCTTCTTTCCTTCCGGCTCCTTGTAGTGAATTCTCCGAAAGGATGCCCAAATGAAAAAGGAAACCCCTTGTAGGGGTTTACTTTTCCCTTTGGACTCCTACTCATTTAAAATGCCCCATTTTAACGATTTTCACAAAAATACTATCAAATACATTACATCAGAAAAGAGAAAATCTAGACTCTCCTGCAGGGGTTATCCTAAGCAGTTATAATAAAAATTTCACCCAAGCAGTTATATATATGGAAATGCTGAAAAATAAATCACACTTGGCCGTGCTCTGATTATTGGGGGCTAAGCAGCTGAAGCGGGTACCTAAAGCAGTTATACATGATTATTAATTTTAGCCCCCTTTTTGCAGCATTATATGAGCACGGCCACCTGCAGGAAGACAGCATTAGTATAAAAGAGCGTGCCTAACCTATGGGTATTCTAACGTCACAACCACAGTGCAAGAAAGAAAAGAGTAGCTAGCAAAACAGTACGAAACGACATCACAGAAAAGCTACAACAAGTAGCGAAAACAATCAGCACACTGGTCACATGCAGGGCGTCACAACAAAGAACAGAAAAGAAAAGCAGAACAAAATCCTAACCTAAAGCTAATAGTCGTGTCCTAGCAAACTCATCTAAGTGTGCGTGTAGGCTGTGTGGTTTTGGTAGGTCCTATATAAAATAGTATTAGTTAGAGTTGTATGTACATTTGTTTTGTTTGTTGAAAAGGACAAAGAAGAGATTTTAGTTAAAGTTTAGATATTAGTGTTTTAGAATTGATTTTTAGGATGTTTTATTTTTAATGTTTGATTAACTATCACCTTTGTTTCACACCGAGGCCGTGAGGTTTATTTCACCCTCCTTGGGGCTAACTTAATAGCCTCGTAGGCCTGGGTTACCCAGTGATAATTAACTTTGTTTGATTATTATAGTTTGTTGTTAAAAGAAAAAGAAAAGGGTAGATTAAATGTTTTATTATTAGTGTTTGAATTAAGCCAATTAGAAAGATTAGTTTTTAAGTTTTGTCGCTCCATTAGATTCATTCGTGGCGTTGTGCCACCAGGCTCGAGGAACCAGCCTCCTTAGGACACTTAGCCCCGCAGCCCGGAGTAGTCCATCCAATAAACTTCACTTTTGGAGCGGGTTGTTATGTATTAAGGGATTTGTTGATTATTTTTAAAAGATTATTCTAAGTTTGATCTTTAAAAGTATTTTTTTTAATCCTAATGAATTTAGTTTGTATTTTTAATCTCCTAATATAATCTACATATTTTAGATTTTAGATTTATTAAGAGTTAATTATTAGATTAGTTAGAATTGATTTAGGTTTAGGTTTTCGAATTATGATTTAATTATTACAAATGTTAATTAAAACTTAATTAAGAATTAAATGTTTTAATATATTTTAAGAATTAGATTAGAATTAGTTAGTTGATTATTAGTGAATTAAGAAAACAAAATATAAATCTAGGAAAACGTGTCACTAAGTTGTTGTTTTAATGTTTCTATCCTATAGGGAGCATGCATCCTAAGTCTATGTTTTCTAAGACTCAGTCCTTAATTTTTGTCCTTAGATGTCACTAAAGTTGTAGGATCAAAAGTCGTGTTGTTCTCTAATTCTTAAGACTTCTATACGGATGTCACAAGGTTTTAGGGATCTAAAAAAAAAAGTAAAAGCAATCCTAAAATATAATTGAAGTTTCTAAGACCCTAAGGGTGGGAGGCGTGCAAACATCTAAGCCCCTAAAGGTTTTCTAAGTTTTAGTAAACTTACAGCACCGGGGGCTACGACCCGGTGGTTCCGCCCGTAGCGCCCCTACTAGATGAGTAGGGACGACTGATGCTTAGGATCCCATTGTCCTAGCTCCAGCTCCAAGTGCTCCTTGTCCATTGCTTTCCAAAAAGGTACCTCGCAGCACAAAAGAAAGATAGGTATTAGAGCAGTTCTATAAATAAATAACAGTGCAAAGAAATAAAAAAATGTAATAAAAACTAGAACGTACCTTTTAGTTATTCGTTGAGCCACTTGTTCTTTAGGTTCTCCTTGTTTTGCAAGCATATAGCACCAAAAACATAAAACAAATAACGGAGAAAACAACGAAAGAAAGTCAAATACAAAAAGGGGTGTAGGCATCGTTGTTATTGGATACACTTCGTAGGAGTCAAGTGCATCCTATAACAGCAACAATGCCCTTTGCTATTCCCACTCCGAATAAGGCACTTGATACATTTGACTCGACTGTTCCCAACACACCTTAAACCAAAGGGGCTAAGTTCACTAAGGGAGGTGTACTTCTAGGGCCAAACTTAAGCCTAGATTTTCTATGGTTTTGCGCTCGTCCCAAAATTCTATATTTTTAGAGGTCGACACTTAAAGGAGAATCCGAAGGAGCAAGGACTGTCTTGCTCCAAAGAGGACACTAAAGGTCTCTAACATAAAGCTCCTTAGGGTTTTAGATCCTACTGACTCACTCTATAGAAAGAAAGACTAAGGGAATTGAACTCAAGTGAGAAAAACATTAATCATCCCCACAAAACACTAAGGAATCCCACTACACAAGTTTAATCTACCAAATTATAGATCTCAAAATAATTTGTAAGAACTGCTACAAGAACTACTACAAAACCTCCTAAAGATTATCTATTGAAATCTCTTTTCCTTTCATTTTATTTGGCACAAAAACCCTACAAAGATCTTTTATCAAAATCTCTATTTCTACCCAAAACAACCCACAATCAAGTGTCTCACCTTTCATTTGGAGTGGGGTAAAAATGAAATAAAACTTTCCAACAAGGAGGTTTTATAAAACCCCTTATTGCAAAGTATTCACAAAATTCATTATATAAAACTCTTTTAAAACAAATAAAAAAAAAAAAAACTAATAAATTACTCCAACCAAAACAGAGCAGTATTTCTTTCCATCAGAAATACCCTCCCAAATCGACGACATAAAGCGACCTACAAGGATACTTTAATAAAAGCAAAGGAAGATATCTCGTAAAACTCTCTAAGTACTAAAACAACTCATAGGACTCTTCAAAAAAAGACACAAACTCTACTATTTGGTGACGACAAGTAAACCACTACAAAACCTCAAACAAATGTGGGTGGAAATATGGCTCAGTTTATAAGCAGATATCTTAAAATTATTCCAATCACTTATATGACAATTAATGAGACAATGTCATGCTCATTTTAACAGAAATCAAACCGTCTTATTTCCATTCTTGAAGAAAAGACATTAGTTGGACAAGGAGAAGAAAGAAGGCAAGCAATCTCATACAGATGCTACTCCAAAGACATAAGAATTTCTCTTTTAACACTTACAAAATACCCCAAATGATCTTTTTTTTTTTTAAACACAAAAGAAGATTTGAAATTCTCTTTTCATAAAATAATTTCGAACAATCTACAAAAACCCTTAGCACCAAATGGCGAATGAAACCTAGAAAGATACATTAAGAAGTTGCAAATAAAGCTCCAAATTCGTAACAAGTTATCATGCATAATCTAACAAGAAACACAACCTTTTATATGTGAAATGCCTCATAAACTCTCCCAACTATGAAACCACACTTAGAGCTCTTTCTCATATAAAGAAAATCACCATTGCTCTTTTCCAAAGCGATTAGGACTCCAAAAAAACAGTACAAAAACTGCACTTTGTCACTCTCATAATACCTCAGAGCATAAAAAGAAGTAGAAAAACTGCATGCACTTGTTTCTAACAACCATTTAGGACCTCGAGACAATGAAAACTGCAACTAGCATCGCTCCTAAAGGATTTGGAACTTTAAAAACAGCAAAAATCTGCACCTCATTATTTTAAAAAAAAAGTTTAAAGGCTAAAACAGTAAAAACTCAGCACATATCTCACACCTACAACGATCCGGAAACTCAAAACAACGAAAATATGCAGCTACCATTGTTCCCAAATGGTTTAAAACCCCAAAGTCACAAAAAAAAAAAAAAAAACTGCTTTCGACATGTTTTCCGACAGTATTTGGCGCCCAAAAAACATTAAAAAAAAAACTGCACTTGATTGCTTACAAAAACGGTAGCATTTTTAACCCAAGTAGTCAGGTATATGGAATTTAGGGATCCAAGAGATTCACACACTTAGTATTTGACATGCATTTCATCTTTCTACACATATCGGCACAATGAATAAAGAGAATAACATAGTTTGTAGCAAATGATCACTCATGGTAAAATACAAAAAGATGACTTTCTCAACACCATTTTTCTCAAAACTTTGTAATAAGGCAACTCAATCATAGAATCATAAGTGATAAACCATCAACTCATTATGGATCGAGAGAGAATGCGACCATTGAATTAAATAGCCTTCATTAAATACATCAAACTATAGTTGGACATTAGCACAAATATGTACCATGAAGTACCTTGATAATGCATGGGATAGGTCCTCATTTTGGAGAACAAACCATATGTTTTTAAAAGACAAGACCAAGACCTCCCTCTTGCAACACATGAATATTTATAAAAAAAAGAAGATGGCATGTAGATTTCTCCAAAATAGCATAACAACCGCAACGCTAATTGAAACTCACCAAAATTTGTTATCAATATCACTAGTTAAAAAAAAAAAAAAAAAAAAAAAAAAAAAAAAAAAAAAAAAAAAAAAAAACAAAGGTCTTAAATACTACAATAAAGAAATTCCATAAGCATAAGCATCTCCAAATTCATATGACATATGTGAAACTTTACATCTAAATATGGTCACATAACACTTGGTTAAGTAGTTTTCCACGCCAAGCTCAAAATTTCATGAATCGCCAACCAAGATATCACAATTTTTCTCTTAAAGGGATTTCATCGAATACTTGATGTGCGTGTTTTGACATAAAATCAACATGACCTCCCCATACATTTTAGCTTATGCCTAAAGCTCTAAACCATGTGGCATACAACAAGTGTGAGTTCACAAGTTAATTAGCCATCTCAAAACTCAAAATAAGCCAACATTGTATGAATCAGGAACATATTAAACTCATTAGTTGCTTAACAAAGTCTATCCAATCAACTGTAAAGTGCAACCAAATCTCTACAAACAATAAGGCTGAAAACAACCTTAAGCAACCACATGACTTAAGCAATTAATCACTCTAAAACAAGTTTAGCTCTAGGCAAATCCACACCTATCACCATCATATAAACAAGATTAACTTCCCTAATCATTCATCAGATCCACTTAGCTTTGACAATGAAAGAAAAGCAAAGGGAAAAAGAGAAAATGGAAAGAAGAAAAATAAAGAAGAAGAAGAAGAGATCTAGATGAGGAAGAAAGAAATGAAGAAAGAAAAGGGTTGGGAAGGAGAAATAGAAGAATGAGGATGAGGCGAAGAAGAAGAAAATACTCACCTTGCAGGGGTTCGGGGTTGGTCCAGGCGTCGGGATGGCTGGAGGCGCGATCGGGGTTCACGAACTGGAGGACCAAGCGACGTCGGGCCGGGGCTGGTCGCGTACGGGAGAGAGGAACCAGGCGGCGTCGGGCTGACTGGAGCTGGCCGCGAACGGTCGGCCTGTTCTGTCTTCTGGCACCGGTCCGAGACAGAGAAAGCGAGAGAAGAGGAAGAGGGAGTTCGGGCGTGAGATCCAGAGAGCGGGGGAGAGAGCTGGAGCGCGAGATTGAGAGGGAGAGGGATTCGGGATGAAGAAGCGTGAGCGCCAATGCCCCAGCTCGAAGCTTCGTTTTTTGGGTAAAACAAAATTTCATTGCCCAAAGAGGAAGCCCGCCGCTCGACGTCTTTCTTTTGGCCTTCGAAATCATCCCGAGAGCAGCTCGTTCGCTGCTCGATGTCTGCCTGGATCGCAGAGGCTCACTGCGGCGCGGGATTTCAGCCGAAACGAGGATTTCGCTTAATCAAAGCCATTGAAGCGATTACCTGATTTAGGAAATGGATTCAAAATACTTAGAAAGTCCAACAGATTTTAATGGAATTAGAACGAGTTGAATCAAGTTAAAATTGGCTTGAATCGAGTTAAACTCGAGTCCGGATTCGACTAAATTCGAGTCAATTCGAGTTCGAGTTAACGCACTAAAATTAACCATACGAAATCGGGTTTAAAATAATGATCAATTTAAATTAAAATCATGTTTGGCGTGATGAAATTAAACTAATCGAGTCTAATTGAACACAGTCGAGTCTGACTTGGCTCAAGTCGGGCCGATTCGAGCACGAATTTGGCTCGACGGGGTTCAATTAGATCGATTAAAAGAGCTCGAGCAAATTCGAGCCAAAATCGAGGTCAACACACACCTATTACCCCAATGTATGATTTTGCATAGGCTGTTAATCGCCGCATTACAAGCGCCGAGGATAGGATTTGAAACTTTTATACCTTTGCAAAGCAACGCAGAAATTGCAGCCTAAAGGCGAGAGAATTTTTTTTTGCATTTTTTTTTTTTTATAATAGTGATAATAATACTAATAGTAATTATTACTATTATAGAAATAATCATAATAATTTCAATAATAATTAGTCACAACAACAACAACATCAAGCCTTTATCCCACTACGTGGGGTCGGCTACATGAATCCTTTTTCTCCATTGTGTCCTATTAAAAGTCAAATTCTCGTTTAAATCTAATAAAGAAAGGTCATTCCTAATATTTTCTAACCAAGTCTTTTTAGGTCTACCCCTACCTTTCTTAACATAAGTCAAATCTAATACCTCTACTCTCCTAACCGGGTCATCGAAAGGCCGCCGTTTTATGTGACCAAACCATCTAAGGCGACTCTCTCTAATCTTATCTTCTACTGGAGCTACTCCAACCTTTTCACGTATATGCTCATTTCGTATCCTATCTCTAAGGGTAAAGCCACTCATCCACCTGAGCATCCTCATCTCTGCCACACTTAACTTAGTATTATGCTTCTCTTTTAATGGCCAACATTCGGCACCATAAAGCATTGCAGGCCTCACTATCATCTTATAGAATTTTCCCTTAAGTTTGAGGGGTACATTTCTATCACATAAGAAGCCCGATGCATTCCTCCACTTCAACCATCCAACTTGAATTCTGCTGATAATATCCCCATCTATTTCACCATCACTTTGAACAATAGATTCAAGATATCTAAAATATGTACTCTTATTAATGACTTGATCGCCCAAAGTCACAATCCCCTCACTAGGTCTATTACTACTAAAATTACACTCCATATATTCCGTTTTAGATCTACTCAAGCGAAAACCTTTAGACTCTAAGGTTGACCTCCATAATTCAAGTTTACCTTCAACTCCCTCTCTAGTCTTATCAATAAGAAGAATATCATCAGCAAAAAGCATACTCCAAGGTACATCCTCTTGCAAATGTCTAGTGAGAACATCCATGACTAAAGCAAAAAGATATTGGCTTAAGGCTGATCCTTGATGTAGCCCAATCGAAATAGGGAAATACTTGGTCAATCCACCTTGTGTATGAACACAAGTAATAGCTCCTGCATACATATCTTTAATGATTTGAATATAAGCATTATTGACTCCTTTCTTTTCAAGAACTCTCCATAGCACTTCTCTTGGAACTTTATCATATGCTTTTTCTAAATCAATAAATATCATATGTAAATCCTCCTTATTTTCTCTATATTTCTCCATCAAACCTCTTAATAAATGTATGGCTTCCATAGTCGACCTACCCAGCATGAATCCAAATTGATTTTGAGAAACATTAGTATCACGCCGCAACCTATGCTCCATAACTCGCTCCCAAAGTTTTAAAGTATGACACATTAACTTAATACCTCTATAATTCGCACAATCTTGTGCATCACCTTTATTTTTAAAAATAGGAATTAACACCCTCATTCTCCACTCATCTGGCATCTTTTTAGTCTTCAAAATAGTATTAAAAAGTTTAGTAAGCCATGAAATTCCTTCATCTCCTAAGCATTTCCACACCTCTATTGGAATATCATCAGGTCCAACAGCTTTTCCACCCTTCATTTTCTTTAAAGCCTCTCTAACTTCAGTTTTACTAATACGCCGATAAAAACAAAAATCTTTATTTTCATTTAGGGTGCTAAGGTCATTATAGTCAATCTTATTTTCACAATCTTCATTAAAAAGTTTAGCAAAATATCTCATCCATCTTTGTTGAATATCATCTTCTAAGAAAAGAATTTTTTGATCTTCATCTTTAATACACTTCACTTGAACTAAATCCTTACTACTCTATCTCTTTGTTTGGCTAACTTATGCATATATCTTTCTCCCTCTTGATGTGGTACAGTATATGCTTACATTGGAACGCCAGCCCAGCAGCTTCATACCGTTACAAGGGACAGCCTTTTCTACACGTTCTAGTACCTTTTCAATTATGCTAAGTAGTATTACCTAGCCACTACTTACTACTATTATTAGCCTAACAACTTTTTATTTCACAGTTTCCACAACTGTTATTTTACAGCATATACATATAGCCTGTAAGGGGGAAGAAAAGAATCAATAGATACAAATTCAAGTTCCTGTTCCATTGCCTTGTGCTCTTGTTTCTTTGTGCAGGTCTTCAGACTGTCTTCTCCGGCGACGAGCAGTGGGAGTTCGCATCAACTGGTATCAGAGCCGCGTAGACGAGTACTGGGATGGCCGAATCCAGCCGACGTGCAGTGCCCGACAATGAGCGGAGCACCGATGTATTGTCGGAAACCCTCACAAACATCAATCGAGATCTGGCCGAGCTCAGTGCAGACTTCAAACAGTTTGCTATTGAAACTCGACGAGAGATCCAATCGCTGAAACAAAATAACGGCACAATGCCGGTCGCCCGACGAGTTCCACCGGGGGATACTTCTCCTGAACGACGAATGCCGAGATTCCCCGAACGGATGCAACGGGCCACACCTGCAGTTGAACCGATCTTCTCCGATTCCGACGAAGACAATGAGAATCAATTAGTAGATGAAGTTCCAGGTACAGAGGACAGGGGTTACAGACGGAGACCTCATTTCAATCGGCCCACGCCGACTCAGGGAGAATGCAGAGTCAAGTTAGATATACCATTTTTCGAAGGACGCCTTCACATTGAGGATTACCTGGATTGGGAACGTGCAGTCGAAACGTTCTTCGATTATATGGAAATTCCTCCTGAAAAATAGGTGAAATACGTGGCGTGCAAGTTAAAGGGGGGAGCTAGTGCTTGGTGGGTGCAATTGTTGCAATCCCGCCGCCGGGACGGTCGGGGAGCTGTCCGCAGCTGGTACCGAATGAAACAAATGATGCGGGCACATTTTCTCCCCACGGATTATGAGCAAATGCTTTACGTGCGATACCAACACTGCACTCAAGGGCAACGATCCGTTAGTGATTACACGGAAGAATTTTATAGATTGAGCGCACGTAACAATCTCAATGAAACTGATAATCAACTTGTTGCTCGGTATATCGGAGGCTTGAAGGATCCAATTCAGGACAAGTTAGAGCTCAACTCTGTCTGGACGCTTTCCCAAGCTGTTAATTTCGCTCTTAAGGCTGAAACACAGATGATCCGGCATTTCAAGGGTGGATACAACAGGCGGTTGTTCCTTGACCAAGCCAGCGAGTCTCGCAATCCATCAGTTCCTCACAAGAGTTCGTTCACCAATCCTGTTGCAGTCTCAAGCTCAGTTTCGAGTGCAGGGGCTGAATCTAGAGGCCTTAAACCTCGGTTTCCTCCACCCAAAGAAAATCCATATACTAAGCCTGCGACACTCAAGTGTTTTAGGTGCTTTCAGCCTGGGCACAAGTCCAATGAGTGCCCAAGCCGACCTCAAATTCAGTTAGCCGAAGGAGAACAGGAAGACGATCCCGAGCTTGTCCAAGACAATCCTGAATATATAGTCGAAGATATCACAGCAGATGAAGGCGAGGCTGTGGTGTGCATACTTGAGCGTCTACTGTTAGCTCCTCGTCAACCCACAGCGTCCCAACGTAATGCTATATTCCGCACTCGTTGTACCATTAACGGTAAAGTGTGCGAGCTACTCATAGACAACGGTTGTACTGAGAACGTTGTCTCGCGCGGCCTTGTGCAATCATTGCAGTTGAAGACGACTAAAAATCCCTTGCCCTATAAAATCAGTTGGGTAAAAAGGGGGGTGGACATCCAGGTTACGAAAATGTGCCGCATCAATTTCACAATTGGGAAACAGTATGCTTGTGAGGTATTATGCGACGTCATTGATATGGACGTCTGTCACCTCATTTTGGGACGTCCATGGCAATATGATAGTGGAGCAATCTATGACTGCCGACAGAACACATACTGCTTTGAGTGGAAAGGACGGAAATTGAGGCTCTTGCCGAATGTCGCCAATACAAGTGACAGCCGGAGCAAAGACAAGGCAGCACTCTCTATTATTCCTGGAGCTGCTCTGTTTGCAGAGAAAGGGCATAAGTGTATATATGCTCTTGTCATGGTTGAAGAGCAGTTAAATTCAAACACCAAAGAATGGAATCCTGAAGTGTCCGCACTCATGCAACAGTTCTGAGATCTCACGCCTCCAGAGCTTCCAGCTGAGCTACCGCCACTGAGATCTATTCAACACCAGATTGACCTCGTTCCCGGCTCTAATTTACCGAACCTCCCGCACTATCGAATGAGCCCAAAGGAGCACGAGATACTCCAAGAAATGGTTGATGAACTGATTTGGAAGAAGCTCATTCAACCAAGTCTCAGCCCGTGTGCTGTTCCTGCCTTACTAGTTCCAAAGAAGGATAACAAATGGCGCATGTGTATCGACAGTAGAGCAATTAACAAGATTACAACTAAATTCAGGTTTCCCGTACCACGAATCGAAGATCTCTTAGATAAACTCGCTGGTTCTCAGTTTTTCACCAAGTTGGACCTTCGTAGCGGGTATCATCAGATCCGTATACGGCCGGGCGACGAATGGAAAACCGCGTTCAAAACGCGTCAAGGTCTCTTCGAGTGGCGGGTAATGCCCTTTGGACTTTGCAATGCTCCAGCTACCTTTATGCGTTTGATGAATGAGGTACTCAAAGATTATCTAAATCAATTCTGCGTAGTTTATTTCGATGATATTCTCATTTATAGCCACACTTGGTCGGAACATTTGTCACACCTCACACAAATTATGCAAGCCTTGAGGGAGCACAAACTTTATCTCAATTTGCCAAAGTGTGAGATTGCAGCAACTCAAGTTTATTTCTTGGGCTTCATTGTGTCCGGTGAAGGAGTCAATACCAATCCTGCTAAGGTTGCCGCCGTGCGTGACTGGCCCACTCCTCGTTCACTGTTCGACGTCCGAAGTTTCCATGGCCTTGCCAATTTCTACAGGAGATTTATCAGAGGTTTCAGTATAATTATGGCACCGATTACTGACTGCCTTAAGAACAAGCAATTCCAATGGACCGAAGAGTGTCAACGTAGCTGGGACACTATCAAACAATCACTGAGTTCTGCCCCGGTGTTGGCCTTACCGAATTTTGAAATTCCATTCCAAGTTGACACGGATGCATCGGCTGTGGGAATTGGAGCAGTACTTTCCCAAGACAACCGACCCATTGAGTTTTTTAGCGAGAAGCTGAGCCCGGCGCGACAGAAGTGGACCGTGTATGAACAGGAACTATATGCCGTCATCCGCGCTCTCAAACATTGGGAACATTATTTACTACATCAAGACTTTGTCTTATGTAGCGATCATCGAGCCCTCCAGTTCATCAATAGCCAAAAGTCTATAAGTCGAATGCACGCTCGTTGGGTACTATTCTTGCAGAAATTTACCTTTGTTCTTAAACATAAATCTGGCAACCAAAATCGTGTCGCCGATGCCTTGAGCCGACGAACCGCACTTGTCACTCAGCTCCAGACCGAACTCACTGGACTTGACTGTTTACGGGAACTCTATCCCACCGACCCAGATTTTGCTATTATATGGAAGCAGTGCAGTTTGCAACAACCAGTCGATGACTACTCCCTAAGGCATGGGTACCTGTTCAAGGCCAATGCCTTATGTATTCCGGAATCCTCATACAGGCAGCAGATTATCAAAGATGCACACGCTGGTGGGCTTGCCGCACATCTGGGACGGGAGAAAACAATTTGCCAGGTGAAATCGCGCTTCTTTTGGCCGAAGTTGCATAGGGACGTCTCCAGGTTTGTTGAAAGATGTGCTGTGTGCCAAGAATTTAAAGGTACCAAACAAAATGCTGGATTGTATACTCCACTCCCTGTTCCAGATTCCATTTGGGAGGACATTAGCATTGATTTCATTCTGGGCTTGCCACGAACACAGAAGGGGGCTGACTCTATTATGGTGGTGGTAGACCGTTTTTCAAAAATGGCGCACTTCGTCGCCTGCAAGAAAACTTTTGACGCTGTCCATATTGCACAATTGTTTTTCTGTGAAATTGTCCGACTGCATGGACTTCCCCGGAGCATCACGTCTGATCGAGACGTCAAGTTCGTAAGTCACTTTTGGCGCGAACTGTGGAAAAGACTGCATACAGACATCAATTTGAGCTCTGCCTATCATCCTCAATCAGACGGTCAAACTGAAGTAGTTAATCGAACACTTGGAAACATGCTGAGATGTCTGGTTCAGGGGCGGCCGAAGCAATGGGAACAAGCTCTCGGTCAAGCGGAGTTTGCCTACAACTCCATGTCCAACCGATCCACAGGGAAGTCACCTTTTTCAATTGTATATACTAAAGCACCCAATCATTTATTTGACATTGCTATTCTTCCAAAATGTGCTAATGCGTCGGCGGCAGCTCTCACCGACAATTGTCAAGCAATTTTAGATGAAGTGCGTACGAAGCTTATCACCTCCAATTCAAAATACAAGCAGGCTGCTGACACTCGTAGGCGATTCGTGGCATTCGAACCAGGGGAGCTCGTAATGATAAGGCTTCGCAAGGACCGTTTTCCTCCCGGGGCGCTGTCCAAATTAAGTCCTCGCAAATTTGGTCCTGTGCCTATCCTCAAGCGTATAAATGACAATGCTTATACTGTTGATCTTCCAGATCATTTCCAGACATCTAAGACCTTCAATGTTGAAGACATATTTCCATATCATCCTCCAGATGGCAACACCGAGCAAACCATTCAGGTGGAACCTGAAACTTCTACAGTGGAGGGTACCTGATGTGGTACAGTATATGCTTACATTGGAACGCCAGCCCAGCAGCTTCATACCGTTACAAGGGACAGCCTTTTCTACACGTTCTAGTACCTTTTCAATTATGCTAAGTAGTATTACCTAGCCACTACTTACTACTATTATTAGCCTAACAACTTTTTATTTCACAGTTTCCACAACTGTTATTTTACAGCATATACATATAGCCTGTAAGGGGGAAGAAAAGAATCAATAGATACAAATTCAAGTTCCTGTTCCATTGCCTTGTGCTCTTGTTTCTTTGTGCAGGTCTTCAGACTGTCTTCTCCGGCGACGAGCAGTGGGAGTTCGCATCAACTCTTTAGTATCTAATCTATTTTATAAATCACTAAAAGCTAATGTCTTTGCATCGCATATTGCTTTCTTAGCATCCTTACGAGCCACTTTATATATTTCCTAATTATCAGAATTTTTAAAATTAAATAATAAAAAATAATTAGTCATTGATAATAATAAAAAATAAAATAAAATAATAATAATAATCATAATTACTAATTATAATTATGATTATAATAATTAAAAAAAAAAACGTTTTCCTCTTATCACATGGGTGGGAGAACGAATAGGGAATGAGCAGCTTGGAACTATAGAAGGGTTCGGAGGGTTGTAGTTTGGCTACAGGAGGTGGGTTAAAAGATGGATCGGCACAGTGCTTTGCACGAAAGGGAGGATCGGACGCTTGTTCGTGCGTGGATTCGGCCTGGTGTGGGTCGTAGGGTTTGCGATCACGTGAGGAATAGAGGGCCGATTGGATCGAGCAATGCTACGAATGTGAGAGGGTATCGACTTGCTCGATCAGATAGAGGAATTTCGACTGTGGTTCGACAGGGAAGGCAGTCGGGTTTTGCAGCCGTGGATCAGACGTAGGAAGAGGGAGATTTTGACTGAAGAGGAAGTAAGAGGGGAGATCAGAAGTTTGGAGTGGGCGAGGTTGTGCGTCTGGTTCAAGTGAACCGGAAATGTGGGCGGCGGCACAGTCGGAACGGGCTGTAGTGGCGACTGGGTTCGGAAGCGAAGGAGATTGACACAGTGATTGGGTCGTTCGACTGAGGAAGAAGGGAAGCTCGCGATTGGATAAGGGTTCAGTATTCGATCGCGAAAGGCAGAGGAATCAAGGTTGGCCTTTCGCATTTCCTTTTCATTTTCTACTACCAGTTGTACTTCATGTCATTTTTAATTAGTTCACTAAGACATTTGGGTTCCTAGATCTATTCTTTCTTACTTGGCCTTTCGCTATGTTATCACATTTACTGATGATTTTATCTGGTTACAGGGATTTACTTGCTTAGATATTGCTCACAACTCATTCATATATTTCAATGTTTTTTTTTAATAAAATTTAAATTTTCTACCTTTATCAAATATGACAGGCTAATAATCCTATATAATTTATGCAATCCCCATTTTACTTTTACCAATCATATTTTTCTTCAAACAGCCTATCTATATACATCTTCATAGAATGTTGTAGTTAGATGAAAAAGTTGTCACCTTCTTAATATTGCTAGGAACTTGTTGTTTCACATGAATGTTCCTCATTAGTTTTGCATGTATGTTGTTTTGATCACTTGAAATTTCATTAATAACATCATATCCCTCTTCTTGACAAGTTCTCATCCATATACACTCTTTGCCCTTGTCAGGTTCTTTTCTCCTTACAACATTAGTTTTTGGATGCAATTGCTTTGTTCGTGCATTTTACTTGAATGTCAAACTCTTTTATTGTGTTTTTTATGCATCTTTCTTAGGTAATTTCACCCTCATAAAGGTTATTGGTGTTATGATCTTCATATAGGCAACTATATACTTCTATTGAAGTAATTTTTTATAAGACTATACTTTTCTTTTCTCCATCTCCTCATTTGAGACATCCACATCATTATATCCTTTCTCCAAAAGTTCCTTTACCTCTCAACCTATACAAGTATACTTTTGCCACATTGGCCTCTATCTATGACAATACTCTAATCACACTGTTAGATTTAACTGAGTATGCACTAGATGATGAGTTAATGGCAAGTTGATGGGTAAAACGCCCAACCAATAGATCAAGATGAGTTGCATCATAGAAATATTTTTGCAACCCGCCCAATCCCTTATTCACCCCAAAATAAATTAAAGCCAAAAGGCATTACATCTCTAGAAGCAAATACAAGTTTTTTCTAAAGTCATATTATTCCAAATTTGCCATCCATAGATGGTTCCTGCTAGCAAGCAGTTTAACATGTACATGCAGAACACATTTTATCAAGGTTCCAGAGATTCTTTATCAGCTTGTTCTCTTTAATATTAGGGACATTTCCACCATGAACAAGTCATAGTTTCTCTCTTCAATATCTACATATCTATATAGATAGCTCCACCGCCCCGTGTCGTGTGCGGCAGTCCACCAAACTTGGGCTTGTCCAAATCATTAACTCTTGCAGTCAAGGTAAGCAAAATCAAGGAAATTCGAGTTAATGTGAATCTCAGAAATTCTCAACCCAATAACTGGATTGTTTATCTCAGACCACAGAAACTTTCAAATCACCAATCTTGATGTCATCAATCTCATCTTCATCATCACCTTCCTCTTCCATCCCTTCAACCTTGATGCTCTTGTACCATTTTGCACAAATTATATACACTACTAAGTCTGCAGCAGTCAGTAATGCAAGTAGATAGTAGAACCTATCCATGTGCCCTTTGTTCAAGTTATCAGGTATCCACCCTGGCTTCCCCCCTCTCTTCGTGATATCCATCAGAATTGTCACAAGCAAGCTACTCACATAGTTGCCGAAGGAGATGGAGGTCATGCACAGTGCACTTCCGAAGCTCTTTAGTCCATCTGGAGTCTGGCTATTGAAAAACTCTAGCTGTCCTACATACATGAACACCTCTGATGCTCCAATGAGCATATATTGCGGGATTTGCCACAATATACTCATTGAGCTTTCTTCGTTGATACAGGTCTTACAGACATGCTTAAGACGATAAATTTCGACGGTGCCCGCAGAGATCATGGCTATGATGGCTATGACCAGGCCAACGCCCATCCTTTGCAGCTCAGTGGGTCCGCTAGTGTTGCCGGTGAGTCTGCAAGCGAAGGGATGAAGAACACGGCGATAGAGGAAGACGAACAGAGCTACACTTAGAATATCAAATGCTGACATGCTTGCAGGGGGGATTTGGAAGGAACCTATGTTTGTTTCCATGACTGCTCCCTGTTCCACAAAGAGGGAGGCCATTTGTGTGAACACAACAGAGTAGAGGATAGTGCAGAGCCAGATAGGGAGGAGACGGAGCACACACTTCAATTCCTCAACTTGAGTGACGGTGCAGAGGTGCCAGGGGTGGCTTTGGAGGGTTGGCTCATCTTTGGCTTGAATGATGGCTGCTCTATCCAGGAACCTGTCAGAATGAAAGATTTATTATCAGACAATATAATATTGCAAAGCTGACACTAAAGGGATTGTATAGAGTGAGGGAAAGTAAAGGAAAAGAAACTTACTTGAATCCTTCAGTGTGAAGCAACTTCCTACTTCCAGTAGAAGCAAATTCCTTCGATCCAAGTTCATGCAACTCCTTCGAACTGGATGGCTTATCGGCATCCCATTTCCTGGACGCAGCTACAATCACTTGACTCACCCTGGAAAGAGGGTTTCCACTTGGATGAAAATGGCGATACTGCTGTGTACCAGCAAGGAAGAGCACTAGAGCTACCATGGCAGATGCTGCAGAAGCCCAAAAACCCAATGCCCAGGAGCCATTGTTCTGAAAGTATCCGAGGAAGGTGTTGGAGAAGAGGGAACCAAGGTTGAGGGCGAGGTAGAAATAACTGAAGAAGGAGATTTTTGAATGAGCTTCCCTTGGATCCTGCTCGTCAAATTGGTCAGCTCCAAAGGTGGCTATGTTTGGTTGGTAACCTCCATTGCCTAAAGCAACAAGGTATACTGATAGGTAGAATAGCCCAACTTTGAAACCAGAGTGTGGCTCGCAAAATGTATGTTCATCGCCACACCCAGATGGCTTTAGTAAGAACAAGCTTGAAGTTAATGACAACATCACCAATCCCTGTCATTAAAAAAAAAATCAATTTAGAGAAGCTTGAAATAGATGGGGATATTATTAACATAATTCATATTGGATGGTTGAAGTGGAGGAATGCATCGGGCTTATTGTGTGATAGAAAAGTCTCCCTCAAACTTAAGGTAAAATTCTATAAGATGATGATGAGACATGCAATGCTTTATGGTGCAGTAAAAGAAAAACATAATATTAAACTAAGTGTTGCAAAGATGATGATAAGATTAGAGAGGCTATATTTTTAGAGATAATATAAGAAATAAGCATATAAGTGAATAGGTTGAAATAGCTCCAGTCGAAGATAAGAGTAGAGAGAGTCGCCGTAGATGATTTGGTCACATAAAACGGCGGCCTTACGATGACCCGATTAGGAAAATAGATGTATTAAATTTGACTTATGTGAAGAAACATAGAGGTAGACCTAAAAAGACTTGACTAGAAAATATTAGAAATAATATTTCTTTATTATATTTAAATAAAAATTTTATTCACTAAGAAGTCATGTGAATACACAAATATACAGATATTCCTTTGATACAACATATATATCCAAATCATATGAATGTAATACATACATACCACTACAAAGATGATCTGAAAGATTGCACAAGTCTTGTATCTTCCCCAGTAGGAGTCGCTAAGAAAGGCACCGATGAGAGAGAAGAGGTAGACTGTGCCAGTCCATTTGCTAACATTGTTGGCCGCAGCTGCATTGTCTTGTTGAAGCACCCTCGTCAAGAATATAACCAAGTTCACTCCCACACCAAAGAATGCTAAAGTAGCCAGCCCTTGGTTCACTATATACAAAAATTCACATACATTTTAAGAATAATCTCATCATTAATTCATCCCCTTACAATCTTTTAATATATATATATATATATATATATATATATATATATATATATATATATATATATATATATATATATATATATATATATATATATATATATATATATATATATGCACACACATTATTAGAGAATTAAGAAATTAGATGTACAGTTAAATATCAAATTAAGACTTCATTTCAAAAGGTTTTCTCACTGCTTCTTAAAGCAATTTTTTAATAAAAAAATTAAAATTGTTATGCTAGAAAGCTGCTCTAAGAAGCATTAAAAAAGTCGTCCCATAACTGTTCAAGCTCGATGACCTAGATCTACTCTACTTAGCTAAAAAAATTTCTCAGGGTGGTTCAATGGTTTCCTACAAGTTGACCAAATGATGTCCTTAAGTTGGATCAATAATTTTCGCAAGTCGGTTCAGTGACTTTCTTCGATCGAGTTATTTATATAGCCAATTATGATGTGCTCTAGTCTCATATGAAATCTATAAATAGGGGTGCGAGGCAGTGCTCAGGGTATACAAGTTCTTCCACTAAAGTTTATTAAGTGAAATCGGCCATGAGTTTCTCGCTCTAAATTAATTTGAGATGGCCATCGCAATCATTATATGGCATTCAATCATAGAATACTTACTTTTTTTTTTTTTAGACTTTTGAGTCAATTAAGATAAACTCACACATATATTATATGCTCAAGCTTCAAATTCAAGATCTTTTGATTTATAGTCAAAACTTCTTTGCCAGCAGATCAAGATGAGCTGCATTGGATTACATAACTAATTTCTATTTTTAATTCAGGCAACACCCGCAAGCGTTCAATAAAGCAAAATTCGTTGATGTTATTCATTTTAATTTTATGATGATAAAAAATCTAAGTTATAATATTTCTTTTATTTTAAAATATATTATTTAAATAACTTAAAAGGTTTTTAATATGCATTATATTTATCATTCTGCCCTATTTTTCTATTATTTTTATTATATTATCATAAATTTCTTTTACCAAAGAATTATATTTTAAATACTAATATTCTATTGTATCATAGGATAAGTTATCCTTCAATTAAATTAGATATATTTAATAAATTTAAACATATTTCTTACTTTATAAATTCATTTCGTATTTATTTATTAATATAATTTTTATGCAATATCATTGCTAATGTGTGTTTATATTTAATATTTTAAAAAATATACATGTCCTATGTTCATATTACCTTGTATTTAGTTCTAGCAATTATAAATCCTCTGCACTTTGAGCAATTTCATTAGGAAAATTATGATCCATTCGAGTAATATATATATATATATATATATATATATATATATATATATATATATAGAAAAATGAAGTTGACTAAATTTACATAACTATAAAAGTTCTTTAAAATAAAAAATATTTGTATTATACAATATAAAAATATTTCTATCCAAAAAATGGAGGGCGACTCCGTCCATCTATATGGCATAAGGCCGAAATTTTAATATAGTTTATGTCTATTTTGTATTAATATTTTTTAAATGAACCTGCTCATGAATTTATGAGTCAAGTCTGGATTAGCTCGGGCTTGAATCGTTAGCTCATCGGACTTGACTCACGAGCCATTTATTGAGCTCAGCGTGATCCAGCTCATGAGATTGGCTTGTCTTATTTACACCCCTAGGCCGAAGCATAAATCAGTAGCTTACAAATTGCTAGCATATTTTAATGGTGCATAAGTTATAAAAATAATTTAATAACTTATCATGATTTTTGGTTAATTTGCAGATTACATACGTAAGGTGGTAACTTTGTTAACTTAATCATGCCGATAAGACAATAGTCGTCGCTTCCTTATCGTATTGTTTATTTACGCACGGGACCAAAAAAAAAAGTTATTTTAATTACATTTTTGAAATCATGATCGTATTTTATTAAGAAATAATTCTTTAATTTCTTGTTTTAATTTATTTTTTTTTAAAAGTGCATTTTTTAAAGAAAGGAATTGCATCATATTTTGATGCAGTTTATCCAATTTATTTTAAGGTGATTATAATAAAAAATTTTAATTGATAATTTATATATTATATTTATCTTAAAATAAATTTAATAATTTTGAGATTTATGAAATTAAAATATTTTTTTATACTAAGATTAGCTTTAAATCCGTTGAATTTATTTTGAGATGACTATAATAAAAACTTTAATTATTTATTTATATGTTATATATATTTTTAAAATAAATTCATAAATTTTTAATTTAATAGATATGTCATTATTCATTTTGTTGTAATAAAATAAATTATCTTTGTAACTTTTATATCTTATCTAGTCTCTATATTTCATCAATATTATTTTAAATATTTTTTTTTTCTTTTCCTAATTTTTTGTAAATATTTTTTTAGTATTTTATGCCAAAATCAGAAATTTATGTGAAAAAATATATTCAGAATTTATATTTTTTTTCAAAACAATTTTTATATATTTCATTATTCATATAAATCCAAATTAAGCTACAATTAGGCCTTCCAAGCTTTGAACATGAACACTTTGTTAGGTAAGAGATAACATCAGTACTCCCAAATTCATATCACCATGGATAAGCAGTTTGATAAAGTATGCAGCCTATCATAAAATAAATAAATTTAAGGGAAAGTATTGACAATGATATCATGAAAGGGAAAGGTAAACAAAGCCTATGAAGTAGTGTTGCATAGAAAAAGTTTTGAAGGTTGGGTCAAAATCCTCTCTGCAATTTATGATCTGTTCTTTCAACATCAAAAAGATAAAAAAAAGTTGAAGACATCAATATTTTTCCTAACTAATCCTTTTTATTTTATTTTATTTTATGTTTCATTACATGTGTAGATCATATGTTCAACTCTTATATAGATTTAATTTTCCTAAGATATATAATCTTTTTTTTTATGTGAGAAGTTCTATAAAAGAAAAACAAGATGTTTAGTTCATATTTTTTATTTCATAATATTGCATCTGGAATTAAAGAAATTATTAGGGGTGCATGGATGACGATTATAACTCTAAGTGCGTTCATCAATCTGCACTACAAAGGTAGATGCAATTATACATGCTTAAATTTTATTAAAAAATATTATGCAGCTGTGGTCACGTGTGATTTCGAATTTGTAGATACATGCAACGCTACATCCGCTATCTTGATGTAATAATTTCTTCTAAAATAGAACTTATCGGGCTATTCTTACTATCTTATTCAAGAAAGATTGTCATGATCAGCTTTTGATCATATATATATATACATAAATAAGCTGTATATTAAAGGTATCTTGATCTAAATTTTTGTAGAGAGAGAGAGAGAGAGGGATTTTTTTACCAAGCACAAGAGATGCAGCCAACCATCCCCCACTCTTTCCTCTCCTTGCAGGCCTACTCTTGAAGTCCACAGAGCCATCCATTGTCCATTCATCTCCATGTTCATTAATGGCTTCACTTCCTTCTAGCTCCTCCTCTTTCTGCGCAAATTACAACGAACTCAAACTGTTAGTACAATTAATCAATATATACCAAGAAAATCCTTACAAAATCTTTCTAAAAACCACCATAATCCGTATATCATAAACATATATAAATATATCTTTGTTCTATCATCATGTACATACGTACCATCGGTAACTTGTTATCTGCACCTAACATTGCAGCTTATTACAAGAAAACTTATAGATGACCGAAGAAGATATAGTGCAGATGAGGAAGAAGATATATAATGGAGAGAGCGCAGGAGGAAGCTGGAGAAAGAGAGGCTGAGATGGTGATTTTATAGAGTTGCAAAGCTAGCTCGTGGTACATTACAAGGTATATATATATATAAAAGGAAGTAAATTTTCAATTGTATGGAATGGTAAAAGCAAAAGAACAAGAAAAAAAGGTAGAAAAACAAGTTGGACCTCTGTAATGGAATAGGAGAAAGGTCATTATCAATGACACATTAATATTATTATTCTAATTACTTGTTAAAGCTGGACACAAATCCTGGATAAATTTAAGGAGCCAAAAGTCCCCCAATCACTGAAAGCTGGGCGATGTTCAATTGTCTGATCTACCAAATAGATAAAAGAAATAAATCTGGAAGAAAGAGGTCCATTTCAGTGATTAGGACAGGAAAGACTAATTTAAAGGCAAAAGAGCATTATATAATCAATGGCACAGTAAGGAACAAAACCTTTCTACCCATCAATACAATAACCTGCTGTCCTTTGCTTGATAAATTTATATTTTTTATTTTTTATAATAATGGTATTGCAGGAATATGTGTTCTTATCATGTTTCCAGCTAACATCCATCCATTGTTGGAATATCTGGCATCTAGTGTTTTGATTATCTAACCAGGTCTTAACTTGAGAGCTTCAATTTTAGGTATGTGTGATTTGCATATTTGGAGTACTAAGAAAGTCTAAATGGTCGTAATTATCATCCCATATTTTTATTTGGGTCTGAGCTTAATAAGTCCAAGATTTCAGTGTATAAACTGTCATGCATATATATATTTTAATTCTTTTATTATTATTATTTTAAAAAACTTCTGTCAATAGAAAATATTTCACAATCATATTTTTATTTTATTTATGAAAAATATTAAGCTATTTCCTAAGATTTTTTAGTTTTACATGTTTTGAAATAGGCCTAAGTGATTGATAAGTAAAAAAGAGAAGTATGTATAAATTGATATTTGCTATGTTAATTAGATTTTATTAAGAATATTTAGGATTTAATTGGTGTTATAATTAAGTACTTATGTAGTGGTAATCAATTAGTTTAAGAATTAATTATATAGATTTATATTTTAGAATTTGTTAAGAATAAATATATATTAAAAATATATTTAATTAAAAAGTAAGTCTTATTATATGTGTTTAATAACTATGGTTTGGCAGAGTATAATTTATAAATCTACTATTAAATAAAAACAATGGTAATTAAATTTTATTTGATTAGTCGACCATGTAGGCTTAGGCACCAAGCCGCCTCACTCTGTCAGTCCAATGGCGTTCAAGCCCTACGCGCTTAGCCTCAACCTCACCTTGCCCAAACCCTACACGCTCAGCCCAGGCCCAACGCGTTTAGCCCAATCACCATTCGCATTCGCCCGCGATGCCTCGACGCCCAACTGCCCAAGCCCTAGCTGATGCGACATAACAACTATGTCCGCAGGTTTGTAGATCAAGTCTGGTCAACCCAGCAACCCGTGCGGGTCGGGTTCGAGTTAGAATCCTGACCCATTTAGCTAAACGAGACGTGTTCGAGTCGACCCGTTTATGCTTGATCGGGTCAAGTCGGATTTGACCCGAACCCGACCTGTTGCCCCGAATTGACACCTCTAGGTGTAAATAAACCAAGTTTAAGCTTGATCGAGCTCATACGCTAGATATTCATGTTTAGCTCATTTGATTTTAAACTTGTTCTAAATCATATCATGTTCGAAAATATTCATATATAATGTCGTAATGTTCGATTCATTTGGACTTATATGCGGCTCGTGCTCAACTCTTTATTAGCTCAAATTAATTTAAAAAATATAGATAATTTTTTTTAGCTATACTGATTAAAAATTGTAAATATTTTGAAAATCACATTATTTTCTAACAAAATGCCACATTACCTTAAAACTCATGCCTCAAAAAAATGAGCAAACAAAAAAATAAGAAACTCAAATAAGATTGACAAATATGAGGGTCAAATTCAATTGTAAATTTTAGACTCACATCCTCCATATAGTTGCATGCAAATTACGAATTTTTTACGAAAAAATAGAAAAAGCTATCCAAAATGAAGTCTCTGAGTTGAACACAATTATATTATTAAATAGTGAAAAATAGAAATATAACTATATATTATTAAATAATTATTTCGAGCTTATGCGAGCTAAACAAGACTGGACGGAGCATTTGTTGGCTCATTTAAAATTAGAGCTCAAAGTATTTCTTCATGTTTAATGAACAAAAACTGCTCAAGCTGGGAATCTCCTAAGAGAAGAATATTTATTACATTTTATGAATTTGTCCAGCATTGAACACAAATAACAATAATAGGATGAAATAAAATCTACTATAAATATCACTTAAATGCTTTAAAATAGTATTAAAAATTAATATATTTAGGACAGCTTACAGTTTTGTAATACAAAAAAATTTAATTTTTATATAAAAAATCTCCTTTAAAAGTTGTAAGAAAGCCATCCCAAACAAAGACTTAATTTAATCGTTTTTCTTAACTGAAATTACTGAGTAATAGTTGTTCTAAAAACAAAAGGAAGTTAACAATGTTCATGTCGATCTCAAAGGACTCAAGATAAGGTGCAGGAAGTCAGCACAAATGAACGAAATACAGAACAAAATTGGCTACCAAGTCCAGAAGAGATTAAAAAGTTTGGCTTAAGCTTCAATCGAATAAGCCACCGGGAAGAGAGAAGCAGAAAAACAAGAAGTCAGACATCTATACAGAGCTTACGGTCAGCCATCCGTCCCAACACTTAACTCCAATGGGCAAAAATAAAGAATACAGCTGCCTAATATAAAGGAGGAAAAAGTTAAAAAAAAAGAGAGTTAAATATTGGTGAATAGCAATTGACTGAATGCAATCACTTCAATGTTACAATCAATTTGTTTAAAGATAATATTCATAGTAAAACTCTAATTTTCAATGGAAAAAAGACTTTTGTAGCATTTTATTTAAGTCTATTGTGGCGGTTTTAAACGTCATAAAAATAATCCATTGTAAACTCTTTTCACATTGATTTTGAAACTGCTGGAATAGAAAAACTATGGATTCGTTTGGGATGGCTTTCTTGTTGCCTCTTAAAGCAGCTTTCTTAGTGAAAATTTTTTAATTTTTGGATTAAATAAAAAGCTGCTGTAAGAAGCAATAAGAAAGTCGTCACAAACGAACCCTATAACAGGTGCTTTCACAACATTTCAACTACTCAACTTTGGGAAGTAAATTTTGCAAGGAAATACTCAAAAAAAGAGAATGATAATAAATAAAATTAGGATTTAGTATATGGAAAGATCCGAAATTAGAGAAAAGCCACCAAGTCACACCACAATGAGAAATTCTGTATAAAACATTTGAGAGAAGTTGTATAAATTTTTTTCTCATGCTTTCTCCTTATCTCTCTTTACTTCTCTCTTCATTTGTACTTAAAATAGACAAAGAGAAGCTTTTAAATACATCAAAAGACTCAACTCTTGAAAAGAAACAAGAAAAAGAGAGAAGCAAAATTGTTCATCCCGACTCGCAACATCGTGATGCTGCGAGATGCTGCGGCTTGGAGCATCGCAATGCTCCACTCTCTGTCTCCATATCGATTCAAAGTGTCGCAACGCTATGGTTTAGAGCATCGTAGCACTACACTCTCTGCCTCCAATCAAAGCATGAAGTGCTACATCGCTTTAGCATACAGTGCCATGAAACCTGAACGAGATTTTTTTCAGGGGCAAGTCATCTCTACCCCAAGTAAGAGGAGTGCTTTCACCCTATGCGCTGTATACTGAATTCAAAATTACTGTATAACAGAGCCTTCAATGTCATGATGGTAAATTTTGGCATTGCAATGCTTCAGTTTAAACAAAATATAGATTTTCATTTTAATTTATTTCAAAATTTTCAAGTTGTTACAATTTATCCATCTTAGAAAAAAGGTTATCCTTAACATTTCCCTTAAGGATTCAAGCATAAAATTAGTACAAAATAAATTAATTCCAAAATAAATTTGTATGACAAAACTAAAATAATCTTAAAATCAAATTAAAGGCTCATTGAAGGATTCATATCAACCTAGTAATCACTTTCTTATACATTCATGTAGTTCTTTTAATCACATGTCATTCACTTATATAATAAAATGTTATGTCAATCAATTCTTTAAAATAAATTTCTTACCAGTCAAACTCTTCAGTTGTTGTTAGTATTATAGATATTGTAAGTTATACACTTTTGAAATCACTGTAGTGGGTACTATCAGTCCTAGTACAACAATTTAGTGATCTTTCACTCTATGCTCTCGAACTTACAGCCCTCTATCCTTCAATCAATCTAGACTATCCTGCTCAAGAAACATTTATTCCTTTATATGGATCATCTACTACCTTGTGTTCTAGCTATCCACATCAAAAATATCATCCTATCAGTAGGTAGCATGAACATGAATATCTTCTTCCGTAATGAATACATTTGTTGTAGTTGTTGGTAGAAGGTATGATCAAGATCTTCTCGAATCATTATAACTAATTTTCTTACCACTAACACTCTCTATTCCTGCTTGATTCATCTCTGGTCCTTCTCCTGCTCACAACATACTTATAACCCACATCATACTTGGATGTCAGTACTACCAAATCAATCTCTATTAGTCTAGCACTTTCTAATAACACTAAAAAATTCATGAATCTGTAGAGACACTAATGGATGTCTCAATTAATTGTTAAATCCTTGTATAAATTTACAACACTTTTTCTTTAGTAATAAAAATAAAATAAGGATTGTACCTAGCTAATATAGTACACTTAACTTCATACTGCATTACGATCTTATATCCTTATTCCACTCTGATGCAAACTCATTACATATATCATCAAGTTGATGACGATATAAACTATATCCTTAATATTGCAATGAATTCATCCCAAGTAATCTCTATATTTACCTTCAAATGCAACTTCTCTTGTTGTTATCCTATCTACCATTTATCAACCTCTCCTTTAAATAGAAACACTACTAACAGTACCTTCCTTTCTATGGATACTACATACTATCAAAGATATTCTATCCTTAGTAAAAAATCATTTGTAAACTAGGGTCCTACAACTCCTTTGAATAGTGAGGGATTTATTTTATAAAATATTTGTAAGTTTTTATCCCCCTCTTCTTCCTTACTTTCAAATAGCTTGTTTTGTATATCACCCATTACTTGTGCTAGAACACTATCCAATTGCATAAAACTATCTGATGGTATAGGAGTTGCACTATATTGCTCATTTGGTATATTTTTCTTTGGCAAATCCATTCTAAATGTTCACTTATATAATTTTTTCTGAATAATTCACATGTGTAATCAATTATATATGCAAAATAATGTACCCTCATTTACCCAATCTTAGCCATCTTATAATTAATTCTTATAGCTCTGATTTATAATTCATTTATTCTAATAACTTCTTTAATACTAGATTTATAATTCCATTCTTACTTGGAAATGTATTAAGAGCTTTCTTTCTGTTGATACTTTTGAAAAAGGTTTAGTTTTCTTTCTAAATGTCAATGTTGTTTTAATATTGAAAATATTAACCATTTTTTCATTAATGGTGACATTGCTCATAAAGTTTGGAACTATTTTTTTTGTTGGCCAACCAAGATATTCTTTATTATTATATTGATATATTGTCTATTTTAAAGTGTTAGTTGATCAATTCTAAAGGTCATATCTACAATTTAATGCAGATACTTATTATGTGGCTTCTTTGGAAAGCTAGAAATGACTCTAAACATAATGATATTAAGATGGATGCTAATAAAATAATTACCAATGCTAAAAATAAGATTTTGTAATTTTATTCAGTTAAGCTTATTATTTCTAAAACATTTAAAAATTGCTTAGAGTTGGCTTTGCAGTTGGGCATTTCCTTTAAGGGTGGACTATTGGATAAAACTGGGAGGATTATGAGGTGGATCAAACCCTCCATCCTTATGTTAAACTTAATTTTGATGCCTCTATTGGGGATTCATTTGTAGGTGTGGTGGCATTATTCGTAATCAGTTTAGTGGTGTTATAAGTGCTTTTGCTAGTCCGTTAAATCTTTATAAGGTCATTATCACTGAGCTGTTGGGTTTATCCCATGGTCTTGATAATTGTCTTAGAATGGGGATTGTGAATGTGTCGATTGAGGTGGATACTATGATGTTAATTCAGATCCTTCAAAATGGGGTTCTTGGTAATCCTCAAAATTTATGCATTATTATAAAAATCAAGAATTCTCTCTACCCTTAATTATTATATTTCTCATATTTATCGAGAGGGAAACTCTTGTGGTGATTGGTTTGCAAAATTTAGTTATCATCTTGATGGTTTTTAGGAGTTTGATGCCATGAGTTTACCTCCTTTGGTGATAGTTTTGGTTAATTTGGACAAAACTGGTTTACCTTATATCCGTATGGGTTGATGGTTTTTGGCTTATTTTATGCTTTTGGTGCTCTTTGGGGTTGGTGTTTCTCTGCTCCCTGCTCTTCTATTTTGATCTTCTATCTTATGTTATGGTAGGCTTTTTGTTGACCCTTTAGCTTTTTTTCTTTATTTTTTTTTTATGGTAGGGTGGCTTGAGTTTTCTATCTTTAGCATTTGCTGGATGTTGGATGGTGCTAATGGCTAGCTCGATTTCACTAGTTATGGTGGTTTTGTTTGTTGGGTTTTAAATTTGGTACTATGGCAATTTTGGGTTCTTTGGCAGATTTTCTTCCATTGTTGTTTAGTTATGCTTTCTGGTTTGTTGATGGGTGGTGCTTTAACTTGGACATTGGTTCTGTGGTGCCCTGTTACTTTGTTTTTGGGGTCTGTTGGTTATTCTAGGTCCCTTAATCATTTGGATCATTTGGATATTAATTTCTATGTGTTTCTCTATTTCTCTGCTTATCTATTTATTTGGTTAGGCCTCATTTGTTGGATAGTTTATTTTGTTACGAGCTTGGGGGTTTGAGGTCTATTGTATTGCTGATAGAGGTTTTTGGAGCTTCGTTGGGTGTGTTGCTTGGTGATGCCTTTGCCTGGGCATGGTGTGGTAGTTACGCTCTTCATAATCCTTATATTTGGAGTTTTGGTCCTTGATGTTTGGATGTCATTCATGTGAATCATTATATTAATATTTCTGTTTATGAGTGGCATTTGGTGCTTGGTGTTCAATTTTTTCATGGTTATCTGTTGGTTATGCTACTCATTAGATAAATTAATTATGGATGTCTGAACAATAGTGTCATACTGTCATTCAGCGGGTTGTTGTTATTTTCTATATTTTCACTACCTTATCTGGTCACATCAAGTATTAATGTTTAAATTTACTTTATTATCTATTTTATTGCCAATCTTTTTATTATTTTACCATTTTGTGTTGGAGCTTTGTGTTATTATAGGTCCAGAAGGGTTCAAGAATTTAGGTAATGTGGTAGATTTTTTTTGCAGAAAGATTGTGCTAATTGATTACTTTTGGATATTTCTTTGTGCTGGCTCTTTGCCGCCCTATATTGTATCTAGGCAATTTTGTATTTTGGGTGTGAGGGACTTTCGGCTCATAGGTTTTTTTCTTTTTTCAATTTTGTAACTCTTCGAGCATTAATAAGCTGAAGGCCCCCCTTTGGACCTTGCATTTTCCTTTTTATATTAATGCAAAGGCCCCTCTGAGGGTTTCCCAAAAAAAAAAAAAAAACTCTTTATAACTCTTAATAAGTGAATCACGTGAATCTGTATAGGATAACACCAAACTACAGTATATAAAAAAGAGTCTATTGGCCCACCATTTTGTAAATGTGAGTCAGTTTCTCGCTAATGTTAATAAAACCAACATTTACTTATTCTCACATATACTATTATCACAATATTAAATTAATAATAACAAACGTATATTACTCAGTCAAATGTTCATATTCCTTCATAATACTTGTATTACAAGCATGCTTGTATAAAAATATTAAAATTTTATTCATTATAAATCATATAAAATACTAAAACTTCCATTTTATATGGTGAAATTACAAAATGAACCAGTCAAAATATCTAAAATTTGTACAAATTTATTATATATATATATATATATATATATATATATATATATATATATATATATATATATATATATATATATATATATATATATATATATATATATATATATATATATATATATATATATACTTCATTTTTTTAGGAAAATCGCTTAGGTTGTAGTAGATTAGTCTTGTCCAATATCTATTTCAAAAATTTTAATTTAAAGTTTGATCATCCAACTTATTCTAAATTAAATTTATAGCGCTCACTTTTGATTTAATAAACTTTTACTGCACATCCTTTTTGTATGCTATAGTATTGATTACCCAGGATACTTTTACTAGATGAATTCAAGATTTCACTAGTAAATTAAAAGTTATCATATTTTGAATAATTTGCACATAATAATAATTTTAGTGTTTCAATATAAGTATATTGATAATATGAGCATTATGAGTGAATATGAATATGAGAGAGAGTAATAGCTAGTTGTATAACAACATAAACTCTCAACTATCGAGATATTGTCCACTTTAACCTAAGGGCCTCATGGTTTTGTTCTGTTGGTATAATTTCCCAGAAGGTCACCCATTCAAAGATTTCTTCTGAATGAGCACACATAACTACAAAGTTTCTTAATGAAATTCTAATAATTACTCTAAAAAGTGCCATGATATTTAAGATTTTAGCTTCTTTTACTTAAGAGATTTTATAATATTCTATACTAAAGAACCTGACATCCTCATCAACATCTTTATCCTAGCGTCATCCATCCTCTACAAGTTTTAGTGGTAACTCTTGACACATAACACTTTATCCCATATAGGATTTAAAATGTGGCTCCACCATAGTGTAGCACTTTGTCTTGTATGACACTTAGTTCTTATCTTTTTAGCTGTTATATTAACCCAATATTAAATTTATAATACATCAAATTTTTAACTATCATGCTATTATCCACTTTGGCCTAATGGCTTCATAAATTTTTTCCAGTTGGTGTAACTTCCAAGAGGTCTCCCATCTAAGGATTTTTCTAAGATAAGTACACTTAACTATGGAGTAATAAGATCATTAATGTGCATCAGAAGAGGATTGCAATAAGATCATTAATGTGCATCTAAAGAAAAATGAAGACAGTAATGAAGGTGGAAAGGAAGGTAGTCTTGCTAATGAGGCTGAGATATTGGAAACTTCTTCATACGGACCTTGGGTTATGGTAAATCGCAAGAAAGGCAGAGGATTCAATCAACAGAAAGTTTTTGCCGAAGCTTCTAATAGAAATTTTGCAAAGAATAAATTTCTTCTCAAAAAGACTTATCAGCCTGTTCAGAAGTTGGGTAATCCTGAGAAATCTAATATGGATACAGGGAACAAATATATCCAGATAATGAATGAAGATATTAATCAGGAGGTAAATAACAAGAAGGAAGATACTGTTATAAAGCTTAACAAAATAAATGAGCTGGAGTTGAGTAACAAATCAGCTCAAGGAGAAGCTTTGGTGGAACATCAAGATAATTTGAAAGTGGATAATTCTGGATGCATTTCAGCTAAGACTATTGTTACCATGGATTGTAACCAAATCCCAGATTCTAATATGGCTATGGTGGGTTGCCTGCGAACTCTGGCAATTCCGGAAGGATTGCTTGCGAACTCAGGTATTCCCTATTCTTATTCAGATAGCCTAAAGAAGGTGGAGGGTGAGATTACGGAGAAAGATACTTCAATAATAGAGGCAATAAGGGAGGAAGCTTGCACTGAGGAAGGAGAAATTGTGGAAAAGGATTGGGACAACATTGGTCATTTGGTCGTTCCAGCATGTGAGTAACGCTGATGAAGCAGGAAGCAAAGAAAGAACCTTCTACGGAATCATCTGGTAAAAAAGGTTAAACTACTTAAAGAACTTAAATAACTGGGTTCTTCAAACATCATTGTTCAAAATAAGAAGTTGGAAGGAGGAAAAGCTAAGAAGATTGTGGGTGCTACCCTCACTCTTAAACAATGACTTCCTTGATTTTTTGGAACTGTAGAGGGGCCAAGAAAGTTGAGGCCGCTCTATATCTGAAAGAGTTGGTAAAAGACAACAATAATTTGTTTATAGGCTTGTTGGAAACAAAGTTGAGCTCGATAGATAACTCCCAAATATTAAACCTTTTGGGAAAGAATTGGGAATCTTTTGTCGTACCTTTTGAAGGACTATCTGGTGGATTGATGGTTTTATGGAGGAAGGATGTATCAGAATTCTCGATGATAGAACACTCTTCACAAGTGATTATTGGTAATTTAACAATCCTTAATAAGGGTTGTTGGAAGGTGGCGTCGGTATATGCAAGCCCAAAAGCAGTTATAAGGAAAGAATTATGGGAATGTTTGGAAAAACATTGCTCTGTTGACTGTAATTTGGTGGTTGGAGGAGATTTTAAATGTGTGCTTTCTCAGGAAGAAAAAAGAGGGGGAAAGAAATTCATAATGACTCAAGGATCCATGGATATGAAGAATTTCATGATTCATAATGACCTTCATGAAGTTAAATCTATGAGACCTAAATACACTTGGTGCAACAACAAAACTGGAGGAGCTCAGATTTTAGAGAAATTGGACAGATGTTTTATAAATTCTACGGCTTTGAATGCTATTCATTTGGCTCAGGTTAAACATCTCTCAAGGATAGCCTCAGATCATTATCCTATCCTTTTAGAAATCTTCAAACCATTGGAGTCTTTTAGTAGAGAGATTCGTTATGAAGATGTGTGGGCTTCCTACTATGGGGCTGCTGCTTTGGTGAAAAAGGTATGGAATAAGAACTGTGATTCGGAGCCTGCCACTTCTCTCAACTTAAAATTTAAAAGAACCCTTAGAGCTCTTTTCTTTTGGAGTAGAGCTAAGTTCAAAAATATGAACTTAATAAGGGATAAGTTGAAGGAGGAGAGAATGGAGATCCAATTGGAAGAAGCAGATAGAGGTCTTACCATAGAAAAACTACAATTGCTTAGGTTTAAAGTCAATGAACTCAATGTTACATTGGCTAGACTCAATTCTTGGTGGAGGCAACGTGCTAAAGCTAAGTGGATGGAACTTGGTGATACCAATTCTTCCTTTTTTCATGCATTTGCAAACTCTAGAAGGAATCAAAATTGGATTAATCATATCAAAACAAAAGACGGATCAACTACTGAAGTCTTAACCAAAATCCAAGATACTTTCATAGAGTTTTTTTCTCATAAATGGAAATTTAGGGATTGTCTTTTGAAAGGCTGGCCAAATCCGGTTACTACCTTGGGAGATGAAGATTGTAAATATCTGGAAATAGATTTTACTATGGAAGATATGCAGGAGGTGGTGAAAAATTCTGGTCCAAATATTTCTCCAGGTTTGGACGGTATCACATTCTCCTTTATCAAAGATTTCTGGATAATTGTTAAAAATGATGTTTGGAAAGCAGTTAGCCAATTCCTTTCCTCAGGTATTATGCACCATTCATGGAAAGAAACATTAATTGTCTTAATCCCTAAAATCAAAGATCCCCATGAGGTTTCCAATTTTAGGCCAATTAGTCTTTGCATGACTATTTACAAAGTTGTAGCAAAAATGCTTTTGAATAGAATGGAAGGAGCTATTCAAAAAGTTATATATGAGGAACAAGCTGCTTTCATAAGAGGTAAATCATTGTCAGAACATGTTCTACTAGCTCATGAAATCTTCAACAAATTTCAGATACTCTAAAGCTAAAAAAGGTCTTTTGGCTATCAAGTTAGATATGGAGCAAGCCTATGACAGCATGGGGTGGCTAACTCAAAGGCAAGTACTTACCCATTTTAATTTTCCTAGCAAATTTAGGGAACTTTTAATGCAATGCATTTATGATCCAAAATATTGCATTTTAATTAATGGGAGGAAATCGGCTTAGATAAATGGTAAATGTGAATTTAGACAAGGATGTCCTTTGTCTCCATATTTATTTATACTTTGTTCTCAAATTTTGTCGGATGCTATAAACCAAAAGAGGAATTATTTTGGTATTTCTATTACTCCTAATGAACCCAAGATTTCACACTTGCTTTATGTCGATGATGTATTACTCTTCTCGGAAGCCAATGTGAAAAAGATTAAGGATTTGAAGAACATAATTTCCTTATACTGCAAGTGGACGGGTCAAAGAGTAAATCAATCCAAATCTATGGTAATCTTTGGTAAACACACTAGAATTGGGATTAAGAAGAAAATTGGTAGAATTCTCAAGTATAAAATAGTGAATGAGATAACATATCTTGGAGTCAAGCTTACGTTAAGAAGACTTGTTGCTTCTGACTTTCAAATCTTGTTGGAATCTGTGGCCAATAAGCTGAACACTTGGGGAAAGCATTGTATTTCTTAGGAGGGGAAAATAATTCTGGTTAAATCTGCATTTTTATCTCTCCCAATGTTCTTAACATCTCTTACCTTGGTTCCTATAAGTATTATCAAAGAATTCGACAAGATGTGTAGAGGGTTCTTGTGGAACAAGAAAAATAGTAATTCTGGATTGTACTATGCTTCCTGGGAGCAGCTTTGCAAGCCTAAAGACGAAGGAGGTCGTGGGATTTTTTCTGCGGTCTCAAAGGTTGGACCTCTTAGTGAAAAATTTTCTTGGGATTTCCTCACGAAGAAGGACTCGTTTCTCTACAAGATACTTAGAAGCAAATATGGTATGGATATTTGGAATGAACCGGTGAAAATTGCTACTTCAACTACTTGGAAGATTATTACAACAGAAGCTTTATCTCTTAAAAACATTGTGAGATGGAATATCTCCAATGGACAGTCTATTAACTGGATGCTTGATGCTTGGGTCCTTGATAAGAGTTTCTCTAAATGGCCTACATTTATAAATATTTTAGAACCGTCCAATTATAGTTTATGTAATTTAATTTTGGATGGAAGATGGAATTGAAATCTTTTACAAGTTTTCTTTGGAGAACAACTAGTGGAGCTTATCAGCAAAATTCCTATTTTAACAGATTGCAACAACGATCATTTAAAACTTAAAACAAAAAATTCAGGGAAATCTATTGCTGCATTGTCTTTTGAAGCCAAGCTGGAATGGAATACAGAGAGGAACCATTGGACATGGATGAAAAATTTAAAACTGAGACCAAGAATTGAACTATTTTGGTGGAGGCTTTATAATGAAGCACTTCCTTCAAATGCTTTCCAGTTGAAAAGGAAATTGCGTGGAAATGCAGAATGTCCGAGAGGCTGCCAGGCAGAAGAAAATAGTTGGCATATTGCAGGAAGCTGTATAAAAATTCAGAAGGTGATAAATTTGCTGAACGATTGGGGATTTCATGTCTCATTATTCAGTAACTTCAATATATGTTTGGAGGAGCTTAAGAGGTATGTAAATCAAAATTCTTTTACAGCTAATCTTTATTGTACAACTATTTTTCTAGTTTGGAAAAGTAGATGTAAACTTATACACGAAGGAGTGGAAGACTCAGAGATTAATATAGCATCAAACTCTGTTTCTTTAACTTCGGTGAGAAACTTTATAAATATTCCCTCGGGCAACTTTGATGTTAACCAGCAAAAGCTGTCTAACTCCTGGCATCCTCCACCTCCCGGGTGGATTAAGATTAATATAGATGCTGCACTGAAAAGCAAAAATATGGTAGGAGTTGGTGGTGTTGTAAGGGATGATAAAGGTCGGTTTTATTAGCTTTTGGAGCTGATTATGTGCATTGGGATATTTCCCAAGTGGAATTAATGGCAATCTACTACCTTAAAAACATTATGAAAGATTGGATGTTCGAATATCAAGGTGTGATGATTGAAGGTGATAACTACAATATTATCAAAGCTCTCCAAAATATGTTGAAGAAGTGGAAGATCAAAGAAATAAGAGATGATAGATTGGCTTTTCTTAATAATTTCAACCAAGTTTTATTTTCTTTTTGTAGAAGAAATTGTAACAAATTAGCGGATATTTGTGCTAATTTAAGAGTCTTTAATTCCTTCATTTGGTCAGATCTTTTGGATGATGAGATTCCTCCTTCATTCTTGTATTGCTTGAAGGAGGAATGTGATGCTTTAGGATTGTTGTGAGTTGTTTGTTTGTTCTTCTTTTTTATTTTTAATGCTATTGCATTTTGCTCAAAAAAAAAAAAAAAACTATGGAGTAAGAATTTTAACTACTCAAGAGAGCTCTAGTTACCCTTGTCTTAAGTTTGAGCTTGATTAATTAATCTAGTTTTAGCTCAAAATTGAGCTTTATTCTACAAGTTTGAGCTGGCTCATTTATTATGAAAGAGATGAAATGATTATGACTTAAATAATTTTTATAATAAAATGTTAAAATAATGAGAAATTATAAAAATAATTATAAGGAATTGCTTAATATAAGAAATTAAGATATAATTTTTAAATACTTTTAACAACTTTGTATCTAAAATTTTGAAATCTAACATATTTTAAGTATATTTTATATTACTATTTTTAAATGAGCCAACTTATGAGCTTATAAGTCGAGTCGGGGTTAGCTAAAGCTTGGCTCGTTAGGTCATCGAGCTCAGCTCACAAGCCATTTAACAAACTAAGCTCGAGCTAACTCACAAATATGCTTGACTCACTCATAACCCTACTGCAGAGTTTTTTAATAAAATTCTAACCATTACACCAAAAGGCATATTGATATTTTAGAGTTTAACTTCTTTTACTTAAGGGGAATCATAGGTTGTTATTGTTGTTATAATATTATGATAATATATATATATATATATATATATATATATATATATATATATATATATATATATATATATATATATATATATATATATATATATATACAAAGAAAGGCTAGTTTTATTAATTTTTGTTGAAGATTAATTGACCTTTATAAGATGGTAGGCTGACGAGCTTTCCTTTAAACACTGATGTTTGGTGTTATCCTCTACTTATTCATGTGATATACTGATAGGGAGTTATAAGGAGTTATTACTGTATTGATGGACAAGGAGTGATGACTCATTGATTTACTAGAATGCATGTCACTGTATTAATTTACTATTATAATATTGCTACCACTGCACTATTTATTATTCTATAGATAACTATTTTACAATTACTATAACCAATTTTATGGATATTCATACTGTTATTGATACTACTACTGATTAATTATTATTATCACTACATTGATTTACTATTTATTATCTTACTATCATTAAGCACATGATTCCTATACTAAGTATGTGATATAAGATATTGATTGGGTGCTGATATTGAATGATTGAACCACATTTGTAAACCAATTTGATTGTACTGCATTATTATAGATTCCAATAATTTTCATAGATATTTTTAGTTTATTGATTTATATGATTTCCTAACCACTACTACATATGATTTGAGAAGGATTATTTATTGTTTATTTTATATGATCTACATACCTATTTACTAATCTACTTATTTACTAGTTTAATGGTTTTTCGATTTAACTATTTTTGTATTGGACAATTTTATTGGCATCTGTACCATACTATACTATTATCTTACCAATTTCCCAGTTACTACTATCTTACTAATTTTATAATTACTACATATGGTTTTTTTTATACACAGATTCATGATCATATTGATTGATATTGTTATAAACTGACTGATAATATACATATTGCTTCTTTACCACGCTATGAGTTTCAATTGTAGGATTTTAGTATTTTGCTGGGCATTTTTTCTCATTATATGTGGTTTAATTGATTTTAGATTAAGGAAGAGGATCAAGAGTGTGAGATTAAATAATTTTAGGATTCCCTAAAAATTTTCATCATTTTTATTAGTTTTGTTTCGTTATTCTTTTATTGTCAGGAGCAAATATAATGTATGTTATAATTGTGTAACTCATGTATATTGTACATAATTTTTAGAGTATAAATATAAATATATATCTATGTTTTGATCAAATGAATTATTTTTTGTAATATTATTATTGATAAAAGAATTTAGACATCCCTGATTATCATTATTATTAATATTAAAATAAAAAAATAAAAATTCTTTCAAATTTGATTCTAAGGCATGATAGTATGAGTGTCTTTAATATATTTTTCTAGACTTTTCTAAATTGTCATCATTGGAAGAGGTTAAATATATATCTCTACCTAAAGTTGAAACAGGAGTAGGTCCCCAAATATTTAAATAAATATAGTTGACACTCCCTTTCATAATTTTTTATATTTTAGCAAACTTTGTATGAGTTTATTTCTAAAAGTTATATTGGTCACATAAATAAATTTTATCCACATGTCCTTGCTAAAAACTTCTTATTCTTGTAGAACATTTAATCCTTTCTAACTAGTGTGACCAAAATGCCAAAACTTTGTTTGATATATCTGTAACATTTGAAGTGTCTATTAAATTAATTATTATCTTTCCCAATATGGAATACAATCCATTTTGTCTCTTTCCCTTCATAATGACAATCGAACCTTTGATCACCTTAAGAAAGCCATTCTCTACCTTAAACGTACAACCAAGCACATCAAGCTTATTAAGAGGTAACAAGTTTGTTTTTAAGTTTGGCACATTTCTGACTTCCATAAGAATCATAATCTCTTTATTATTTGTCTTAATTCTGACAATTCCAATTCCAATGACTCTATAAGCTACATCATTTCCCATAATGACCTTCCCACCTCTAACTTCTTTGAATGAATCAAACCCAATTCCTATTCAGAGTCATGTAAAATAAACTACAAAAATCAAATATCTAATCTTATTTATTAGAATATATTGTAACATCCAATATTTTGGAACTCACAAATCTATGTAATTCTACCAAAGTAACCCCAAGTTCAACTGATATTTCCTTATCCATCCATTTCATATTAAAATAATTCTTTTTATAGAGTCCTTCCTTATGATAGTTAAAAAAATTTCTAAT
Source organism: Dendrobium huoshanense (assembly GCA_016618105.1). Taxonomy (NCBI): domain Eukaryota; kingdom Viridiplantae; phylum Streptophyta; class Magnoliopsida; order Asparagales; family Orchidaceae; genus Dendrobium; species Dendrobium huoshanense. The sequence goes on along the minus strand of CM028353.1, from coordinate 20,698,076 downwards.
TTAATCTTTGAATTGAACCTAGGCTTGTATCTATGTTGTTCTTTCCTTTTTTATCTAGCATGCCTCTGCATTTAAACCTAGAGCTCCTTCTAGTTCTTTTTTATCTTGATTTGAATGCATTTTGATTTTAACAATGTCTGAGCTTCTTCGAACAATAGAATTTTGCAATCATATTTTATAATTTCAACAAAATGAGCAAATGATTTAGAAAGTGAATTTAGGATGATTATTTCTTGATCCTTATCATTCACCTTAACTCCAAGATTTTCTAAATCAATGACAATTTTATTGAAATCATCCATATTATTCTCAAGACTTTCAACCCAGACATTTAAAATATAAAAAAATTACCCTATAAGGAAATCCTATTCTACAAGTTCTTAGTCATATACATATGTTATAATCTCAACTTGATTCTACCATCAGTCGTTTCTTTATCAATATTATGAAGCGCCTTTTCACTCAAACGCAACACCATCTTACTATATGCTAACTCTAAGATTGTTAATACTCAATCACAAATAACTTTGGAAAAAAAAACATAGATATTAAATTGGTTTGCCTCTCACTTTCAAGCTTGAATAGTTGATCCTCCTCCCAATTTCACCAAAAAAAAAAAGACCCTTATAGAACAAGAAGCCCTCACGCTTAACCCTACTTGATCTCCTAGCCACTCATTTTCTTTTGGCACTCATGACACATGTTCGACTTCTTCTCACTTGAATGACTTCGATCGCACTTGCTTATAAGGAGAAAACAAAACAAGAAAGAAAGAGAAGGTAGCACAGCAATCTATAGGCTAAGCTACACAAGAGCAAACTTTATTATTCATAGAAAGAGCAAGTATTTAAAAGTAAAAAAGGCTAGTGCAAATTAATTTATATTAAAAAACCATCTAATATTTGATTCATTAAATAACACAACCTTTCATTACTTAACCTATAACACTAATATATGCCTAAGCATCAATATTATTCCAACATCCATACAACTCCTCATACCTTCTAAAAAGGGAAATGAAATCTAATCCTCTAACATAGACATTAACTTATTATCTAAAGTTTCACTAATTCTTATTCTCATATAATTAATCCTTAGACTTATTACCTAAAGTTTCACTAAAAATTTGCAAGAGGATATACCTTGGTGTATAATTTTTGCTAATGATATTCTTCTTGTTGATAAGACTAGAGAGGGAGTTGAAGGTAAACTTGAATTTTGGAGGTCAGACTTAGAGTCTAAAGGTTTTCACTTGAGTATATCTAAAATGGAATATATTGAGTGTAATTTTAGTAGTAATAGACCTAGTGAGGGGATTGTGACTTTGGGTGATCAAGTGATTAATAAGAGTACACATTTTAGATATCTTGGATATATTGTTCAGAGTGATGGTGAAATAGATGGAGATATTATCAACATAATTAAAGTTGGATGGTTGAAGTGGAGGAATGCATCGGGCTTGTTGTGTGATAAAAACGTACCCCTCAAAATTAAGGGAAAATTAAGTCTATAAGATGGTGGCGAGTCCTGCAATGCTTTATGGTGTTGAATGTTGGCCATTAAAAGAGAAGCATAATACTAAGTTAAGTGTGGTAGAGATGAGGATGCTAAGGTGGATGAGTGGCTTTACCCTTAGAGATAGGATACAAAATGAGCATATACGTGGAAAGGTTGGAGTAGCTCTAATAAGATAAGATTAGAGAGAGTCGCTTTCGATGGTTTGGTCATATAAAACGGCGGCCTTCTGATGTTCTGGTTAGGAAAGTAGAGGTATTATATTTGACTTATGTTAAGAAAAGGTAGAGGCAGACCTAAAAAGACTTGGTTAGAAAATATTAGAAATGATCATTCTTTATTAGATTTAAACGAGAATTTGAATTTTAATAGGACACAATGGAGAAAAAAGATTCATGTAGCTGACCCCATGTAGTGGGATAAAGGCTTGATGTTGTTGTTGTTGTAGTCATTACCTAAAGTTCAAATTCTAAGTGAACTAATATACTTTATAAGTAACTTGAATTCGACTTGATTATTTCTCATTCAAGTTGGTAGATAAATAAGCTTGAAATCATTTCAAAAACTTGATGGTTGAACAAACCAATCTTAACTATAGGCCATCTTGTTTAATTATATTCATAAATAAATTTGTTTGTTGTTCAATAAATAATTTATTATATGTCTGATATAAAGTTTGATAAAAGCTCTTATATTATTTAATTAAATTTTGATTAAACATAACTTATTTAAATGAAAATTTAATAATAATAATAATTTATTTATTTATTAATGCATGGTACTTTTGTAATCCCCTTATCTTATTTTTACAAATTCACTTGTTTTTAGACCTGTTTAGACCTATTTGTTAATCCATGCAAAAGAACTATTTTTTAGTAGAATTATTTCATTTATAGTGATCCATGAAATGTTTTTTAAACTTTTTAATATTTTAATAAGATTTTCTTCACAACTATTAACATAAATCCCATTTGTAAGAGTTCTAATGATGGAATTTCTATTGGTGAACTGACACATTATATTTTGATTTATTAGTTTAGTTTCCTTGATTTTAATTTCAATATCATTTGATTTGATGAATCCATCAATCGATCGAAGAACCATAAACACTAATAAGATTATTATATTGACGAAATTTTTACCATTAATTTGTTGTAAACTCAACAAAAAAGAAAAGTCTACAATCCTACATCCAATTAATGAATTGTAGCAATAACATTATACTTTGTAATATTATTATGATACTTATAATGAATACTCAAAATAAGATTATCACAAGTGCATAAAATCTTAATTATTATAAGAAAGCACAGACATACACAAAATTATAAAAACAACTAAACACAATGAATAAAAATTTGTTGATGAAAAAAAAAAATTTATAAAAGGAAGGTTTGATAGTAACTAATATACACATCCACATGTGATGGAATATAATGTTGACTATATGTTTGTGGTGAGTTTAATACATCGTCATGGGTTGCAACTTATCTCCATAGCTTGACAATTGATGGTTGGTAAAAACTTTTTTCTATAGATCCCTAAATTAATGCATCATTTCTTAATTGTGCATTTTATTTTATTATTAAGGATTTGTTTGAGTTGGCTGCAGCTTTTTATAAAGATAGTTATAAAATTGTGTGGATAAAATAAATTTTTTGAAAGTTATTTATATACAAAAGAAAATTAGTTATTATATTACTTCTATGCTTTATAGCTACCAATGTTGAGTAAAGACATTTTGCAACAAAAATCAAAGGCATGAATTTTCCTATTATATTCTTTTTTTTTTGTTTAATTTGTAGAATCTCATGTAACATATAAATTTTGTTAGATACATAGATCATCATGGCCTTTTGATTGAGAGTTTTGATTTCCAACAAAGAGATATTTGGATCGAATCTTAACTATGTGACGTGACTATGAATTTGCATTAATTGACATAAATGTCCCTGAAAAATTTTTTGTTAGATCTACTCCCCATTCCAATTAGGCCTTTTCTCACTATAGAAGTACACTTTTTAGTATTTATTTTAACCAGATTAACACTTACAAGATTTTTTTTTTTATAAATTCTAGTGTGATGGTGGGGCAGCCATTGAAGTCTCCTCTCTCATACTTTTAAAATATTATGTACCTTTTGAATCTTTTTTAATGTAAAGTGATGGTGGTTGATGATCATCTCTTGAATTCATGGCATTTTGATATCTATATATGATTGATTGATAGATTTACTCACTAAATCATTTGTAAGTATAAAATGGCTAAATCCTCGACTTTAAATCACTATTTATATTTTCCTTTCTTGCATTAAAATCTTATGAAAGATAGATAAAATGTGAGGAAGTATGTCCATGTATGTTACCATGACTGTATAAACCAATCAATTTCATTTGAAAACTATGTAAAGGCATGTAGTTGCCTTTATGGTGCATAAAATTATGCGATCTTCAATTAAATAAAAATAACACAATCTTTTTTTTTGTTAAATTAATGATGATATTTTTTTATAAATAGAATATCATAGTGATGAATAAATTTCTTCCACATCTTTATTTTGATGATTATGATGATAGTTAATAATGATGATAGTGATGATGACATGTAGCATTAGTCCAAAATAGCAAAATTTATTTAAATGAACAAGTTGCTGCAGAAATTGCATAAAAGAATCAATTTTTTTGTTCATGAATTTACCACTCTTCAACAAAGTTAGAAATATTTGATGGGGCATTGAATAATATTACTTCAATGAAATAAATAAATAAAAACATAGAAGATTTAAAATGAAGAAGCAACATACAACAACTATGGAAGCAAAATAAAAAATTTCTATTGAATTTAAGTTAATTAGAATATCCTCTCCAAATAATAAAAGCTTGCTAGGCATGAAGCCCTATATTATTTGTAAGCTGGAAGCAAGAAAAAAAATAAAAAAAGAGAACTTATGAAAACCTTCATTTTATAGAACCCTAAAAGAAGAAACAATTTACAAGGCAGGCCAATGGCTTCTTAAACTAAGTCGGATCTTCCGATAGGTTACACAGCTATTATATTTTCTCTTATTTTCTGTTTAGGCATTATCACTCAATTTCTCCATAAGACACAATTTTATGTACTCATGCATTCTTATTTCTCTCATATTTATCTCTTCTCTAAATGTCTTAGTATTATATCCATTGCATTATCTTTGCGTTAACATAAACTAAAAGTTTTAGTAGAATTTTTCTATCAAATGAAAATTTCTTTCTATTTCTTGCACTCAACATCCATTTTATTAAGCATAAAAATAGAAAAAAAAAATTTACAGCCTTTTTTGGGTTCTCGCACGTGCGTTTTTTTTAAATCCTTGACGAGCCGAACAACATCCCATCACCTTTTGGATATATTTCAAATACCTAGCAATACCGAGCAAATACCGAGTTGTACCTTGTTTTTTCTAGCAATACCGAGCAAATACCTAGCAATACAAAGCAAATCCCTAGCAATACCGATCAAATCCTGAGCAAATACTGAGTTGTACCGAGTTTTTTCTAGCAATACCGAGCAAATACCTAGCAATACCGAGCAAATCCCTAGCAATACCGAGCAAATCCTGAGCTAATACTGAGTTGTACCGAGTTGTGCCGACTTGTAAAAAAACTCGGTACAACTCGGTATTTGCATGGTATTGGTCTTCACAGAGCGGTATTTCTCATTTTTGCAAAGCAATACCTAGCAAATACCGAGCAAATACCGAGCGATACCGATAAAATCACGAACATAGCATTCCCGGGTTCCGCACCGGGTCAAGTCATCGGGCCGCGCGGTAAATAGTAAGAGCATGTGGCGACATGTTATTGGCGGCCGAACGTAGCTCTACGTCCGGTCAGAGGACGCAATAATTGTTCGATGTAAACATATGTGCTGGCTGGTTAGCCAAAAAAGGTACTGGTTGTCCAGTTATTGAAATTATTTATAATGGAAATGAGTTTCATAACTTCAAATGCCTTCTAAGACTGTACAAACTTGGTTTACCTTATATTCACAAAATTTAATATTCGATTTCTTTCATGGTGGTTGTTTGTTATCCTAGGGTCTGCCACTTTTGACTTTCTTTTTTGTTCTTACCTTGTGCTGCTCTGTATGTTTCTTTACAGGCCTTGCTAGCATTATTTTCTTTCTCTATGAATCATTTGTGTTATCTTCGGTTGTTGTGTTTGCTCCATTCATGGTGCTGCTATATTTTCTTTGCCTTTTCTTCATGTTTTAGCTAGTGGTACTTGTTGCGTCCTGGACTATTCGTGGAAATATAAAATTTAATGTGTTAGCTTTGTACGAAGATCCAACACACAAGAAAATAAAAATGAGGGTGTAGCGTTCTTAAGAGACATCAGAGCTTTTATGTGGAAACTCCTGAAAAAGGGAAAAACCATGGGGCATGGCCTAGTTTGAATGAATCAACTATTATTTACAGTCTATTACAAATGGGGCATTTCCTTGGGGGAAGGCCTTGGGTTAATGTAGATAATATACATCATATTGAAAGTTTGTTAGGGTTATTAAGCCCTTATGAACTAGCCTGAGACTAACTAAGAGGGTTGGGGGGTGAATTGGTAGTTTTAAAATTCTTAAACAAAAAGCACAATCTTTTTGAAATATTTTAAAACCTTTAAACCACACATCATCCACAAGAAAATAAGTGCGGAAATTAAAATGCGGAAATGTAATAAGAAAGAGTACACCATATTTTATAATGGTTTGGTCAACTTGACTTGTGTCCTCTCCCCGGAGCCTCTCCTCCTGACATTCCACTAAAACACATTGAATCTCATTTTGCTCCCACAACAAGGCGGAGAAGCCTTTACAAACTGCATTCCACCGACCCCGATGAGGTAGAGAACCTGATCTCCTTTTGGTTCCTCTTGAAGCAAGCAGAGAACCTTAATCAATTGCTGAAGAAGACCTTCGCAGAGCCACCAAGGAACCAGGGACGACAACCAAAGAAGATGACTCAAATCCTTATTTTGAGCAACCTTTGTGAATCTCTCATAAACTCCCCCTCACAAGATCCTCTCTCTCTCTCTCTCTCTCCCAAGCTCTTCCTCTCCTTCTCTTGGCTCTCTTGGATCAGGATAATAACAAAATATCTCCACTTGAATAAATAAGAGATATTATAAAGATGGTCTTAAAATTTGCCATATTTTACAACTTCTTTCATAGATTGTCCAGGACGATCGACATATAGTCCTATACGATCAGTGTATTTTCATCCCTTTTAGCCTAAACAATTTGGGAAGGGTGGATGATTAGAAGTCTTATTTATTCTAATAGTCCAGAATGATGTGGACATTGTTCTGTATGATTAGTTTAAAATCATATAGATCATCCAGCACATCATTCTGGTCGTCCAGAGCATACATATTGGATGATGAAGAAATATAATGTATCGTCCTAGACAATACTTGGATTGTTCAGTACGATTAGTTCGAAATCAAGGATTATCATCCAGCACATTATTCTGGTCATCCAGAAGAAACTCCTGGACGATGAAGAAATTCAGCAGATCGTCAAGCAAATCATTTTGGTCATCCAAGTGACTTAGGAGAAAACTAAGGTTTTTATAACTTATCATCCCGGATGATCTTGCGATCATCTTGGATGATATGATTGATTAAACAAACTTTAATTGCTTTCTTTAATTACCTAACTAATTTATGCATGATTATAATGAATATATCATCTTGTATGATTTTTAAAAATAGTAACATACCTAAAAGAGTTGGTGTCTGATTCTTTTTGATTTTAGCCTATCGTCTAAGATAATGTTAATATTGTTTAGGACGATTTGCTTAATTTGGCTAATTTAATAAGGATGCCCTAATTAGAGTTTCTATTTTTAACAGATCATTCATGATGATTTCGAATCATCTCGGACGATATAATCAAAAACAAAAAAACTTAAAAACATACAAAATTTCTCCCCCCTGAGTGTGTGTGTAAGGTTACTTAGTATTAAGATCCACTTTATTATATTTAGTTCAAGAAAAGGTAAAAGCACTTAAAATACACTTACAGACTCACTTAGTCATAATCTACCCAATCTTGAGCTAACTTGATTCGTAATTGATCTTTTGACCTGAAACGTTAGTAGGCAGGGCAATAATAGAGAAATAGAAAACTAGTAATATTTTTTATCATCAAAATTATAGTCTTTGAATCTAAATTTATAACAATCTCCCCCTTTTTGATGATGGTAAATATTTATTAGAAAATTTAACTCAAGCAAATTAATGAAATGTAAAGTAAAGGAGAATAGTATGAACACAGAAATGCAAATTTTACTAAAAATAAATAGGTGGTACAAATACTGAACAATAATATAACAAAAAAAATTACAATGAAATAATACTAACACACTAACACTACCGTTACTCCCCCTTTTGACATCACAAAAAGGAGGATGAAACATAAAATAATTATAAACCAGAAAATATAAAATTGAAACTAATAATAATTTGAAAGTATCATATAAAAGCATCACAAGAAAAAATAGTCTACAAGTACGGATGGCCCTGATTAGATGATGGAGGTGGTGGTGGTGGCTGAAAGAGATTGAAGATGGAAGCAAATTGCTCCCCAAGCTAGGCCATATCCTAGTAGTGTTGCTGCTGTTGATGTGCCTTATACACATCAAATATAGTAATATCTACCGCATGCTGCTGTTCCTGTGCAATAATATAAGAGTCGAACCGCTCCACCAACTGATCTAGTTGTGAATGCTAGCAGATCAGAATAGGTGCAGGAATAGGTGTAGGAACAGCTTCCTCCTCAACTTCCTCAGCCTCCTCGTGCCCTAGATGGAGATGAGTGCTGTGAAGAAAATGGAAGGAGCTATTGGTGTAGTAGACAAGCTAAAAATTTGGCTGGGTAGGATATTAAAGATTATATTTGGTTTATAGGACGAAAGTTATGATGTGTCCTAAGGCAAGATTTAGCTTTCTTTTGTGCCTTGGATCCCTAATACTAGTCAGGGGCTCAATGAATCGAAATAGAAGATCAGTGTCATTGAACTCCCTATGGGCCATTATGTAAAAAGGTGGTAATTAAAAGGAGGGGAGTGATGTGGAGATGACTACCAACATTTGGGATTACTGAGGTGTGAATAATATGTTGGAATATCCTTGCATATTTGACTAAGGTGCTACATGCCCCATTATGATAAGAGACATTTGTGTTTCTCAGTAGGTAGTTGACAAGAGCCCAGTTAAAAATAGGATCTAAAGATAAGGTATGAAGCTTGTTTCCAGTAGTAGAAAGCTGGAGGAGTTCATAACAATCCTGGTATGTAATCTCTATTGGACGTCTGTGGACATAGGATTGCAGGGCAGTATAGGCAACATTTATCCTAAGGCTAGCGAATAACTCATAAAAGAGTTCAGAATTGAATGTGCTGGCTATGGCCAAAGTGAAGGAAAGAGAGGTATGAGTGATCCAGTATTAGGTGGGTGGGTGTTTGAGGATTCACAGTCCTCAATAGAGTTATCTAAAAAAATTATAATGAAGATAGGTGGCTTGGTCAGCCGCCTCAGTGAAACGAGGGTCAACAGATGCCCTCGAGGAACTGCTGGTCGCCATTCTAGATAATTTTCAACTTGCCATTAACAAGAATTTCAGAGTATAAGTGAGAGAAAAGAGGAAATTGAGGTTGTCAGGGTGAGAAAACTCTTTGAAACATGATATTTATAAAGAATCAGCCACATCATCTAGGATGATTGCAAGATCATCCAGGACAATCAGGCAAGTTTATGATGTCTAGGATGATTGGTCAAAAAGGTGGTCATATCGTCCAAGATTATCAGACATCAACTAGGATGATTAGATATAGGAAATCATCCTGAGAAGTCATACTGGATGACCATTGACAAAATGGATCATCTAGGATGATTAGGTGGATCATCTAGGAAGATTGACAACAATGGATCATACAGGTTGAGTTTAAAACTTGTAACTATTTTTGCCATGTGGATCATCCGGGATGAACTGGTTTATCATCCAGGACAATAAAAAATAATTGAGCAGAATTTGATCAGATCATCCAGGACGATGTGGATTATCTAAGATGATCTCAAATAATTGAGTTAGACGAGCCATTAGATTGATAATGACGGGTGATTTGATGATATCAATTAGGACGATATGAATATCATTTAAGACGATGTGATAAAAAATTAAAGATTTTGATGATGGAAGGAGGTGGTTAGAAGAAGCCCTAAAACATAAAAAATTAGTAAAAATCAAATATTAAATAATAAAAGATGACAAAAATGATAAAAAGAATAAAAACATAATTTTTTTTATTAAATCAAGTATATGATAAACTTTCCATGTTATTGAATTAAAAATTTGTAAGAAATGAGTTAATATTGTTAAAATCTAAAAAATTAGTAGAACAACCGATCTTATAACACCAACTTAGACTTCTTATAGGGCAAACCATCTTTGGAAAATTAAGATCTAACTAAAAAAAAAAGCAATCAGATAAGAAAAAGTGACCCGTTCAAAACTTTGTTTTAGGAAAATATCTCATAAAATAATATAACTAAGTAATTAGTCAAAATCATGAGTTTCAAAATCGAGTCTTTAAAAATATCAAATGACACATGTATTCTTCTAATATTTAAAGGTTTGAAAGAGATAATAGCTTGCTTTCTTGTTGGCTTATTTTGTGCCTCTTGTAAATTGGTTGATGTATTTTGTACATCTTTTAATTTTGGATATACTTTGCGTATCTTTCAATGTTTATGACGACAATTGCGTATCATTTCAGCTTTTCTTTTGGGCTCATTTTATGTCTCTTGTCATTTTTGCAAATTATCAAAACTTTTAAATATTCTCAGTTGTAAGAATATCTTTCAGATATTAGAGAAGAAAAACCCACTCTTTAATATAAGGAAGAGTAAACCACAAAATAGAATCAAATTTATATAATAAATGCAATAACAAGATTAAGAAAGCTATAAAGTGTTTTAATGACTTTGAACATTATTAAAATAAGATAGATTATTGTAATAAGATAGAAAAGATCACAATTACAAACTTCAATTGTTAATTCAAGATAGATTTTTATTTAGAAAATAAAATTACACAGCCAAAAAGAGTTAGAGGAAAGGAAATAATCAACATTTTCTCCCTTTAAATGATTTAGGGATGTCAATCAATGATTACAAATTTTCAAAAATAAAAATTAGGCATAAAATATCAATTCAACAGTGGCTAAAGAAAAAAATAATGACATAAGAAATGAAAACACGAAAACCAACAACAAATAACCAAAAATTAACAATATAAGTAAAAGTATAATAAATGACAAAAACAAAAGAAAGATAAAAAAATAAGAGAAAAAAATATTATAAAACAAAAATAAAAGAAAAAATTAGAAAACATTAAGTTCAGAGTTCATTAATCATAAGGTTCATGCATTTATATCAATCACGCAAAACATGGTCCTTAAGATGCTAAATGTGTCAAAGGCCAGTGGTTTAGTAAAGATGATAGCCCGTTGATTTTTAGTTACTATATGGTGTAACTTAATGTCTCCTTTAGTAACATGTTTTCTAATAAAGTGATGCCTCATATCAATATGTTTAGCCCTTGAAAGTTAGATAGGACTTTTAGAGATGTAGATGACACTGGTGTTATCACATAGGATTGAAATTATGCATATAAATAATCCTAAATTTAGAATTTATTATTTTAATTATAGGACTTGAGGCACATAACTTTCTAAGGTAATTTACTCAGCTTTAGCAGTGGAAAGTATAACAGTTTTATTTTCTACTGGACTAGGAGACTAAGGACTGTCCTATGAATTGACAAGTTCAAGAAGTGCTCTTTTATCCACCATAAACCTTGAAAAATCAAAATTAGAATATCTAATAATATGAGATAGAATTCTAATCCAAGTGAACCTCAAGTAGACATCGACTATTACAAATCCAAAGACCTTTCCCCCTAAGCTTCTAGTGCTAATGGGTCCAAATAAATCCATGTGAAGGACTTCTAAAGGTTTAGAGGTGCTAATATTCTTAATGGAATGGAATGAAGATTTGACTTATTTCCCTAGTTAACAAGCATTACACAGGTGGTCCTTAGTGAATTTAAGGTTGGGGATTCCTATTACTAAGTCTTTTTGGGTTACTTTTATAAGAGTTTTCATATTAACATGGCATAATCTCCTATGCCATAATCAAGACTCATATGCAATATATTTTAAACAAAAAGAAACAACACATTCAATATTATTTAAATCAAGCATGTAAATATTATTGATCCTCTTTTCCTCCAAAATAATATTATTATTCAAGCTTATAATGCATGTGTTTGACAAGATATTTGAAAGTGCTTTGATACCACTTGAAAGTTCGTTAGGGATGTTATGCCCTATGAACTTAGTCCCAAGTTAAACAAGAGGGGGGGGGGGTGAATTGGTATTTTAAAAAATTTCTTTTCACCAAGAACAAAAACACATAAACCAAAATCACGCCACGAGAAAAATAATGCGGAAATAAAAGTGCGGAAGCAAGAAAAAAAAACACAGAGATTTATAGTGATTCGGTCAACTTGACCTACGTCCACTCCTTGGAGGCACCCTGCAAGTATTGCACTACAAAACGTGACTCTCCTTTAGCCCCCACGGCTAGGCGGAGAAGCCTTCACAAGAACCTCCTTTTTGCCACCCCGGCAAGGCAGAGAACATATCTCCTTTTGCTTCCTCCTGAAGCTGGCAGAGAACCAACAACCAGATGCTTACTCCTTACCTCTACCGACCCTTCCACGGACGAGAAACTCTAGACGAAGAAGGAGTAGAGCGATCCTTGAAGCAACCCTTGTGAATCCCCTCACAAGCTCCCCATCACAAGATCCTCTCTCTCTCTCTCCCTCTCTCTCTTTCTCTCCTCAAGGCCTTCTCAGGTCAAGGCAGCAGCTAAAGGGTTGTTCAAAACATTGAACAACAACTCTTAAATAGAAGAGCTTCAAAGGAGCTCATTAATTGCAAGTTGTCGATATTATCATCCAGGCCGATAGGGACATCGGCCTGGCCGATCAGAACAAAACTCAGAAGATCGGCTAGATCATCGCCCTGAATACAAAACTGGATGATTGAAAATTGGCTTGATCATCCTAGCCGATCAGTTCAAATAAGACGAAAATCATCCTAAAAATCGCCCTGTTTACAAGCTGGCCGATCCCGATCGTCCAGGAGTAACTAAGGATTTTGAATATATCGTTCTGGCCGATCCTGCGATCGTCCAAGATGATGTGATCATATCAATCATCCTTAATTACTCCCTTGATTTCATGATCAATTAAGGCATAATTTGTGAATATCATCCAGGCCGATCAGTGATCGTCCTGGCCGATTATTTAAAAATACAGTATACCGTAATTGTCTATAGCGGCAACTTCTTTCTATTTTGAGCTTATCGTTCTAGCTGATACACGTATCGTCCAGGCCAATATGTTAATGTCGGCTGCCTTAATTAAGAATCCATATTTAGACTTTCTGTTTTAAGCCTGATCGTCCAGAATGATATAAATATCGTCCTGGCCGATATGAGTAAAAACAGAAATTCTAATTCTCTCAAGTATGTGTGTGTAGGGTTACTTAGCATCAGTCTCTTTGACCATTACAAATAGACTCAAGAAGAGAAAAAAACAAAGTACAGACTGACTCAACCCTAAACCTACGCAATCTTGAACTGGCTTCATTTGTTCGTCCGATCTTAGATTCCTAAAAAGTTAGAAGCAACAGGAAGTCCAAGTTTTGTCAATCATCAAAATATAAGTCATGAAAATAGATTTGCAATAATCTCCCCCTTTTTGATGATGGCAAACACAAGTAGGAAAAAAGTAAAAAAAAAAATTCATTAAAAATTCAAAGTTACATAATCTTTTTCTACCACAACATACTCCCCCTTTTGTCATCACAAAAAGAGGGTTCAGATACACAAAAGAAAACAACACAATAGAGACAAAAACAGACTAAAAAGCAAACTACATAAAATAGAAAACACACAATAGAAAACACAGACTAAAAAAATGAGGGATCCTGATCATCAGATGGAGGTGGTGGAGGTGGCTGTTGAAAGTAGTTGGCAAGCGTGGTAAACTGAGCATTGAACCAGGCGATGTCCTGGTCTTGCTACTGCTGCTGGTGAGTCATGAAGCTGTCAAATCTGGCTAAATCCTCACTACGGTGTTGCTCATAGCGGGCAATATCCTAAGAATGTTGCTGCTCCTGTGCAGCAACGTAGGCGTCAAAGCGGGTCTCCCATAGATTAAACCTCTCAATCAACTGATCAAACGGAGAGAGCAGGTGGAGAGGAACAGGATCAGGAATGAGAGCGGGAGCGGGAGCCTCCTCCTCCCCAGCCCCCCGAGGTTCCTCATCCCCAGGGTGGAGACGAGTACTGTGAAGGGTACTGAAGGAACAGTTTGAGTAGAAAGGAGTTGGGAGGTTAGGTGGAATATGATACTAAAGTTGGTATTTAGTTTCAAGGACATAAGCTATGATGTGTCCTAAGACTAGATTGGGTTTTCTCTTATGACCTGGATTGCGGATTATGGTTAAGTGATCAATGTATCGAAGAATTAAGTCTGTAGTGTTAAATTCTCTATGAGCCATGATTTAGAAAGTAGTGAGGGAAAGTAGAGGGGTGATGTGGATTCGGTCATTGACTTTTAGAATTATGGAGGTGCGAAGGACATGTTGGATTGTCCTAGCATCTTTGACTAAAGAGCTAGTCTCTCCAACATGAAAAGGTGCATTGGTCTAGCGAAGAAAGTGATTCGCCGTGGACTAGTCAAAGTCAGTATCAGAAGCGATTACGTGCAGCTTATCCTCGGTGGTGGATAGCTGTAACAGTTCAACACAGTCCTGATATATGATTTCGACAAAGCGTCGATTCACACAGGAGGACAGGGCTGTGAAGGTAGAGTTGATGCGAAGGTTTGCAAAAAATTCTCGAAGAAACTCGGTATTAAAGGGGAAAGCAAGGGACAAAATGAAACAAAGGGAGGTGTGAGCGAAAAGATCCATTACCGGGTAAGAGATGTGGTCAGGATTGATGATTTTGGAGACAGTTATCCGACACTCTTTGTATCGATGGTAGGCGGCTTCATCTTCTGCCTCCCTGAAATGAGGGTCAATCGTAGCCCTCGAAGAACTCCCAGAAGTCTGTCAAACTCGTTTCCCACCAGTCATAGCAAGGGATTAGCAAGGAGGCACAAGAGGAGAAGGGATGAGGTGAAAATATGGCTGGATCGGGCAGAATTTAAAGAAACATCCATATCGGCCAGGACGATCGCAGAATCGTCCAGGCCGATATGGCTCAATAATTGCATACAGGCCGATTGGTTAAAAAGGTGATCCGATCAGCCGGGTTGATCAGAGATCGGCCAGGACGATTAGACACAGGCGATCATCCCGATGAGGCAATCCAGACCACCGTTAAAAAAGCATATCGTCCAGGCCGATTAGGTGTATCGTCCAGGCCGATGTATAATAATTGATCGTACCAGCCCAAGTTAAGACGTTTTAAATCTCTGCCACGTGTATCGTCCAGAATGAACAGTGGATCGGTCAGGACGATTGTCCAATAATGGATCATCCGGGGCCGATTTTAAGGATTTAAACGTGCTGACACATGGATCGTCCAGTACGATCTAGTGTATCGGTCAGGACGATGCATATAAAATGCATCGGCCAGATGAAATATTCTTTCGGCCAGGACTATCATCATGATTGCAACAGAGTTTGATCAGATCGTCTAGGACGATATAGTATCATCCAGGACGATGAGTTACAACAAGCACAGAAAAGGTAAGTAGATGGATTTTGAAAAGAATTTGCCCTATCGTCCAAGACAATAATAGTATTGGCCAGGATGATGTGACTAGAATTTTGAAAACAAGGAAAAGATGGTGATTATCAAGGCCCTCAAAAATAAAACAAAATAAAATCAGACAAAAATACAGTAATAGAAAGCTAAAAACGACGAAAATAAAAAATGAATATTTTTGAATTTTAATTTTTCTAATTTTTTTTATCAAGGCTTCATATGAGAACTTCTCAAATAATTAAATTTTAGAGTTCCACAAGATCAAGGAGTTTAGCCAATCCTAATCAGACAAAGGTAAAATATCTGATTCTGTTAACCCTAGTTCAGACGTTCCTTATGGTACAAATTTTCTTTTGAAAAATAAAAAGGTTTAACTCAGAATAAATCTAATTGGGCAAAAAGAAGATCCAATCAAAACTTATTTACAAAGAAAAAATATCATAAATAATAAAACAAAGTAATTTGTCTCAATCAAGGAATTTGAAATCAAGCCTTTGAAATCATCAAACACCAATGAGTTTTCTAAGTTTTAAAAGTTTAGAAAAGAGAGGATAGCTTGTATTTAGTGGACTCATTTTATGCCTCTTGTCACTTTGATTGGCTCTTTGAGCATCTTTTGATTCTTTGATACACTTTTGTGTATATTTTTTTTTTTCAATTTTGCATCATTGGCCTCTTTCCTTTTTAATTCTTGCAAGCTAAAAGCTCTTTAATAAACCCTTTAAAAAAACTTAGTTGTGAGTATATCCTCCAAATATTAGAGAATAGGAGCTCTCTCTAACATAGGGAAGAACAATCCACAAAACAAAAATCAAAATCATGTGATAAATGCAAAGGCAAGATTTTAATTAACTTGAAAGATATATAAGAACTTTGGTTATTATGCATAAGATAAATTATTGTAGCAAGAAAAAGGATTTTAATTTCAAAAACTATTGGTTAAAATGAGTTAGAATTTTGTTTAGAGAAGAAAATCATACCACAAAACAAGGTCAGAAGGAGGGAAACCATTAACTGTGTTTCTCCCTTTAACCGATTTAGAAAAGCTAAACACTATCTTCAAAACTCCAAAATTTAAAATCTTGAAAAAATTCAACATATGGAAAACCAAATATAAAAGCAAAATGAAAATAAAACAATCTAAAATAACAACAAAGAAGAAATTAAACACATTTAAACAAAAACACATTTCAAGAAATTATTGAAGCAACAGGTTTAAGCATTTATGAGCTGCAAGCCTTCATATGTCCAATTATCCTATGCTCCCACAAGGTCTTTGGTGAGAGCATACCTGCAAAACTCAACAACAGTCAGATTTAGAAACCCAAATTGGTTTGGGCCCCTTCTTAGAAAAAGTAGAATGCAATGCAGGTATTGTGTGCTATGAATCATGCACCTTAGGTCTCCACACCCAATGTGTACTACAGTGAACGGTGCAAGTGTGTGAGATGTGTCCTAGCATGCCACATGAAAAACATCTAACTCTAGGAAAAGGATTTCTTAAATGATTTGAGTTATAATGCCTCTTCTTAGGTTTTGGCTTAGAATCAAAAGTAGATGTCATCTAATTTTTCTTACATGTTTCCAAATCATTTTGAATCCTCAAGTTAGTTCTTTTTAATGCATCATTATCAATCCTCAACTTTTTCTCAATCTCTTTAGATTTCTTAAGATCAGAATTAAGTGAGGTGTGTGAAACTTTTAATGCATTATATTCATCAATTAATTCCAAATGCTTTTTGTTTAACTCATCAAATTCATCAAGAAGAGCCATGTGATTTGAATCAATCGTTGCATGATCTTTGAGAAAAACTTCATGCTCTTTTTGTAAATTCGAAAGTTCTAATTTTAGGTTTGTATGAGTTTTCTTGAGTTTTTTATATGATGCATATATTTTCTCACAAATCTCAAACAATTCATCATAGGTTGGTTTACATACCTCTTCCTCATCACTTTGCTCAAGATGATCTTTCCCCATTAAGCACAGGTTTGTAGTCTCTTCCTCTGGTTCAGTCTCAGAGGAGTTAGTACCAGATTCTGCCCAGAACGCCTTTTCGACTCTCTTCTTGTCCTTCCTTGACTTAGGTTTCTCCTCACCTTTTTCCTTTTCTTTGCTTGAGTTATCTTGAAGTGTTGGGCAATCAGTTTTCACATGTCCTGGTTTCCTGCATTCATAACAAACAACATCAGAAGATCCTTTAACATGTTTATGATCCTTATCTTTTCTCCAATTTTGATGATGCTTTTATTTCTTCCTTAGAGTTCTTTTGAATTGCCTTATGATGAAGACAACTTCATCGCTTTTAGACCCGAAAGATTCAGAATCCGATTTGTGCGCCTTTAGTGCAACTGTTTTCTCCTTCTTCTTCTCACCTGCATCAAGATTTCTTTGATTCACCCCTTGCTTGTAAGCAATGAGTGAGCCAAGTATGTTATCAATTATATAAGTATTCAAATACTTAGATTCAGTAATTGTAGTGATTTTAGCATCATATGACGAAGACAAGCATCTCAAAATCTTGTTTACTTTTTTAAAGTTTGAAAGTTCTTTTCCTAATGCATGCAGTGAAGTAACTATCTGAGTAAATCTAGTATACATGTTAGAAATCGATTCATGAGGTTTCATACGAAAAAGTTCCTAGTCATGCAAGAGAAAATCCAAATGGGTTTGTTTAACTTCATTAGTGCCTTCATAGGTGATACACAACTTATCCCAAATTTCTTTACCAGTTTTGCAAGTAGAGACACGCATGTAATCCTAAGATTTTAAAGCACAGAAAAAGCAGTTCAAATATTTTGCATTCAATTGAGCTAAATCTCATTCATCAAAAGTCCATTCGATAAAAGCAACTTCAGTTTTAATACCATTAATTTCACGAGAAGGTGAAGAATAACCTTCTTGAATAAGCATCCACATGTGATAATCAGTAGATTGTAAAAATATTGACATGCGGGTTTTCCAAAAATCAAAAGGTAGGTTATCGAACATGGGAGGTCGGGTAATGGAATACCCTTCCATAGTGTTATGATTCCCAAGGTTAGCCACGGATCAAAATCAAAAAGTTTTTAAACTTAAATTTTTGAATCCCGCTCTGATACCACTTGAAAGTGCTCTGATACCGCTTGAAAGTTTGTTAGGGATGTTAAGCCCTATGAACTTAGTCCCAAGCTAACCAAGAGGGGGGGGGGTGAATTGGTATTTTAAAAAAATTCTTATCACAAAGAACAAAAACACATAAACCAAAATTAAGCCACGAGAAAAACAATATGGAAATAAAAGTGCGGATGCAAGAAAACAAGAACACAGAGATTTATAGTGGTTTGGTCAACTTGACCTACGTCCATTCCTTGGAGGCACCCTCCAAGTATTGCACTACAAAACGTGACTCTCCTTTAGCCCCCACGGCTAGGTGGAGAAGCCTTCACAAGAACCTCCTTTTTGCCACCCCGGCAAGGCAGAGAACCTATCTCCTTTTGCTTCCTCCAGAAGTTGGCAGAGAACCAACAACCAGATGCTTACTCCTTACCTCTACCGATCCTTCCACGGATGAGAAACTCTAGACGAAGAAGAAGTAGAGCGATCCTTGAAGCAACCCTTATGAATTCCCTCACAAGGTCCCCCTCACAAGATCCTCTCTCTCTCCCTCTCTCTCTTTCTCTCCTCAAGGCCTTCTCAAGTCAAGGTAGCAGCCAAAGGGTTGTTTAAAATGTTGAACAAGAGCTCTTAAATAGAAGAGCTTCAAAGGAGCTCATTAATTACAAGTTGCCGACATTATCGTCCAGGATGATATGGATATTGGCCTGGCCGATCAGTACAAAACTCAGAAGATCGGCCAGAGCATCGCCCTGAATGCAAAATTGGACGATTGAAAATTGGCTTGATCGTCCAGGCCGATCTCATGATCATCCTGGCCGATCAGTTCAAATCAGAGGAAAATCATCCTGAGAATCGCCCTGTTTACAAGCTGGCCGATCCCGATCGTCCAGGAGTAACTAAGGATTTTAAATATATCATTTTGGCTGATCCTGCGATCGTCCATGATGATGTGATCGTATCAATCATCCTTAATTACTCCCTTGATTTCCTGATCAATTAAGGCATAATTTGTGAATATCGTCCAGGCCGATCAGTTATCGTCCTGGCCGATTATTTAAAAATACAGTATACCTTAATTATCTATGGCAGCAACTTATTTCTATTTTGAGCTTATCGTCCTGGCTGATACACATATCAACCAAGTCGATATGTTAATGTCAGCTGCCTTAATTAAGAATCCATATTTAGACTTTCTGTTTTAAGCCTGATCGTCCAGGACGATGTAAATATCGTCTTTGGCGATATGAGTAAAAATAGAAATTCTAATTCTCTCAATTGTGTGTGTGTAGGGTTACTTAGCATCAGTCTCTTTGACCATTACAAATAGACTCAAGAAGAGAAAAAACAAAGTACAGACTGACTCAACCCTAAACCTATGCAATCTTGAACTGGCTTTGTTTGTTCGTCCGATCTTCGATTCCTGAAAAGTTAGAAGCAATAGGAAGTTCAAGTGTTTGTCACTCATCAAAACATAAGTCATGAAAATAGATTTGCAATAATATTTATGCTAAAGCTTTTATCACATAGCTGACTAATGCTGAGCAAGTTATATTTCAAGCTATAAACAAGTAAAACATTTTTAATTAAAAGGTTCTTGGAGTTTTTAATTATACTTGCACCCATCACTTTCTTGGTGGTGTTGTCTCCAAGAGTGATTTTGCCTCCAGCCCTGGCTTCTAATGAAATGAATTGATTAACATTTCTAATCATGTAGCGTAAGCATCTGCTGTCAAGATACGATATGCTCTCACAAGGTCTTTTATGAGAGTACACTTACAAAATCATCGAATATTAGATTTAGTAATCTAAGTAGGTTTGGGTCCCTTCTTATGGAAAGAAGAATACAATGAATGTGTGTTATGTTATTAATTTATGCAATTTTGGTCTCCACACCAAATGTGTTCTATAGTAAATAATGCATGTATTGGAAATATGTCATAGCATGCCACATAAAAAATATCTAACATCAAGAAAAGGGTTTACTAATATACTCGAGTTATAGTCCATCTTCTTAGGTTTGAATGATATATTATGAAACTAAAGTATTATAGGTGGTTTTTTATTTTCTTTGAAATTAGTTGCAAGAAAATTTAAGTCCTTATATGCAATTTATAACTTAACATATAAATTTTTCAGGGGGTCATGCTCATTAGTCAATTCAGAATACTTTTTGTTCAAAGCATCAAATTCATTTAATAATGTTATGTGTTTTCTATTAAGTGTAGAATGATCTTTAATTAAAACTTCATGCACTTTTTGTAAGTTTAGAAATTCCAATTTCAAGCTAGCTTACAATTTTTTAAGCTTTTTATAAGATGAATTAATTTTCACAAGAACATCAAGCAGTTGATCATATGTTAATTCACATACCTCTTATTGGTTAGAGTGATCAAGATTATTATCCTCCATCAAACACAAGTTGGTTATCTCCTTTTCAGCTTTAGTTTTAGAGGTGTTAGATGCAGAATATGCCCAAAAAGCCTTTTTGATATCTTTCTTATCCTTCCTAAAATTAGGCTTTTCTTCACACTTTTTCTTACTTGGGTGAGCTTTTAGTGTAGGACAATTAGCTTTTTCATGTCCCGGCTTCCTGTATTCAAAGTAAATCACATCAGAAGAACCTTTAGAGTTCTTACTATTCTTACGTTTGTTCCATTTTTGATGGTGCTTTTGTTTATTTATTAAAAAGCTTTTGAATTTCTTAGTAATTAAGGAACATCATCACTTTCAGAACGGGATAAATCAATATCAGTGTCATTAGCCTTCAAGGCTATAGTTTTCTCCTTCTTTTTCTTCCCTACATCAAGTTATCTTTGGTTTCACTCCTTGCTTGTAAGAAATGAGTGATCCAAGTAAGTTATCTATATGATAAGTATACAAATCCTTGGACTCAATTATAGTAGTAATCTTAGCATCAAGGGAAGAAGGTAAACATCTCAAAATTTTGTTTACTTTTTGATAGTTTATAGTTCTCCTCCTGAGGCATACAGGGATGTGACTATCTGTGTAAACCTAGTATATATTTCAGTTATTGACTAACTAGATTTCATGCAAAAAAGTTCATAATCATGAAATAAACTATTTAACCTGGATTACTTAACTTCACTGGTGCCTTCATAAGTTATACATAATCTATCCCATATTTCCTTACCAGTACCACAAGTTGAGACACACATATAATCTTCATATTTCAATGCATAAAAAAGTAGTTCAAATATTTTACATTAAGTTGTGCTATATCTCCATCATTAAAAGTCCATTTAGAAAATGAAAGTTCAGTTTTGTTGCTATTTAATTCATGTGTTGGTGTAGAATAATTTTCTTTTACAAGCATCTACATGCAATAATCTATATATTAATATAATATGGACATGCGAGTTTTTCAAAAATAAAAAGTTATATTGTCAAATAAGTGTGGTCGAGTAATTGAGTACCCTTCCGCGATGTTCCAGTTACCAAAGTTAGCCATAGATCAAAATTTAAATGATTTTAAAAACTTGATTTTATGAATCCCTCTCTAATATAACTAAGATGGGGGGGGGGGGGGGGGGGGGATGAATTGGTAGTTTTAAAATTTTTAAACAAAAAGCAAAAATATTTTTGAAACCATTTTGAATATTTTAAAACAAACAAGAATAAAACTTTATGTGGAAGTAATTAACAAAACGAATCAAAAATTTTAACCATACAATCAACCATAGAAAAATGCAAAAAATAATGTGCAAGAATAACCACATAAAGAATACACCAGATTTTATAGTGGTTCGATCAACTTGACCTACGTCCACTGCCCGGAGCCTCTCCTTCAGGTATTGCACTAAAATACAGTGACTCTCCTTTTTCTCTCACAGTAAGGTGGAGAAGCCTTTAAAAACTCTTTTCACCGAGCTCAGTGAGGTAGAGAACCTGGACTCCTTTTTCTTCCTCTTGAAGCAGGTAGAGAACCTTGATCTAGTGTTGAAGAAGACCTCTCTAGAGCCACTAAGGAACTAGGGATAGTGATTGGAGAAGACGGCTCGAATCCTTTCTTGGAGCAACCTTTGTGAACACCTCACAAACTTCCCCTCACAAGATCCTCTCTCTCTCTCCCAAGCTCTCCCTCTAGTTCTCTAAGCTCTCTCAAGTCAGGACAACAACAAAATATTCTCTCATTAACAAATAAGAGATCTTATAAAGAAGGCCTAAAAAATTTCCCTAATTTTTAACTTGCCATTAATGATTATCTAGGACGATTAAAAGATCATTCTATATGATTAGTGTAATTTAGCCCTTCCAACACAGACAACCAAGGTGTGCTGAAGATTAGAACACTTTGATTATTTTGATCGTCTAGGATAATGTGGATATTGTCCTTTACGATTAGTTTAAAATCATATACATTGTCCAGTAGATAGTTCGGGACATCTAGGAGATACATATTGGATGATGAAGAAACATAACTAATCATCTCAGAACGATGCTTGGATCGTCATGGAAAATTAGTTCAAAATTAGTGATTATAATATAGCAGATAGTTATGGGCATCCAGGAGAAACATCTGGATGATGAAGAGTTATAACTGATCATCTAGTAGATAGTTTGGGACATCCAGGAGAACTAAGGTTTTCCATGCATATCATATATAATGATCCTGAGTTCATCTAGAATGATATGATTGATTAATCTAACCTTAATTACTTTCCTTAATCACCTGACTAATTTAGGCATAATTGTAATGCATTTTACAGGATGATATGAGATCGTCCTGTATTATTATAATAAAATTCTAAATATGAAACCTTACATAAATGAGTTTGGTAAATGAGCGCATCATCCAAAATGATCTGCTTAAGTAAGTTTACATGACACAGATGCTCTAATTAGGGTTTCTATTTTTGACTGATCATCCAGAACGATATGAGAATTATCCTGTACGATTTAATGAAAAATATAAAAACTCTAATTCACCAAATTTCTCCCCCTAAGTATGTGTGTGCAAGGTTACTTATATTTATGATCCACCAAGATACATTTGACTCAAGAAAAGGTGAAAAATTGTATTGAAATAAAAATTACAGACTAACTTAATCCTAGTATACCTAATCTTGAGCTGGTCGACTTTCCAAGTGAACTTGTGAACCTGAAAGGTAAGTGAGTTGGGCACATAAAATAAATATGCATGAATGGCAGTAGTCAAGGAACAATAATGTTTATTATTTTCAAAATCATAATGCTTGGGTCCAGATTTGCAACAATATAAGGTTTAGAATATACCTCATTTACTTAATCATTTTGAAAGTAGGAAACATGGATGAGCTTGTAAGCTATCCTCATATAATTTGTCATAAAAAATGGAATGCTGGAAGAGCTCATTACTGTGTGGGGGACCAGTATGCTTTGTTAGAGTTGAACCACGGGTTAGGTTGCGTCAGGATATGGTCTAGGTAAGGGTTATGGTTATTTAGGTTAGCTAGATGGGGCTGAGCTCAACTAGGATATCGGGTTGTTGTGGTTTACCATTTAAGAAGGCTTTAGCTTAGAGTTGACTCAGACAAAATAATTAGAGTGGAGTTCAAATGGATGTTAGAGGCTGATGAGATGGTTTCCAAGATGGTTTAAATGGAGGAACCATGCATTTGAATAGAGAGGTTAATGATGTAAAGTGAATTTGACTATTCAAAGCTCAAACAAATATATAATTGACTATTTGACTAGACAACTAGCTGAATTAACTGGCGGGGTGACTTTGGAAAGTGAATAAGCTATATAGTTAAGGTAAAGAGTGCTAAAGACATTAGATCCAAGCCACAGGTGAATAGAAAAGGGGTTTGACTTGATGTATGGTGTTGACTTGGCCACCATGACTTATCTCATGATAGGCTCATATGCTTTTATATTAAGTGTTGGGATGAGTTTTACATATTAAAAGAATTGATTTGATTGGTTAGAGTGGTTTAATCCAAATGAGACAAGTTTGACCAAATCTAATAGGTTGACTAGGTCAAACTCATTGAATTGAATTATGTGAGAAATTGACTAGGTTAAATACAAGTTTAAAGATTAATTTTACCTTGTTTGATCAATACTGGGTCCAGTTGACCAAGTTTACTATTAACTGGGACAAAATTCTCAATCAAATCAAAATCATTAAGAAGTGTGGCCAAAAAGTTTTGAATGGATTCAGACTTGATTTAAAGATAAATTAACTGTAAATGGAGTTTATGGTTGATCTGATCAACCATGATTGACTTGGTCAACCTGGTCAAATTAGAGGTTGGGGTTGGGCTCAACAAGTTTGATTTGGTCAATGGAAACCAATGGATGTGGTTTCTTGGGCTAGAAGGATCATTATACTCAAAATCACCATTTAGACCCTTAAGAAGCCTTTTGTTCAACCATGGTTGACCTGGTCAATTAGGCCAGACCAAAGCCTGAGTTTAGATCCAATGCATTCATAAGGATGTTTATGATTCGTTGGAGGAAGTTTCAAGGATTGAATCAACTATGCCCTATTTAGTTTTACGTGAATGTCCAAATTTTCCCTTATAGGACATGGTTATGGGTTTTACAACCTTAACCCTGGGTCAACTCTGGGTCAAACTAGGACTAGAAAAATACAATTTACTAGTCAATATATCATAATAATAGTCATGGACATGGTTATGGGTTTTGGAAAAGGCCCCAAGGTCAAATTCTACAGGGTGGAGGGTTTAGTGGCATAGGTTGTAAATCTTTAAAGGTTTTACAACCTTTGGAAATCTATTTGATATAGTTGTTTATTTAAATAAAGTAAGGAACCTATAATCCATCTATATTTATTTTAATATATTGATTTTTCGTCTAACTCCTTATCTAAGTAGGTGGTCAAACTCATTAGTATATTCATGATTTTATAACCATCCATATCAAATTTCTTCCAAATTTCTTTAATATATTGTATTTGGCTTAAGAAGGTTCCATACTCTCTTTGTTTAACACTAAAACCCAAAAAATAAGTTAACTTGCCCATCGTGCTCATCTTAAATTCAATACCCGTAGTGGAAAAAAATTCATTGTAAAAATCATAATATTTAGATTCAAAAAGAATATCAACATAAATATGTATTATTATTATATCTTCTCCTATTTTCTTAATGAATAAGGTGGTGTCTCACTACCCTTAAAAAAAGAATTTTTCTAACAGAAAGTTACTAAGTCTATCAGATCACACCTTAGATGCTTCCTTAAGCCCATAAAGAACTTTCTTTAACTTATAAACATCATTGAGCAAAGCTAAATTCTCAAAATCTAGGGGTTATTTTTCATAGAAATCATTTTTAATTATTCCATTTAGATAGGCATTTTAACATCCATTTGATGTAATTTGAATCCTTTAAAGCATGCAAATGCTAACAACATTCTTATAATCTCTAGTCTTTATATAGGGGAAAAGGTTTCCTCAAAAAGTATTCATTCTATTTGATTATACAGCTACCAACCTAGATTTATTTCTAACTTTTAAAATATTATCATTCAATTTATTCTTACATACCCATTTAACTCCAACTGCATCCACTATAGGAAAATCGCCCATTACCAGTGGAAATTTCTAGTAGTTTAGATCAATTTTTTGACTGTTTGGCAATTTTCTTGTGGTTTTCTAGCCATTTTTAAACCGTCGGAATAAACCACACATGAAATGCAAATTGATGACATATTTTTGGCAATTTTTTGGCAGCTATAACAGCTAGAAATTAATGAACCCAAAATCATAGGTAAATCACTGAAAGATTATGGTGCAAAAAATGCAGGTGAACTTAGATTTTTTATCGGTGGTATTACCGATGGTTAAACTAACATTTTTTATCGTAAAAAAAAAATAAAAAAAATTGATGTCAAATTGAGGCAATCCGGTATCGAAGTTTTTGGCAGCAAAATCGCCGGTTAGCTTCCATAAACCTATAGCAATTACAAAAAAAAAAAATGATTGCCCCCTCTATCCAAATAAATTTCCACAATTAATTGTAGGTAGTTATAACACATATGAAACACTTTTAATGATATACTTAGGGACTTCAAAAAATAATATATGAAATATCGTAGCATCCCCAATCTACAATCAACATAACATATATGAAATACACTAACATCCACAAAATATAATATATAAAATAAATTAAGTTCAACTTGTTAAACAATCTTTAAAACATAAAATAAGTTCTTCGAAATGTATATGTTCCAATTACACCAAATAGTTCTTCAAATAAATAACTAGAACTAATAATTATTTGTTTCCTCACTACCTTGTGATTCAGATATAGGCTCTTGCTCCTTTTTCTTTTAATTTTCAGCTTGATATGATCGCAACTCCTCCTGCATCTCAACTTAAATGTTTCTCATCTCCTTTATCTCTCTTATCATGGTTGCAACCCTTTAGTTAACAATTTTTTCTGCTCCGCTAACATCATAAAATTTTAAAGTAAATGTATTGCCCTCATAAGCATATCCATATGAACATAAGCCATAAACCCTCCCCCTCCACCTTCCTCCAAAAACATCTAACCATGTGTGATACTCAGAATACTAAGTCAATCCTGAAAATGATCCCTCACCAGTAGACTGTTGACTATCCTAGAGTCTTATAAAATCATCCTATAAGAATAAATACATAAAATAAAATTTCTATTTTTTATTATTACTCAAAAAATTATACTCCCGTGAGCTTTTGTTGTCTTCTCATCAACCCACTGATAATCATCTTAATGTTGGTGAGTCCTTATATATAGCTCTAGTGGTGTCAGCTCCAGACCAAGATACTCTTTCTGCAAATAGAAAATATAGTTAAAATAATATACATATATTTATTAAACTAATTGAAATAATCTTTTATTAGTTGTCATCTATGTTCAGTATAAGGTACTAAACCACCAGTCTAAAGAGAGCTTCCTAAACATCCATAGTAAGATGCTCTATTTTGCTTATTCAGCTCTCTCAATTTGGTGAACTTAGGGCTCACCCAAGCTCTGCATAAATCATCTCATACTCTCTCACCAATATATGATAGATGTTGCCTAAACTTTCTAATATCTATGAACATGTCACTAAGATGAGTAGATCCTATCCTCTCAAAATTTATTCTTATCCTCATACCATGCTCAAAAAATTACCTAAAATCTTTTTGTAAAATATAGTCATAATAAATAATATAAATACAAAATGAAATAAAAAATTTTAAGTAATACTAAATAAATATACGTGAATTTTCTGGACCACAAATCCCTAACTTCCTTAGGGATCTTCTTTCATGATAAGTAAGGATCATCATATTTGCTCCATATGATGTCAAGAATCTTGTGGGCAGGCTTCCATGAGAGATTGATGTTGCAGGTAAATTTTTTTATCAATAATATATAATAAATCAAATTATAATAACTTTACAAAATAAATTAAACTTATGTATCGTCCTCAGGCTCTATGTATACATGCTTATATGTTGCTATTGCTGGCTCCCCAGCACCAACCTCTGCTTGTGTTGATGGTCCACCCTATTCTAGCTGTACAGGAGGTGGGTAATAGTAGGGGTGGTGATAAGTAGGGTAAGGGTAGGTTGATGGAGCTATTTGTAATGTTTGTGGGGTTTAATATGGATAGAATCGAGCTGAGTGTGTCTAATATAGAGAGGGAAATCGAGGACTCTTAGACATAGGAGGAGAAAGTACCCAGAAAGGGGTAGTAATCCAACCACTATAAGATTTGTCTATCCTAATCCCTATGTAATGGGAGACAGATGCTGACTCCCAGGTGGTGGTGATGGTATCATTGGTGGAACTGATCTCTGTCCCATACCTTCATCACCCTATTTAGACCCACTTGGTTCAATACTAAACTATTTCTTACAAACAAACTTTGAAGAAAAGGATCTATGAGGAGGATCAACACATGAAACTATAAGTAGTAAAAAGAAGTAATTAGTAAACCATTGTAACATATATGAAGATTTGCATAAGTAGAAATAAAAAAATACATAATGTAAACTATTAAGTTGTAACAAATATAAAAATTACAAAAATATAGTTACAAAATGTATAATGATTTACATACAAATAGGATTTACATAATTATAAATCATTTAATTAGAAACATTTACTAAGAACATCAATTCTGAAAATTGCTTAAGCTATATTGCACTAGGTTTATTAACTAACTTGATTTTCAAAAACTATATTATAATAAGTACAATATAATAAATTTAGTCACTAAAATTATAAGAACTATTCATAATCTAAAATATTTTCATTGATTTTCATGGTATCTTCACCTTCTTTCTCGTTCTCTCTTGAAGATATTGTCAAACTATTCACATCATCTAACTACATTTCAACATTGTGTGTTGTAGTTGACATCTCATCAATTTCAACAAACCTAGAATCTAATATCTCATCCTCTTAATTGATAATAGCTACGACATATTTTTAATTAATTATCCCTTGTGCTTTGGTTTATATGATAGCTAGCCAATCTTGCTTATCTTTGCGACCACTGGGATACTTACTAAAATAAATATGAACAGCTTGAATTGCTAGCATAAATAAATCAAACTTCATGTATCTTTGACTATGTTTTACTGCAACTAAACTGTATGTAGGATGAACCCTTATTTCTCTATTTGATATTGAATCTACCATTGACAATTCAACAAATTTACAAGATTCTCATCTTCTCTAAGGTACTGTAGCTCAAGAACCTCATTCAAATACTGAAATAATCATACTCATCTTCTTCATAAGTGTTTCCTCTAACATAAACTCTACAATTTTTAGTATTTCTTCTTTCACTCCATGACTTGGATTAAAATATGAACCAATTATATATATATATATATATATATATATATATATATATATATATATATATATATATATATATATATATATTTACCATGTGTTTTCTTTTCACATTGGGCCCCTACCAGTTCTTGTATCTCTTTATCTAAAATCTTGTTGCAGGGGTAATATACTTAAGATAATTTTAAAATATTAGGGCTTCTAGTATTAAATAAGATATAAATCAATAAAAATTTATAAATTTTATGGCTCACATATGATCTAAACAAATCTAGGAATTCATTTGCAACAAGTTGCTCAACATCTATATTATCTTTCAGAGGCAATTTGCTTAAAAAATATCTAGTGACAAATCATCCATGTAAGACTTTAGTATTAAAATTTAATATGATTTATTTGGCACAATATGGAAAAACTTACTCTAAGATTATTTATACTTTCTAACAGTCTGGTAGTATATATAAACTAGTTATTTTAATTTCTAAATTGTTGAGGAATCTTTCAATACATTTTCCTCTGGGTTTTTGTTTTACTTCTAAAGACTAATAACACAGATTGTAATTTTTCTTCAATATAAAAGTCCATGTCATGACCAATCTTTGTTCTTGTACTCTTTATATGGGGCTCAAAGTAATAGGAGTAGAAGTGGGTAGTTTCTTAAGATAAATATGCTTCACATATCAATCCTAGTCGTGCTTTATTCTTAACATATTTTTTAACTTGTTCAAATTTCTGCTAGATGATTAGAATTATCAATTATAATTAGACATATTTAAGACAACGTATTAAAAAAAGTATCACCTTTCAAAGGGTACATATAACAATATTGCATAAGTCTACCAACTCTAGCCTCATAAGGTAGATAGACGGAAGATGTTCTATAGAATCAAAGAATCTTGTTAAAAAAATTTTCTAACTTGCATAGGATGATTGGTATGTTCTACTTGATCCTCTATAAAGTATCTTCGCTTAGTTTAGATGAACATATGTCTTTAAAAAAAATGCTAAGCTTTGTCAATGAATTCAATATGTAATCTTGTAGCAGACATAGTATAACTGAAAGGAGAAACTCCATAATTATTTGGTAATCATGACTTTTTAGTCCAAATAATCTCACAGATTAAAGTTCTACACATCGACTTAAGTTTAATCCACAAACATCAAGTATCTTTAAACCTTAAAACCATTAACATATTAATCTTTTTTGTTCTAACGTGAAAGAGTAAGGTACTTTATGCTTTATTATTTTGTAGTTGCTAGTAATTACTAACTCTAAATTTCTTCACCTATAGTACTCTTTCATGTTCATTCTAACTTTCATATTATCATTGCTCTTTTCTTTAACATCCATAATTGTATTAAAAATATTATTGAGAAAGTTCTTCTCAATGTGCATAACATATAGATTATACCTTATCAAATTTATATTACAATATGGCAATATCTATAAAATAGTTTTTTTAATCCAATTATATTGAATATCATATCCCAAAATTTACACTATGATAATATTAAAAAATTAATAATTGATGAAGTGCCAAAAAATCTTTATAATATGTCATCAGTACTTAATCTGGGTGGAGAAGGTGACCTATTGACTCTATTTTTAATGAATACATCCTAATTCCTCCTAAATGGATGATTAGAAGGTAGCAACATCCATTTAAAATCAAACCAATTAGTTTTCCCTCCATGTTTTATTGTGAAAGATTTAATATTCTCCATGTAGTAAGGGTAAGCTAATTTTCTTATTGCGCTATAGCCCGATAACATACCATAAGCTGAAAATTTGCAAATGGTTTAAAGCAATAGAGCTCTAAGGAGAAAAGTTTTTTTGGTTGAGATGTCATATATGAGGACACATTCTTCCAATAAGAGCTTGAGATTTTTAATTAATGGTTAAAAAAAATTTCAATTTTTTGCTTTTGGATTATGTGGTCCAGGTATTATAAATGTTAAAAACATATATGGGATAGTCTTACACATCTCTACTTGAAGGTTGTTTGGTGTAAGTATAACTACTAAAAAAATATGGTGAAGATGCCTGACTATATGGAGCAAAACCATTAGCACATAATCCCAATCTTATGTTATGTGGCTCAGCATCAAATGAAGCATAGATTCAAACAAAATATTTCTATGCTTCCATATCTGATGGGTGCGAAAGAACACCATTATGTGCTAATTTCTCCTTATGACATCTCGTATGACCTACTGAAATCATTGATGCGTAGAGACACTGAAGTCTTAGAATAATCAAAAAATAAAATAAATGGGAATATGGAACTTCTTTCTTTTGACGATATTATTTTCCCAAGTTTGGTTTAAATCGAGCCGCATAGTAGGTGAGATAATAAACTTCTATCATATCCTCCTTATAGTATAAAATACATCCATTTATATAATAGTCAATTTTATACTTATAAGAACCAACTTGGATACTAATTTATTTATTCAATATAAATCTGTGGGGATTAAATTGTGAAGTCATTAAAATAATTACAAGGAATATTATATTAAGTTTTTATACTTGGTATCCTAACATCAACTAATAATTCTAAATGAGTTATGCAACCATCCTAAATTAATTTTTAAGCCACTTGTAGTACTTCAAAGAATTTTTATGGTTTCTAGGTTTGGTGGCTTTTCCATGTTGGCCCCTAAATTAGGACTTGTTGCATCAAAAATAAGTTATTCATACAGTCTACTCATTTGATCTTCATTGACTATTTTAAAAGCTATGGATGGACCGACATGAGTATCTCTATGTGGCTCATACTCTCCATATGAGGTCTTAATCCAGTATCCTAGAATAATTCTCCAACGATATAAATTAACTTTTATATTATCAGGCTTAAGGAATGCTTGATTTCTGAGCTTCGAGCATGGGCATCTAAACATTATATCAGACTTAATCAGAGGTAGTTAAGATGCGACTTAAATAAAAGTCTCAACTCTCTCCATAAATTCATCTGTCAATTCTCTTTGACACGGTAACAATTTGTTATACATCTAATATATCTCTTCTTAGATAGTCATTTGGTTGTTAAAGCAAACATTCCCAACATAGTTATGAAATGAATTACTAGAAAAGATGCAGCCTTAAATCTAGTTTAAATCTAAAAAAGAAATATCAGTTCAAATATTTTTAAGCCATGTTTTTTAGGCCTACCTCTATTTTTCTTAATATAAGTCAAATCTAATACCTCTACTTTCCTAACCAGATCATTTTTTTAAGCGACCAAACCATCTAAGGTGACTTATCTTGGCAAAACTTAACTTAATATTATGCTTCTCTTTTAATGGCCAATATTTAACATGATGAAGTATTGTATGTCTCATCACCATCTTATAGAGTTTTCTCTTAAGTTTGAGGGGACCTTTTCTATCAAAAAAAAAGATCAATGCATTCCTCCGCTTCAACCATCCAACTTGAATTTTGTTGATAGTATCCCCATCTATTTCACGTTCACTCTAAACAATAGATCAAATATATCTAAGATGTGTACTCTTATTTATGACTTTGTCACCAACATCATAATCCCCTCACTAGGTGTATTTCTACTAAAATTATACTCCATATATTCCATTTTAGATCTACTCAATTGAAAATCTTTAGACTCTAAGGTTAACCTCCATAATTCAAGTTTACCTTCAACTCACTGTATAGTCTTATAAATAAGAAGAATATCATCAGCAAAAAGTATAAACTAAGGTACATCCTCTCACAAATGTCTACTGAGAAAATCCATGACTAAAGTATAATGATATGAGCTTAAAGCTTTCTCAAAATTAACCTTTAGACTCAAAGGTTGACCTCCATAATTCAAGTTTACCATCAACTCCCTCTCTATTCATATTAACAAGAAGAATATCAACAACATAAAGTATAACTAAGGTACATCCTCTTACAATGTCTAGTGAGAACATCCAAGACAAAAGAAAAAATTATAGAGATGCATGGAGATTACCTTCAGCTAGGGCGGGAAAACACTACTGAGGGCATAGGGGGTGGGCACGGGTGAAGTTTGATGCATCGACATTCTCTTGATGAACAAAGCGAGCACGAGTGCAGAGTTCTTTTGGATGGCTTTTTTGGTTGTTTTAATTGCCAAAAACTTTTCACTAAAAAATGGCAGCTAAATAACTGTTAAATGTTGTCATGAAAGGAGAATACCAATGGCAATTCCAGCGGTCATTTGACAGTTGGAAGTTTAGACAGTTTTGCATTTAGTACTAGCGGTCCAGTCTCTGGTTAATAGTGGTGCTCAAACCACCTTTGTAACCACCAGTATTCAATGAATTTCCTGTAGTTATCCTAATTAAATGGTCAACTCACAAACTTCCATGCATTTTTTCTATTAAATTTATTAAACCCTTATTGTGTAACTATAACCCAGAATTCATCACCTATCGCTTGATCTACACTGCTGGGTTCTATCATAAAAAAAATGTTTTTTAGCTAACCACCTTTTTGTGACCATGCCTAATCCAAACCCCTACGAATTGATTTCTTAGGATAAGTTCTCTAGGGTGATTAGATGAATACCTCCATTTTCTTGGCAATTGATCTTTAGCTTCTTCTCTATTTTCTAAATCAATATTTTCTACTCCATGGGTTATCTATTCTTCATCATTCATCTATTATTGTCTCATTAATTCTATCTAACTCATCAAATAAAATGTAGATGGATTCCATAAAAACTAAAGTTCATTTATTAAAAACACTATAAGCCTTGCTTACTGAGGAATATCCTAAGAAAATTGCGTCATCTGCCTTAGCATCAAACTTTCCTAAGTGAGTTTTTATATTATTTAACACACTATTTACACCAAAAAATGTGCAGGTAGTTTCAAAAAAAAAAGAAAAAAAAAAGCCAATGTAACAAGTTTGGGGGCTTACCCTGAAGTAATTTATAAGATGTTTTATTCAATTCAGATCTAATATTTACTCGATTTTGTATAAAACATACATTATTTACTTCCTCTGCCAAGAAATATTTGGGTAAAAAATATTTATTTCAAATTGCTCTAGTTGCCTCTACTAATATTTTATTCTTTCTTTCAACTACTATTCTATTGTGAGGTACTAGGGGGAACAAAATTATGACAAAATAATTTAAATTTTTTGTTTTCAAAATTACCTTGGTGGCCACTATGATTGCTTGATATTAAACATCTTGTTTTCCTCTGAAACCAAATAAAAGGGTCTAAACTCTTCAAATGATTAACTCTTATCTGTCAAAAATTTTGCACAGGTGAATTTAAAATAATCATCCATAATTATAAATTCAAATGTTTTATTTCCTAGACTATTTTTTTTTAAGTTGAAACCCCAAAATGGGCTTACGTGTTAATTAAGCAAAAAATTAAAAGGTCCTTAAAGAGAACCTTCAGCTCACTATTGCTCATAAGAGCTACAAAATAAATCACAATAAAACCTAAAAGTCGATGGTTCCTTGTACTATAAAATACAAAACGACCTAATAACATTTTAGGCCTGATAGAGCTAGGACTCAAAAAAGGAAGAAAGATGATATATTTTCGACTTCATCTTCCAACCAAAAGACTGCTACACACCAAAACCTCTGGCCCTTAGACCTGTAAAAGCAACAGACTACAAAGCAAACTAGGATATTGCAAGAAATAAGCAAATTTATAATAAATTATATTTAAGCAAACAAGAATACAGTTGTTGATGTATCCAAGAAAATTTGTACCCTCAATCTGATTAGAACAAACAAAAATGTTCCTGTAATAACCCAATTTTTTAGTAATCCAAAATCAAAAATAATTTATTAGGTAAGCACTGATCAAGGTATTAGGGGAAAGGAAAGTAAAATCCTTAAGATTGAAATCATTAGTAGGAGGATAGCTCTTATGGATAGTACCAGCACCTTCAATATCATGCCTGAGATACACATCAATATTAATACCAGGAACCATGACCAGTAAACATCAAGAACTCAAACCATTATTCGAAAAGGAATGAGTAGTAGCTAACACCTAATTCTTAACACCCAAAATGCCATCAAAATTGATAGTAAAATCTCTGCAAACCCGATTCCAATCCAGTTTAATAAGCCTCATCCAAGAAGACAAGCAACAACCCATATTGGAATAGGAGAAACTAACATAACCCAAAAACTCCTTGAGATATAGGGCCAAATTAACAGCGTTCAGGTGGTAACAACACACATAACCCAAAACATTCAACAAAGCAGTATTCCAATCATATGAAAAGGTGTCCATGTAAACACAAATATTAAAACCAATTTTAAAAAAATTAGAATTCCAACCAATGCCATGTAAAAATAACCACCTCATCTCATGAATATCCAACCCAAAATAGTTGAAGTTGCCAGCCTTCAAACTGAAAGGCATAAAGTAATACACATAACACCAAAAATCAAAACTAGCAGAAAAACCCTAATAGCCCCAACATAAAGACCCAAAAAAAAGAATCATCCAAAAAAAAACCAAACCAAAAAGGCTAATGGGAAAAAATGTAAGGAAGACTCATCCGGCCTAATCTAGACATCCCTTTGGTCTCTTTAGGAAGAGTAAACTCATCGTATTCTATAAAACTATCTAAATAGCTGCCCAGTTTATCCAGAGAATCAGCAACAACATTCCACTCCCTTAATATGCGAGTGATTTTAAATGTAATGCGAGAGAGGTAGTGCTTAATATCTCTGATCTTATAGAAATTAACCGGATTGGAGGAGATGTTACCATTGACATACTAAATAATAAGCAAAACATCAACTTCAATCCATAAATTAGTAATACCAAGAGAATTAGCTAATTGGGTCCCAAATAAGAGGCTTTCTAGTTCAACTTGAATCACAGTAGTAACATAGAGGGATCCGCAAAACCCAAAATAACAGTACTATAAGAATTCCATATAGTACCACCACAACCCATAGTATTAATATTTCTGGCACTATCAGTATTAAGTTTAAAGTACCCCATCTCAGGTTTCATCCAGTGAATAATTCTGTCACTACAACCGATAGTTGGTGATGTAAAATTCAATCCAAACTCGCAAGACAAATGGTGATAACCTATAAAGGAATCAATATTTAAAAGCTTCGAAACAAAAAGTTGATTAATTTTATTCTTCACTTTAGAGATAACAGTAATAGCCTCCATTTTAATATTCTCATATTTAGAAGCATTCCTACAACTCCAAATAAACCAAAAAATCATGACAGGAAGAATATTATGAATATGGCCTTTAGTAGTAGTAAACCATTCCATAAAAACATAAGCTATAGTGTTAAACTGAATGGTAGTAAAAACTTTAAACATGTTATCAAAATGATTCCAGACTTTCATAGCAATTGGGCCTTGAAAAAACACATGGACAATATTTTCAATGTGATGGCATTTGGAAACAATGTATAAACATTTCCTAAGAATAATGGAATCCATAGGAATATGATTATTCAAAATCCTCTAAATAAGAAAAGAGTAAGTAGGAGGGATACTCACATGCCAAAAAGCAACATTAAGATAATTCCTAAGTAGAGGTTATTTCATAGTATTTCAAACTTGTTTAGTGTTAAAGTTCCCATTGTTAGAGCGATTAAACAAAATGTAGTATTCACTCTCCATGTGAATAGTAATCTTGAAAATCAACATGATAATAGATTCAGGAACAAAATTAGAAAGTAATTCAATGTTCCAACCCTCATTACAAATAAAATCCTTCAATTTACAAATAAAAATAGAACGGGTGTATAAAAGGTTATCAATAAAAAAATTACCGAACCATTTATCTTGCCAAAAGTAAATTTCACCAGCTCCCAAACCCCATTAAATAAACTCCTCAGCTTCCCATTTAATGTTGCATAATCTTTTCTAATTAAAAGAGTCACCTTTTTAAAAACACAATTCAAAGGATGCTTCCCAACAAATTACTTTGACTCCATAAACTTTTTTTTTTTTTTTGCTCTAAAAGAATACCACATATTATGATTATAGGTCGTAATCATTTTCGTGAACATTTTGAAACCTAATTTGCCCTCTTCCATAGCCCCAGAATAATTTTTCAAGGAGTCCCACACAATAGAACGATTGCCATCCTTAGAGCCCCAAAGAAATTTATCAAATAAAACCTTCGTCCTTTTATAAACATTTAAAGTAAGACACAAAGTGTGAAGCAGATATATAGGGATAAAACAAAGCACATGCTTAATCAGAACAACTCTACCACCATAAGATAGAAAATTGAAAGCCCAAGATGTAAATTTCTTATGGATAGTAGAAAATTGAAAGCCCAAGATAAGTTAAAAGTTAAACCACTAGTTTGCTAAAAAATATTAAAAAACTTAAAGAGAATATTCACCATTTTAACAGAGCCATTAGAGAATACAATGAAATCATTCGCAAAGCTCAAATGGGTTAAGGGAAAACCACCACCAGACCTAAAGTGCAATTTAGGATTCATTCTGAAAAGATGATTCATGCCACAAGATAAGAATTCTATAGCTATAATAAATAGAGCAGGAGATAAATGATCTCCTTGTCTTAAACCATGAGATGAATAAAAAAATCATGGGACTTAACATTAATGATAACCGAAAAGTAGCAATATTCAAAACTATTTTTAACCAGATTAATGAATTGCAAATTAAATCCAAATAACTTTAAGATGACATAAAGAAATTCCCAATTGAGATTATCATACGCTTTGGTGATATCCATCTTAAAGATGATATTACCCCCAACCACCTTCTTATCCAAATCATGAACTAACTCTTGTGTAAGCAAAACATTGTCAAATATAGATATGCCTTTTGCAAAATCAGATTGTTCCAAAGAAATAATGTTGGGGAGAATAAAAGCAAGTTTCCCCATTAAAATTTTATCAACAAGTTTATTAAAAATGGAACATAAGCTAATAGGTCGAAAGTCATTCCAATAATTAATATTATGAGACTTAGGAATTAATGTAATAGAAGGAGCAGTAAAATATTTAGGGATAGGATTCCCCCTAAAAAACTCCACAATAGCATATATAAGATCTTTCTTAATGATATTCCAACATTTCTGAAAACATTTATTAGTAAAACCGTCAATACTCGCAACAAAATCAGAATTCATGTTTTTTAAATTACTCCAAATTTCCTCTTCAGAGGGAGGATTAGTAAGCATTCCATTATCTTCCTCAGAAACAAGAGACGAAATAAAGGAATAATCCGCATTAAGATTTAGAGTGAAATTGGAATTAAAAGCTTTAAAGAAATACTCAGTGCCCGAAGAAGAAATGAAAACAGGATCCTCAATAATATTACTATAAGAAGAAGTAATCTTATAAATTTTTCTACTCACCTTGTTATGATTAGCAATATTATGAAAGTAGTAAATGTTACGATCACCTTCCACAAGGAATTTCAAAGAATCCTTTTATCTCCAATAGGCTTCTTCCTTTTCGTGCAGCTTGAACAAATTAATCTTGGCTTCATTAAGACAGGTCAAATTATCAATAGAAGAATTATGCAAGTAAGCCATCTCACCAATATCCACATCTTCTTCAGCCTTCAAGATAGTAGAGAATAAGTTTGTAAAAATACTTTTATTCCACCAAGAAAGCTTTTGCTTAAGCCTTTCACCAAAGCCTAGTCATGCCATACACATTATCAAAGGGGAAAAGGGGAGCATCCCAACTTTCTTTCACATTATGAAAAAAATTATCATCTAGAAACCACATATTTTGAAATCTAAAAGGTTTCAAATTGTTTCTAATGGTATTACTAATGCTTAAAAGTAAGGGGGAATGATCAGATAAAGTATGACTTAAGTGAGTAGTGTGAGTATTGGGAAAAGTAGCTATCCAATAATTATTGAAAAGAATGCGATCTAATCTTTGTCACATAGTGCCCTTGTTCCAAGTAAAGCTATTTCCAGAACAACCAATTTCATGCAAGTTACAATTCCTTATCATATCATTATAGTCTTCCATAGCATTAAAATTAGAAGATTTATCTCCCACACATTCAGAAATATTAGTAATACAATTAAAATCTCCATCCACAAACCAAGGAGCATTAACAGAAGTAGAAAAGTCAAAAAGCTGATCCCAAAGGAGATTTCTCCCAACTCTAGTGCAAGAAGCATAAATAAAAGAAGCAATGCAAGAGACCTGGTTCAAAGAAATATTAGCGTGAATCACTTAAGGAAAATCCATAATAACATCTAATGAAATAGAAGGCTTCCAAAAAAGCCAAATTTTATTAGTACAATTACCAAAAGAAAATTCATAACCCAAATTAATCCTATCAGCCTCCAACTTAGTAGCACCTATCAAAGGTTCAATTAAAACAAGTAAATGAGTACCATGAATCCTACAAAGATTCTGCACTCTATCCTTAGACAGAGAACCACCCACACCAGCTTTAGCCATTAAAAGATTGATTGGTAGCTCTAGTGACCCTAGGGGTAATGTTTGAGTTATTTTTTTTTATTCTTACCCTTCTTTTTAGAGAAGGAAGTGTTACCTTCTTCAAAAAAAAATTTCATTTCCATTGGGGGATGACATAGCGTTAGCCGAGTCTTTAATTTGTTCTATAGGAATCCAAATTTCAATAGAACCCACTTCCCCTTCCTCCAATTCATCATTTTTTTCCTCCTCACCCGTCTGATGTTTTCATTTATTACTCTCAGTTCCACTTCCACAGTTTTCCTCATTAGCTTTGTTAGTATCACCTTCATTATCATAATTTTCCTGGTTGGAAGTCACATTTTTTTTCAACTTCCTCTCTTGGTGAACTGACAACCCCAAGGTATTTATAGCTTCCTCCACTAATTCTTCAATAACATTCTTATTTA
Source organism: Dendrobium huoshanense (assembly GCA_016618105.1). Taxonomy (NCBI): domain Eukaryota; kingdom Viridiplantae; phylum Streptophyta; class Magnoliopsida; order Asparagales; family Orchidaceae; genus Dendrobium; species Dendrobium huoshanense. The sequence goes on along the minus strand of CM028353.1, from coordinate 20,657,943 downwards.
CATTAACAACTGCACAATCCTCTCCCTTATTATCTTCTCTATTAATCATATTTGACACAACTTCACTCCTTATGGAAGAATCTAAAGAATCAGTGTCTATGTCATCTCCACAAGTTTTGGGTTCCTCTAAATAAAGCACATGTTCTTTTTCCTTAGAAAGAAAAGGATCAACATGCATGCCCTGTTTGGCCACGATGGTTCCAACCATAGTTTTTGAGGTTTTAACATTCTATCTAAGTTGGGGGTGCATAAAAAAATAATCAGAAACCGCATGCCCATGAATTTTACAATATTAACAGAAATCATGAACATTTTCAAACTCAACTTTCTATAAATACCCGACATTTTCAGAGCCAATCCAAACATCTTTTGAATGCTTCTTAGTAATGTCAAGTTCAACCAATATTCTAGCCACAGATGACCTCGAGCGAGATGCCGTGGCTTGGTCAGTTTGGAGCGGTCGGCCAAAAATTGAACCTAAATCATGTTGCACATGAGCATTAAAGAAATGCAAATGTAATTTAGGAAACAAAACTCATACCGGGACAATGTTTGATTCTTCTTTGACATCAAAAAAATGGAGTCCATTTTAACAACCTCATTTGGTAGTTAAGAATGTAATAAGATCTCCTAGCAAAAACCCTGCTATAATCAAGATCATTAGATAGCTGAATAGAAACATGCCTTACATCAAGCATACCTATAGAAAAATTCCCAGATCACTTTAACTTTTCAAAGAAGTTTTGAATAGCATCTAAATTAGGTTTAAGAACATAAAACTTTCCAACAAGTGTAAACTAAAAGGGAGAAGCAAGTTTAAGAATATCATCATCGGACATCAAAATCACAGGAAAACCTTTTACTGTCGACTCAGTAAAAGAAAAGGAAGGTTGAAGAAGAAGATCCAGCTAGTACATCACAAAAGAATAAGAAATAGACCTAGATTTAGCATTATCCAGCAAACCTTCAGAAGAATCATTCAATCCTATGGGCAGAGCACCGCAAGCATCTGGAATGGCAGAAGGTGGACTCACGACCTAAGCCCGCAGGCCCCAAAACCTAAATAAACGAAATCCAAAATAGAGAACAAATAAAATGAGCAAAAACTACAGTAAAAATCATGAAAGAACAATGGAAGCCAGAATCGCAATGCAATCGCCAGAGCCAGAGCCAAAGAGCCATTGTGTGTCCTATTCCCAAATATGTATTGTTTTATTACCTAGACTAGCTGTACTTATAGATCCAAATAAGTCCATGTGAAATTAAGATTTCAAATGGTCTAATGGTTACAACTTCTTTAATTGAGTGAAAAGATGATGCAATTTATTTTCTTATTTGACAAGCATAACAAAGGTGTTCTTTAAAGAATTCTAGCTTAGGGATGCCTCTAATCAAATATAGCTTAGTGATTTTCCTAAGTATGTTCATACTTGCATGGCATAGTTTTTATGCCATAACAAAAATTCATCTACAACAAATATTTTTTTATGTATCAATATAATTTAAGCAAGCATATAAATATTATTGACTGTCTATCCTTATAAAATAATTTTTTAATTAAGATAATTAAGCATTTGTTAGAAAGAAATTTAATTTTAAAATCCTTATCACACAATTAACTAATGCTTAACTATTTATGATTTAAACCTTCAATTGATAAGACATTTTCAATTATAAATCAATTAGTTTTGCCAATTTTACCTACTCCTACTACATTTCTAGTAGTATTATCTCCAAAAGTAACTTTGCCTCAATTTAAGGACTCTAGCGTGATGACCTGCTTTAGATTTCCAATCATTTTCCATGAGCATCTATTGTCCATTTGGTACCACATGCTATTACTAGACGACTTATGAGAGCATACTTACAACATAAATCAAACATTAATTTTTAGAGTTTGGGTTCTACCTTATGGTAAAATGTATGAATGATATACTATGCTAGTAATATTTTGGGCTTCCAAATTATTTGTGTTCTACGATGTATTTGTAGTGGAAAAGTATGTGCAATATGCTCAAGTATACTACAAGAATAACACCTAATCCCTAGAAATGGATTTACTTATCTTAATTAGGAATGATGTCTCCTTCTAGAGAAAGATGATAAATGATTTTTTTAATTATGTGGCTTTATTGTGTGTAAGCGCTGATGCATTTTGTTCAAGTATTGTTAACTTTTTTATTAAGTGTTCATTTACACTCTTATACATGCCTACTTCCAATTTTAATGCATGCTCAATGTTATCCATTTTTAAAGCTAACACTTCTAGTTCTTTAAATGCTACATCTTATTCAACAAGCTCTTTATTCAAGAATTCATGATTTTCTTGTTGTTCAATATGCTTTTTATTTAATGAATCACAGTTTTCTTTGAATGCACTATTCTCTTCACTTAATGATTCTTGTTGCTTATGATCTAGTATAATGCGACCAGTCTTTAAGTTTGGGGCGGCTTTCTTACTTCTTCTTAAAGCAACTTTTTAGTACTAAATTTTAATTTTAATTCTAAAAATTATTTTAAGAAATAGTAAGAAAGCTGTCCTAAACAAAGCCTAAAATTGCTATAAATTTGTTCTCACCCAAAAGCTATTTCTATTTGACTATTCCTTTGTATTATTTTTGAAAGAATCATTTATAAGACCTTAAATAGGATAGCTAAGCTTATATTTTATTATTGAAATTAACCAAAAAAAAAAATCCTAAGTTATCTTTAGAGTTCCATTATTTGTGGCTAATTTAGTTGATAAATATCACGATGGTCCAATTTAATCTCTCTGCTATATAAATTTGAACCAAAAAGGTTAATTATATTGTAATTATCATATGAGATTGCTACCAATTTAACCCTCGATTATACAAACTTAATACCAAATTATTCAGAAACAAGTCACTGTGGATCAGTTTTGTACTATTGAGAGACTAAAGAGGAGAAAAGTGATACTCGGTGGACAAATTAACTCCATATGAGCGGTTGGAGAATTATCTGAAACTAACCTCTTAAAATTAATGTCTTGTTATAAATTTCAAATAAATTAGAATAGTAGATTAATACCTAATTAATAGTCTTGTTTATCACTTGTGTATTAGTAATTAAGGTATACATAATTATGATTAGTGATGAGTAGAAGATACACAAGTTGATATTCAAATTTGTACCATAACACATAACTTAAATATATCAATAAATATTAAATTTTGATTTTTTTTATATATTCTACGGATTAAAATTGATATATCATAAAAAAAATAATTGATCGGACACGAATCTCGAGGCAAAAATCAAGTTGGAAACTAAAAAAATTAAATTTGGGATCATCTGAACTCCTAATTCAGCAAACTTATAGTTGAACTGAGCGACTCAGAAATACGAACCCAACGACAACAAATTCAACACCATCCGAGCCCAAATGATTCAAAATCAAGGACCCGAAGTGCTGTTGGAAGGTTCAAACAACAATTTGGAACATCAAATGGTTTTCAAACGTGACATGCTTATAGTCGAATCGAGCGGCTCGACGAGAAGAATTAAACAAGACCAAGATCGCCAAATTTCAATATCATTAAGATTGTCAAATGTTTGACGAATGGTCCACGATCAAGGGATTCAATATCGACTGTCCATCCATTCAACTCCACCTTTGTCCGTGATCCTCCTCCAATTTATGGGTCATGCCACTATCAGAAAACTATACATTTTCCCCTCAATTTCTTGAGGGGCGGATCCAAGCAAGAAAAAGAAGAGAGTTGAAGAAGACAAGGGTTGGAGGGAAGAAACTCCTCCTTGACCACCGATGGGATCCTGCCCGACTTCCATGGGACGTTGGAATTTTGCCCGACTTTCAAGTGACGCCAAAATTTTGCCCAAGTTCTACGGGACGCCAAAATTTTTGCCCGACTTTCAAGTGACATCGGAGTTTAACCCGACTTCCAAGTGATGTCAAAGTTCTGTCTGATCTCTAAGTAACGCCAGTTTGTCTGAATACCATCTAACACCGGAGCTCTCCCCAGCTGCCGACATCGTCCTTCTAACTTACATCGCCTGCTGACTACACGCCTTCTGACCTTCATCGCATGTCGACTACGGTTCTACTGACTTATGTCTTCTGCCAACTACAGTCTTTCCGACCTCCATTGCCTGCCAAATATGGTCCTTTTGACCTTCATTGCCCAATGACTATAATCTTCTAGCCTTTATCGCCCGTCGACTATGGTCCTTCTGACTTACGTCGCCCAATGACTACAGTCCTTCTAACCTCCATCGCACGCCGATTAAGGTCCTTCTAACTTACGTCGCCCACAGACTACATTCCTTCTGACCCTAGTCCCTCGCAGACTATAGTCCTTCTGACTTATATCGCCTGCTGACTACAGTCCTTCTGACTTTCGTCATCCACCAACTACGGCCCTTTCGACCTGTATCACCTCAGTGAACTCTTCCCAAGTAATCAAAGAGTTCAGTCTGCCCTGAAATCTGGCTGCCTGCTGGCCTTCCCACCAGTGCTCAGCCTCTCTGTCCAACAGAAAAACTGCCAACGGTACCTTCCTGTCTGACGGACACTGCATTCCGTCAAAAGTCTTCTCCAATCTCCTCAGCCACTCCTCAGCTGCTCTGGGCTCAACAGCGCCCTCAAACCTCGGAGGTTTCAACCTCAAAAATAACTGCAAATGTCTATCTAGGTCATCAGATCGAACAGTAGAAGCTCTACTCTGAGTCTCGCTCATCATCTGAGCAACAAGTGAAGCAAACTGTGAAAGCGTATCAGCACCGACCACTTGGGCTATACTCCCCACTGGTGCTGCCTGATCGGCACTCTGCCCATCTGTCATATCTGGGTATGGCTGATCCATACAGAAAATCCAGAAAAATCCGAAAAACTATCACAAAAACAACACAATAAAAAGCCAAACAAATCAAAACTACCCCCCAGATAGACTTACTGATCACTTCCTATAGCTCTGTTTCACACAATTCCCAAATTCCAAAACCATTGCTCTGATACCAAAAAAGCTTGTCACAACCCGACCCGAAAAGAGACGGATCCCGTCCGCACCGGGCCGCGACGAGAGAAGCAGACACACAAACCAGGATCTAGCTTTGGAATTTGGTTCGGAACTGAATCTTCCAAATTATTTAATTCAAACAGACAAACAAACACAGAGCTACTAAAAACATCAAATGCAGCGGAACAAAACATCTATCTTTTCTTTTCCTCAAAACAATCATTTATAAATACAGTACATGGCTTTTAGACAGAAATAAAGACAGAACAGAAAAGCCATGACTGTACAAAAATCAAAAGTACAAAACTACCTATACGGATCAGACTCTGAACTAATCCTGGACTTCCTTCCCTTTCCCAGAACTTGAAAACCACCAGAAAGCAAGGGTGAGCTCAACAGCTCAGTAAAGCAACAAACCTCCAATCAAAATCCTCAGAATCGCAAAACCAAAACATCAGACAAATCCGTACAGAAATCAGAACGGAATCGGATAGATATCAAATCAAACAGAACTGTACGGAAACAGAAGTCGTATCAAATCAGAAACAGAACAGATCAGACATATCAGATCAACAGAATCAGAATCGTACAGATCATATCGGAACAGAACAAAATCGTATCAGAACATATCAGATCAGATATCAGATATTTAATTAATAGCTAAACTAAACTAAACAGAATCACTACGGATTCTGACCCTTATGTCTCCCTTGTGCTCACAGCACCAGAATAATAGCTGAGTAATTAATAGCTAAATGTGCTCACGGCACCAGAATACATAAATAGTGCTTATAGCACCTAAACAGATTTTCCTCGGATCCGGAACAGAACAGATATTTCTCCAACTTGAGCTCATCTAAGTTTTAGCATATACATATACATATAGTATATTAAATCAGAAGAATTTCGGACAAATCAGAAATTACCCAAAAATCGGGCAGCATAACGGCAGTATACAGAATTTACACAATATTCTTGAAAATCAAAATTCACCAAATTCGCACAGAATACAGATATCAACAATTCAGAACCTTTATTCTACTGCACAGATAATTTCCAATTTCACAGAAAAATCCAGTCGACTAAAAACACAGTCGAATAAAAAATACCCGGACAAAAATCTTCAAAATATAGTCAAAACGTGCACACCCGGCACGGCAACGATATACAAAAAGTTACGCGGTAAAAACTGAACCGATCAAAAGATACGGACGAAAATCGTTAACGGAAACAAAATTCGGACAGAAAATACCGCCAAACACGACGGTTCTGAAAATTGAGAAAGGTGGAATGTGCCTTACCTCGTGCACAGCAATTTCCTCAACAGTCTCTTCGAACGAAAACGGCTCCGCGTCTTCCCGAAATCAACTTTTCCAAATTCTTCTTTTTCTCTCTCCTCAGATCGAAAAATCAGATATTTATTTTTAAAATTTCTCTCTCTTCAAAACGACTGATTTCCCTTAAGTAATACTCAGATCGGCCCGGCAGATCGCCACATCGTCCCGGGACGATCTGACCAAAAGGATCGTCCTGGAATCCTCCCAGGGTTGTTGTCTGGCCGATATTTTCTACAGTGCCAATCGGCCTGGCCGATGTCTCCAATCGGCCTGGACGATGCCTACAGGAAATCACATGGAGCAAATCTGGGCAAATTCTGGAGCTGTTTCCCAACTGATCGTCCCAGGACGATCCCAGATCGTCCTGGACGATCCTGGAGCAGATCTTGATATTACAATCTCCCCAACTCAGAAAAATGTCATCCTCGACATTATCCAATCCAAACTCAGTCAAAACAAGTACGGGTACGACTGTCTCATGTCAGACTCCTTCTCCCACGTTGCTTCCCGTGCAGTCCGGTGCTTCCACTGGACTTTAACCATCGGAATCTGTTTATTTCTTAACTTTCGGACGTCGTACGCCAAAATTAACTCTGGCTCTTCCTTGTACGCCAGATTCTCCTGAATCTCAACCTCATCAACAGATACCTTCTTCCCAGAGTCGGATACCCACTTTCTCAGAGTGGATACGTGAAACACATTATGCACATCAGGCATAGAATCAGAAAGCAATAACTTGTAAGCAGCTTTTCCAATCATTTCCAAAATTTCAAAAGGTCCAACATACCTCGGACTAAGCTTACTCACCTGACCAAATCTGCTCACACCTTTCATCGGGCTGACTTTGACATACACAAAGTCACCAACTTGAAACTCAACAAACCTGTGCTTCTGATTGTAATACTTCTGCTGTCGATCTTGAGCAACTTTCAATCTTTCTCTTATCAAACTGATCTTCTGAGCAGTTTCATCAGCAAAAGTGGCCCCCAAAGCCTGTCTATCTCCGACCTCTGTCAGAGTCAAAGGAGTACGGCACTTCCTGCCATACAGAGCCTCGTACGGTGCCATACCGATACTGGACTGGAAACTGTTGTTATAAGCAAACTCAATCAGCGGAATATGATCTTCCCAGCTTCCGCTAAAGTCCAGAACACAAAGTCTCAACAGGTCTTCCAGCACCTGAATAGTCCTCTCAGACTGTCCGTCGGTCTGAGGATGAAAGGCTGTACTGAAATGCAGTTTCGTACCCAAGCCTTGCTGAATGCCTTTCCAAAGTCTGGAAGTAAAACGTCCATCTTGATCAGATACGATCACACGAGGCACACCGTGCAATCTGACTATCTCTTTCACATATACCCGTGCCAAGCGATCAACTGAATCCATCTGTCTAATCGGAAGAAAATGGGTGGATTTCATCAATCAATCCACAACCACCCAAATAGCGTCATGTCCTTGTCTAGATCGCGGAAAACCCATCGCGAAGTCCATCGTTACCTCCTCCCATTTCCACTCAGGGATAGGCAACGACTGCAACAATCCACCTGGTCGCTGATGCTCTGCCTTCACCAACTGACAGGCTTCGCATCTCGACACAAACTCTGCCACATCTTTCTTCATTCCAGGCCACCAGAACAAAAGCTTCATATCAGCGTACATCTTACCACTGCCAGGATGTACAGTGTAGTCTGAATGATGAGATTCGTACAGAATCTCCTGCCTCAAATCTCCAAACACAGGTACCCACAACCTGTTCTTACAGAAAATAGCACCAGAATCAGAAATTCGAAGTTCAGGAGTCTTACCAGATCCAATCTGAGCAATCAACTTCGAATAATCAGAATCTGACTTCTGGGCTTCTTGAATCCTTGTTTCCAAAGTAGACTGAATACTCATCTGAGCTAACTCCAACCCACTGGAGGAAATCACCTCCAACTGCAATCGTTCCATATCACGAATCAGAAAGTCATCACAAGTAAGCTGAATACCTGATAATCCAGAAGACTTTCTGCTCAAAGCATCCGCTACTACATTCGCCTTCCTAGGCTGGTACTGAATAGTCAAATCATAGTCCTTGATCAACTCGAGCCATCTTCTCTGTCTCAGATTCAGGTCCTTCTGAGTAAAAATGTACTTCAGGCTCTTATGATCAGTGAAGATCTCACATCTGACGCCATACAGGTAATGACGCCAAATCTTCAAAGCAAAAACTACTGCAGCTAACTCCAAATCATGTGTCGGGTAATTCTTCTCATGTGGTTTTAACTGTCTCGAAGCATAAGCAATTACCTGACCATGCTGCATCAGGACACATCCCAGTCCTTTCAGTGAAGCATCACTGAACACCTGAAAACCTTCCGTACCTAACGGAAGTGCTAGTACTGGAGCTGAAGTCAGACAATCCTTCAATCGCTGAAAACTCGCCTCACACTCCGGTGTCCAAACAAAAGGAACTAACTTCTGCGTTAGTCTCGTCAGAGGCGTCGAAATCTGTGAAAATCCTTTCACAAATTTCCTATAATACCCGGCCATGCCCAAGAAACTACGTACCTCAAATACCGTAGTTGGCCTTGGCCAATCAGCAACTGCCTGAATCTTCTGGGGATCTACAGAAATGCCTTCTCCGCTAATCACATGCCCCAGAAAAGAAATGCTCTTCAACCAGAATTCACACTTGGAGAACTTGGCATACAGTTGATGCCTCCTCAAAGTCTCCAACACAATCCTCAAATGTCTGGCATGTTCATCCTCAGATGCAGAATATACCAGAATATCGTCAATGAAGACGATCACAAACTGATCCAAATACTCCCTGAATACTCAGTTCATCATATTCATGAAAATAGCAGGCGCATTGGTTACCCCAAAAGGCATAACCAAGAACTCGTAGTGCCCGTACCGAGTACTGAAAGCTGTCTTCACCACATCAGCTTCCTTCACCTTCACCTGATAATATCCGGATCGCAAGTCAATCTTCAAAAATACTGAAGATCCGGAAAGCTGGTCAAACAAGTCATCAATCCGATGCAAAGGATACTTGTTCTTGATCGTGACCTTGTTCAAATCTCTGTAATCAATACACATACGGAGTGTACCGTCATTCTTCTTCACAAACAGAACAGGTGCTCCCCAGGACGAAACACTAGGACGCACAAAACCTCTGTCAACCAACTCCTGAAGCTGAACTTTCAACTCAGAAAGTTCTTTCGGTGCCATCCTGTACGGAGCTTTCGATATCGGAGCGGTGCCCGGAAAAACATCGATAGAGAACTCCACATCTCTATCCGGAGGTAACCCAACCAACTCCTCGGGAAAAACATCCACAAACTCCCGTACCACTGGGATCTCAGAAATAGAACCATTCTCTAGGTTCAGATCCCGCACCGAAGCCAAAAATACTGGACATCCCTTCTTCCACATCCTGCTCACTTCCAACACAGAAACCAGACTGGAGAGAACACCTCGTAATCCTTGAAATACAACTCTCTCTCCAGCCACAAGCAAACTCACTTGCTTCTTCAGACAGTCTATCTGGGCTTCATACTGACTCAGCCAATCCATGCCCAGAATCACATCATACGAAGAAATCGGCAACCGAATCAAACTTGATTTCCACTTCTTGCCAGAAATCTCAATCTCACACAAACAAAACTGTCGAGCAATCAAAGGATTCCCATCCGGTAAAATCACAGACAAAGAAACCGGTAAAACCATCGAATCCAAATGTAAAATCTCAAAACAGTGTTCGGACAGAAAAGAATGACTCGCTCCGGAGTCAAACAAAACACGACAGGGCTGATCAGAAATGTAAATCATACATGTCACAACATCGGGAGCATCTCGAGCCTCCTGCTGACTCAAGCTGTAAACTCGTGGCTGAACCGAAACAGGGGCTGAAGAAACAGAACTACTCTGCTCCATCTGAATCGTAGGTGGTCTCCGTGGTGCAGAACTAGAACTACCACCTCTACCAGCAAATCCCTCAGGGCGTGGAGGAACAGTCCTCGGTCTTCCTGCTGCTGAACCAACAGGTCTGACGAAGCCCTCAGATCGCTGATCAAATCCCATCTGTGGACACTCTGCAATCCGATGTCCTGACTGACCACATCGGAAGCACAGACCAGCCATCCTGTAGCACTGGCCAAAGTGTCATCGTCCACAGTTCTGGCACACAGGTGCCGAACTGACTGATCCAGAACTCGTCGTACTAGTAGCAGTACCAGACGACCCTCCGCTCCTTCTGGAATCTCCAGATCCAGAACCAGAAACAAATCTCTTCTTCCCAGAGGAACCACTGCCAGATGCCTCGCCTCCAAACCTCTTCCTACTCGCAGTCCACCGCTGCTGAGTAGCCATCAGGTCGTTCTCTATCAGACGAGCTCGCTCTACAAGCTCAGAGAAATCAGTGATCCGGAACGATATCAGAGGCTGCCTCAAAGTATCTCATAATCCCCTCAGAAATCTGTAACACTTCTCAGCAGAAGTGCTAACCAGCTGCGGAGCGTACCTGGCTAATGCAGTAAACTCAGCCTCGTACTGCATCACCGTCTTGCTCCCCTGAACAAGTCTCAGAAAATTCTCCTGCATCTGCTGTCGTGCAGAAGGGGGAACAAACCAGTCTCTGAATACCTCAGTGAACTCTTTTCAAGTAATCAAAGAGTTCAGTCTGCCCTGAAATCTGGCTTCCTGCTGGCCTTCCCACCAGTGCTCAGCCTCTCCGTCCAACAGAAAAGCCAACGGTACCTTCCTGTCTGACGGACACTGCATTCCGTCAAAAGTCTTCTCCAATCTCCTCAGCCACTCCTCAGCTGCTATGGGCTCAACAGCGCCCTCAAACCTCGGAGGTTTCAACCTCAAAAATAACTGCAAATGTCTATCCAGGTCATCAGATCGAACAGTAGAAGCTCTACTCTGAGTCTCGCTCATCATCTGAGCAACAAGTGAAGCAAACTGTGAAAGCGTATCAGCACCGACCACTAGGGCTGTACTCCCCACTGGTGCTGCCTGATCGGCACTCTGCCCATCTGTCATATCTGGGTCTGGCTGATCCATACAAAAAATCCAGAAAAATTCGAAAAACTATCACAAAAATAACACAATAAAAAGCCAAACAAATCAAAACTACCCCCCAGACAGACTTACTGATCATTTCCTATAGCTCTGTTTCACACAATTCCCAAATTCCAAAACCATTGCTCTGATACCAAAAAAGCTTGTCACGACCTGACCCGAGACGAGACGGATCCCGTCCGCACCGGGCCGCGACGAGAGAAGCAGACACACAAACCAGGATCTAGCTTTGGAATTTGGTTTGGAACTGAATCTTCCAAATTATTTAATTCAAACAGACAAACAAACACAGAGCTACTAAAAACATCAAATGCAGCGGAACAAAACATCTATCTTTTCTTTTCCTCAAAACAATCATTTACAAATACAGTACATGTCTTTTAGACAGAAAGAAAGACAGAACAGAAAAGCCATGACTGTACAAAAATCAAAAGTACAAAAGTACCTATACGGATCAGACTCTGAACTAATCCTGGACTTCCTTCCCTTTCCCAGAACCTGAAAATCACCAGAAAGCAAGGGTGAGCTCAACAGCTCAGTAAAGCAACAAACCTCCAATCAAAATCCTCAGAATCGCAAAACCAAAACATCAGACAAATCCGTACAGAAATCAGAACGGAATCGGATAGATATCAAATCAAACAGAACTGTACGGAAACAGAAGTCGTATCAAATCAGAAACAGAACAGATCAGACATATCAGATCAACAGAATCAGAATCGTACATATCATATCGGAACAGAACAAAATCGTATCAGAACATATCAGATCAGATATCAGATATTTAATTAATAGCTAAACTAAACTAAACAGAATCACTACGGATTATGACCCTTACGTCTCCCTTGTGCTCACAGCACCAGAATAATAGCTGAGTAATTAATAGCTAAATGTGCTCACGGCACCAGAATACATAAACAGTGCTTATAGCACCTAAACAGATTTTCCTCGGATCCGGAACAGAACAGATATTTCTCCAACTTGAGCTCATCTAAGTTTTAGCATATACAGATACATATAGTATATTAAATCAGAAGAATTTCGGACAAATCAGAAATTACCCAAAAATCGGGCAGCACAACGGCAGTATACAGAATTTACACAATTTTCCTGAAAATCAAAATTCACCAAATTCGCACAGAATACAGATATCAACAATTCAGAACCTTTATTCTACTGCACAGATAATTTCCAATTTCACAGAAAAATCCAGTCGACTAAAAACACAGTCGAATCAAAAATACCCGGACAAAAATCTTCAAAATATAGTCAAAACGTGCACACCCGGCACGGCAACGATATACAAAAAGTTACGCGGTAAAAACTGAACCGATCAAAAGATACGGACGAAAATCGTTAACGGAAACTAAATCCGGGCAGAAAATACCGCCAAACACGACGGTTCTGAAAATTGAGAAAGGTGGAATGTGCCTTACCTCGTGCACAGCAATTTCCTCAACAGTCTCTTCGAACGAAAACGGCTCCGCGTCTTCCCGAAATCAACTTTTCCAAATTCTTCTTTTTCTCTCTCCTCAGATCGAAAAATCAGATATTTATTTTTAAAATTTCTCTCTCTTCAAAACGACTGATTTCCCTTAAGTAATACTCAGATCGGCCCGGCCGATCGCCACATCGTCCCGGGACGATCCGACCAAAAGGATCATCCTGGAATCCTCCCAGGGCTGTTGTCTGGCCGATATTTTCTACAGTGCCAATCGGCCTGGCCGATGTCTCCAATCGGCCTGGACGATGCCTACAAGAAATCACCTGGAGCAAATCTGGGCAAATTCTGGAGCTGTTTCCCAACTGATCGTCCCAGGACGATCCCAGATCGTCCTGGACGATCCTGGAGCAGATCTTGATATTACAAAAGGCTCTGACATACAACCTCGGATAGGTCTTATATCCTTGGTTGGTTCTCCCGATCTCTTCTACATAGGTTAACATTATCATGCAGAGCTTTGACATACAATCTCAGATAGGTCTTACATCCTTGGTGGATTCTACCAACCTCTTTCACATAGGTTAACGTCATCAAGTAGTGTTGTGATATACAATTTTGGATAGGTCTTATATTCTTGGTGGATTCTCTCGAACTCTTCCACACAAGTTAATGTCATAAAGTAGTACTCTGACATATAACCTTGGATAGGTCTTATATTCTTGGTGGATTCTATTGACCTCTTCCATACAGGTTATCATCATCGAGCAGTGCTATGACATACAACCTCGGATAGATCTTATATTTCTTGTTGGATTCTCTCTATCTCTTCTATAAAGATCAACATCATTAAGTAGTGCTCTAAGTGAACAACATTCTCTCTACAAAAGATTTCATAAAAGTGATTGATAAAATCATCACTCATATAAAGACCTTAGCAGTCTAACAATACCTCCAAAAATATGTGGGGCAATATATCAAAGCATGCCTCAAAGATGCAATCACAATTTAGCTCCCTCCAAACGACAAGTTCTCAACTTCATATACAATATCATTGGAGTTACATTGTAAAAATTGTACATCAAGTTTATTTTGTAAGAATTTGAAATTAAAAAGTATACTGACATCATTTGTACAAGCTACTATCATCAAGCAAAAAAGAAACTTCAAAACAGCCAAATATCCTTGTTGGATATAAGTGACTTTTTTTTTTACTTCACACAAGCAACTCCTATAACTTCTTCTTTAAAAGAAGATTATAATTTGATCTTCATCAGACCTCAACTCAGTTAACACTATACATGTGTCAACATACGACTAACTTAGCTTACTGCTTTGGCTCGTTGAATCAAGGATATCTAATGTTGGCACACTTCTGCATGATTACATATTATCTTAGTAAAAAGCCATTGGACATCCACAATCATCAGCCCTTCATCTGATATTTGCTGGCGGTCCTTTACTTCAGTCATGATTAGATTATCGCTCGACTGCTACTTGTCGCGCACCCTCCAATTCTCTGCTTCAACTTTACACTTGGCCGTTAATTTCCAATGGACTTCAGCTCGATTGTCCATCGCTAATAAACTTTTGCTCAAACAGTGTTGAAATTCTCCCTATTTTCTCATTAATTCTAGTTCTCCTTCCCAGATTTTTTCACCGCTGGATTCTGTCAAATCACCCTCGCATACAATAAGCAATTGATCTTCTTCTATCAAGGGTTATTTATTAAGAAGATAGCCTCTCATCATGTCTTCTTATACAATAGAGGGACACTGAAGCTTGATAGGGGAATGTCGCCTATCTCTAATAGTGGAATGCCTCCAATGTTAGAAGAAGAATAAAACTAAAGAATAAAAAGATAAAATATCTCCTTCTACACAAGAGAGGGGCAAAATATCTCCTTCTACACAAGAGAGGGGCACTGAAGTTTGATAGGAGAATGTCGCCTATCACCGATAGTGGAATTCCTCTAATGTAAGAAGAAGACTATATGAGAATAAAATGAATGACTACAAAAATTCTAACTTCTACAAATGGAGAAGGGCCTACATTTTAGCAGGCATTACCACAAAAAATAGGGAAATGTCTCAACTATAAGAAAGTTAGAATGCGAGAGGAGAAAGAAAAGAAATGAATCCAAAAATTCTAACTTCTATACGAGGAGAGGGGCATTGATTTTGTGTAGGAAAAGTCACCTACAAAAAAAAGGAATGTCTCTCATGTTAGAAAGTTAGAACGAGGGAAGAGAAAGAAAAGAAACAGCTGCAAGAGGAGGGACGTTGATTTAAGTAGGTAAAGTCACCTATTTAAAATAGTGGAATGCCTCGATTGTAAGAAGACTGATAGAGGAGAAGACAATGGAAGGAGAAAAAATTTCCTTCTACACTGAAGAGGAGCACTGAATTTAAGTAGGGAAAGTAACTTACGAAAAAAGCAGAAAGCCCCTTAAGAAGGAAGAGAAACGGAGGAGAAATACTCAGAAAATTTTAACTTATGTATAAGAAGAGGGGCGCTGAATAAAGTTGACAAAGTCACCTACATAAAATAGCGAAATGCCTAGGCTGTAAGAAAGTCAGAGGGAGAAAGAAGAAATGTGCAATTTTTTCCCTTGCCTAAAGGGCCTATTTATAGGTTAAAAAGAGGGGGAAATGATTCAAAATTTGGGGGGAAATTTGCCTCCAAATTATTCATATTTACTCAAAAAGTTTCTAAAAGCTTTTTTGAATTTATTGGACCCACATATGAAATTTTTCAGAATTTTCAAAAAAGGGAAGATATGCAGGGCCCGCAAAAATTTGTAGAATTTACTGTAGCAAAAATATTGTAGCTTGGAATTGTAGCGCAATGGAAGCTGTGCTACTATAACAGGTAATGTAGCACTAAAATTTTTATGGGTTTGGACCTGATTTTTTGGTCTGAATTGTTCAAATCGAATATTTTTGGGGTCATCAGAACCGTTTTTCAATGTTAGAGACTCAATTTCGACACTTTCGGAGCTCAACGAGGCCTCTATGATTGGGTTTGAGCAAATTTATGTTTTTTTGGAATGCAATCATTTGTTATTCGTCCAATGTAAAATATCGACACATATTTTCGAACTCTTGGAGGTTTGACGTCTGATAATAGGGGGTAACAGATATATCATCAAAAAATTATCTTGTTTGAACACGAATCTTGAGGTAAAAATCAAGTTGGAAACTTAAAAAAATTAAATTTGGGATCATCTAAACTTCGATTTCAACAAACTTATAGTTGAACTGAGCGTGTCGGAAATACAAACCCAACGACACCAAATTCAACTCAATCTGAGCCCAAATGAGTCAAAATCAAGGACCCGAAGCACTGTTGGATGGTTTGAACCACAATTTGGATTACCAAATGGTTTACAAATGTGACATACTTATAATCGAATCGAGCGGCTCGATGAGACAAATCCAACAAGCCCAAGATCGACAAAATCCAATAGCATTAAGATCTTCAAATGTCTGATGAACGGTCCATGATCAAGGTATTCAATATCGACCGTCTATCCATTCCACTCCACCTTTGCCCTTGACCCTCCTCCAATTTACGGGTCATGCCACTCTCAGAAAATTATAAATAGATCCCTCATTTCTCTTGAGGAAAGGATCCAAGCAAGAAAAAGAAGAGAGGAGAAAAAAGAGAAGGGTAGGAGCGAAGAAACTCCTCCTTGACCACCGCCGAGATCCTGCCCGACTTCCACAAGACGCCAAATTTCTGCCCGACTTTCAAGTGACGCTGGAATTCTGCCCAACTTCCATGGGACGCCGGAATTTTGCCCAGCTTTCAAGTGACGTCGGAGTTTCGCCTGACTTCCAAGTGATGTCGGATTTCTGCCCGATCTCTAAGTAATGCCGGTTAATTTGCCCGGATACCATCTATCGTCGGAGTTCTCCTCAGCTGTCGACTATGGTCCTTCCGACTTACGTCGCCCGCTGACTACGATCCTGCCGACTTACAATGCCGGCCAACTACAGTCCTTTCGATCTCCGTCTCCCACTAACTACGGTCCTTCCAACCTTTGTTGCCCACCGACTATAGTTTTTCTGACCTCCGTCGCCCGCCAACTACGGTCCTTCTGACTGACATCGCCCACTGACTACAGTGCTTCCAACCTCCGTCGCCCGCCGACTACAGTCCTTTTGACTTACATCGCCCACCGACTATAGTCCTTCCGTCCACCGACTATGGTCCTTCCCATCTCTGTCGCCCGCCGACTACGGTCCTTTATGACTTACGTCGCCCACCAACTACAATCATTCCGACCAAACAAACACATCAACAGTGATTCTTTGTATTAACCTCATGTAATGTACTCTATAAGATGTACATCAAGCTAAGGTCTTCCCCAAGGAAAGGCCTCATTTGTAATCAACCGCAATATAGTGGATTCATTCAAACTAGGTCAGGCCCCGTGGTTTTTCCCAATTTTCAGGGGTTTTCCATGTAAAAATCTTGGTTTCTCTAGTGAATGCTACACTCTCTCTCTTATCTGATTGCGTGCCGGATTTTCGTACAACGCTAAGACGTTAAACTTTATATTTCTCTACCGCCGTGAATACTCCAGTACGCAACAAAATATTGATATAAATTGTCTTCTGATTATAATCCAATGCTTTATCAAATAGAATTTGAATTATGGTGAGACTATTTAAAAAAGTGAATAAAATTAGGCTTTTTTAAAATTATAATTATGTTTTATTATTATTATTATTATTTAATTTTTTAAATTTATTTTTTAATTTTTTTTTTATAATATCGTGGTTATACTTTCTATGTTAATCACACGTAAAAATTGTAGATGGGCGTATTTTACAGACATATAATCAAAATCTATTATATTCATAATTAATTTTTTCCTGTTAAATTTAAGATTTAAAAACTTTGATGACTGTAGAGGTAAAAGGATTTATAATTCTTACATATAAAAAATAAAAATAGTATTAAACTTATTATTATTATTATTATTAATATTATTATTTTGTCATCATATATTAATACTAGCTAGAAATAAATTTGAGAATCTAATGGGCTAGATTTAAATAGCATAGTGTTTGGTGAAATAATGCAATGTAAAGCCAAGCAATGGTGGTGTCCAGTATAGTTTAGTGAAAGAAGTTGGCGAGTAGTAGCGGGCAATGATGACTTTGGAGTCAGTTTGTTGTGTATTTTAGAATTTGGACGAATAAGAACTATTTAATGAAAAAAAAAAAATCAAAATTTTACTTTGTCCTACAGAAAACAAGTTAAACAGCCCCTTTGTAGTTGAATTTCTCTTATTAAACAAAATGTAAAATAGTGCATTTTATCAGTTACCATTAAGCAATAATATGAATTCACCTTTAGCATCACATGCACACTCAGCCAATATGAAAAAGTTGATGTTGAGAGCAAGAAGACTTGATAAATCTTTATAATAATTTTTCCAAGCCAAGAAAAAATAAAAATAAATAAATAAAAGAAATTTACTTTCTCCCTAGCTATATTAAGCTATATATAGATATAAAACATGTAACTGTCCAAACTCTTAACTATCAAGATATTATCTATTTTTGTTTAACGGCCTCACAGTTTTGTCCCATTGGTGTAAATTCCTAGGAGGTTACCGATCCCAAATCCGCTCCCACACGAGCACAATTATCCATGATATTTCTGAATGAAATTTAAACTATTAAAGCTAAAGATATCTCGATATTAAAAATTTTAATTTATTTTTTACTTTCGGGGTTTCACCGAACATCACTCTTATCTTTATGGTTATAATTTGACAAATTAAAGGATCTTATTCTTATCGTCAGCCCTTATAATCCTAACAATAAAATTATCATTTAAAATAAAGGTTGAGCTCAGAATCATATAAAATGGTATACATCATAGTATAATATTTACATGTTCTATATAAAATTTATTTTTTCTTTCATTTTTATTAATCGCTGATGCAAATACTGCCGAAGAGTAAGACAAATAAAGTCATTTAGTTGTTTGAAAATTTCTCAGCCAGTCATTGTCCCTTTCAGCATCTTTCCAAGCAAGCCCATGCTTGAAAAGCAAGTGCACTTATTCTATGTAATCTTCGTATGACTTATCAACAGCCTTCGTAGCTGTCACTTATAAAAATATACACGACGTCGTTGTTACCATCATCAGCCGCAGGATGAATACAGGCCTGTTTA
Source organism: Dendrobium huoshanense (assembly GCA_016618105.1). Classification (NCBI taxonomy): domain Eukaryota; kingdom Viridiplantae; phylum Streptophyta; class Magnoliopsida; order Asparagales; family Orchidaceae; genus Dendrobium; species Dendrobium huoshanense. Next base: position 20,638,901 of record CM028353.1, on the reverse strand, counting down.
ATTGCACGTAAGAAGAGAAATGGTATAATAAGCAGGTCTACCATTTTTTTATTTGTCACCATTTGAATCAGATTGATGTAGGAAATCATCATGAAAGCTTTTATTTCAGCAAGTTGCAAATTAAGAAATCAACTTGGTATTCGCCCGAGAGCTCCTCAGTTAGTCGGAGAGTGATAGCTATCAACTTGTCCAAAGAGACATTCTAGCGATTTCTTGCTGAAGAGGACCATGTACTCATCTAGAATTTGTTCAAGGTACTCGTTGAAATCAACTAGGGATTTTATCTAGAAGTTATATTTATCCATTTAAGCTCTTCTTCATCCCTAACGAAGAGTTGTATTTTCCAAAGGAGAGGACTGTAGTGACACTACTCTAGTGTCAATCTATAAAGTTCCAAGTGCAAGGCACTAATGCATATTCAATGGAATTTATGGAGCCTCGCTCTCAGCCAAAGTTCATATATGCTGTGAATGGAACATGTTATTCACTTTCCTGAACATAGTAAAGTGTTAGATGCTTTTCACCACCATCAAGGAGGCACCAATGTAGTGGTGGTTTTCTATCTCGTATGCACTTAGGGAGCATCACCTCCTTCATTAAGTTTAAATGATAGTTCATAAAAAAATTTGCCAGTGACCAAAAGTCATTGAAAAATTAACAAGACTTGTTAGTAAGAGGTAAGGATTACTTGGTATATAAGATGTTTAGTTGATGGTCAGAAAAGGCACACTCACTCAAGGCCTTTAAGAAGTTCATTTAGAAAAGCTTCTAACAGACAATATCAAACACCTTTATCAAATAGTTGGAAATTTAAAATGACCACACCAGTGGAATAGTAGAAAGGAATGCCCTCAACTTTCTTTGCCATTACTCACAATATTGGTCTCATAGGAGACCAATGTGAAAGTTCTTCAGGAATGTTAAGCCCTTATGAACTAGTTCCGAGGCTAACCAAGGGGGGGGGGGGGGGTGAATTGGTATTTAAACAAAAAAAAAAAAACTCCTTTAACAAATAGAAAAATCTTTTTATATCTTACAACAGAAATAAATTAAATCAATAAAAAAAAGATCAATCAGAGATTTCACCCAAGCAGGTAATCACAACAAAAATAAAGTGCGAAAATAATAAAGGAAAGAACACACCATATTTATAGTGGTTCGGTCAAACCTTGACCTGCATCCACTCCTCGGAGGCACCCTCTGAATATTGCACTAAACATTAGTGAATCTCATTTAGCCCCTACAGCTAGGCCGAGAAGCCTTTACAAATTCACTTCCACCTTCCTCGGTGTGGCGGAGTTGCCGGGTCCTTTGACACCAAAGATATCTTCTTCTTCCACTATAGGAAAACAGCTAATTTCTGGCAGAATTTCTGGCGGAAATAAATTCGATGGTAATTCTGGCGGATTTCCGAAAGAAAAATTTTTATTGAGTTCTGTCGTATTTTTCGATTGCCTTTTCGACGTATTTCATTCGACGAAATTTCCAGCGTAATTTCCGGCGAATTTCTTTGTAACAAATTTTTATAATTATTTATTCTGATAATTTAGTAATTTATTATTAAATTAAATTATTTATGTTATATTATAATAATATATTTTTACAATTACGTTATAAAATAATAATATAATTTTTTTTAAGAAAAAAATAAATTTATATTATTATATTATAATGTAATAATATAAATTTATAAATTATGTTGTAATTAATTATATATTATTATAATTATGTTGTAATTAAATATAAATTTCGAACCCCACCGCAGGCACGCGCTGGCTTAGGGTGGGATGGGCAGTTCGGCTTAGCTAGTGAGCAGGCTGAAGGAGGTGGGGTGCTTGGGCTGGCTTGCTTGCACTGTTCCGGTTAGCTAGGAGGGAGGAGGAAGGGGGCTGGCTGCTAAGATTGAACTAGTTTTTTTTTTTTTTTTTCGGCACAAACATAATCTGTCGAAAAAAATTTTCCGACGAATTTTTTGTCGAAGTTTTGCTGGAAATGTTTTCGTCAAATTATTTAACGCCAGAAGGGCTTTTCCGTTCGTGTTTTATAGTCGGAATAATTTCCGTAGGAACTGCTCATTTTTGACGGATTTTAGCCATTAATCCGATGAAATTGAACGCCGGAAAATGACATTTTTCCTATAGTGTTCTCAAAACTTCCCTCAAGACGAACCTTGAATCCCATGGTAGTAAGGAGTAAGTTTGACAAAGCAATTAAAGGTGTGAAACCCCTTCCAAGGATCTTCTCCCTCTCTCAAACTCCACCCTTTCCTCTCTCCCTTTCAAGTTCTCTCTTCAACGTTTCTCCAGAAGAACGAAGTTTTAATGGCTGTCAAAGAAACTTATCAAGTACCTTGACAAAGCTTAAATATTGGCTTTGAAAAATCCTAAAAATTAATTTTGGCAGTAAAAATCATCCAGAATGATCACAGGATCATCCCGTATGATGAGTTCAAATTTAGCTTAATCAGCCAGGACGATTTGGGAGAGTCTGGACAATTAGAATGTTCTTTTGTTCAGATCATTTAGGATGATATACAATCGTCTTATATGATTAGTTCAAGTCATCGAATATCATCCAGACCATTGTCCTGGATGGATGTTTAGACGATAAAAAAGTAACTTGATTGTCTAGGATGATCTCACGATCATCTAGGCCGATTAGTTCAAAACATCACATATCATCTAGAACATTGCCCTAGATGGAACTAGGCCTATTATGACTCATCCAAGAAAAACTAAGATTTGTTTAACTAATCATCCCGGACGATCCTGCGATCGTCCAAGATGATATGATCGAGCAATCAAATCTTAATTGCTTTCTTTAATTACATAAAAAATTTAGTCACAATTATAGTGCATCGTCTAGGATGATGTCCAAAAATAAAACATGCCTAAAATGTTGTGGCAGTTGATTTTTTCTATTTTGATCCTATCATCCTAGACGATGATAATATCGTATAGGATGATTTGCTCAATTACAGTGGTCTTAACCAAGATGTCCTAATTATAGTTTCTATTTTTAATTGATTATCTAAGATGATTTTGGATTATCCCGAACGATGTGATCAAAAATAGAAATCTCTAAAACAGACATAAAATTTCTCCAAGTATGTGTGTGCATGGTCATCAAGTAAGCATACTCCCTTACAAGACTTGACTCAAGAAATCAAAATTATATCAATAAAAATTACAGAACCTTTACAACAAAATATTATTCAACCCAATCTTGAGCTCTGATTCTTTTTTTGATGTTTCATGCTATTCCTGAAATATTAGTATATACATAAACAAATATAGAATGGAAAATATTATGAGATATAAAGATGTTTGTTATCATCAAAAATAGAAAACTCATGAGCTCGAGTCACAATAATCTCTCTCTTTTTAATGATGGCAAATATTACTGGTGAAGTTCCAAACTAAAGGTATTTTTTCCTAAACTTCCCCTACTAAGATAAAAATTTTAAAAATAAAGGAAAATAAAAATTTATTTATTTTAATTTTTATTTTAAAATAAGACAAATAAAACAAAACAAATAAATAAATATAAAAAATAGTATGTTCTCCCCCTTTGACATTATGAAAAAGAATAGGAGTACAAAAAAAATAAAAAAAATGACTGACAAAATATTAAACGATCTCTGATCTCGCGAAGAAGATGTTTTTAGAAGAATCAATTTGAAAATTTAATTTTTTTTTAAAATGAAATAGTTACCTCTTGATTTTATTCAAAAACTTTCTAAGAAATGTATTGATAACGCATAACTCAGAAAGGTTAGAAATTCAGAAATTATTAATCCAAGATCAATTTCTTTTAAAGGCACAAAACCTTTTTAATCCAATATCTATATAAAGGAATAAATTAGAAAAAGAAACAGTAATATTTTCAAAACTCCTTTCATCAAATATATCTAATAGAAAATTAATGCAAAAAATTGGTGAATTAAAAATCATGATTTTTAAATTCAAGTATCAAAGATATCAATAGTAAAAGGGTTTTCTTAAGACTTAGAAGTACAAGAAAGGTAAGCTTACTTTTTATGGGATCATTTTATGGCGATATATTTTGCGCATCTTTTAATTTTTGATATATTTTATGTATCTTTCTAAATTTGGCGTCATTATGCATTTTTTAATTGTTTATATACTTTGTGTATCTTTTCAAATTTGGCATCATTGGCAAATTTTTTTTAAATAAATAACCTTCATTTCTATAATTTTTTAAAAAATTAAAGCAAATCCATTCTATTGTCAAAAATAAATGATTTAATTAAGAAAATTATGAGGCGGATTTAATAACTTAGAAAAGATTCCTATACAATAGACAAAATGTAGGGAGATGAAAAAGTTTAATTTCAAAATCCAATTTATAATTTGATAAAGATTTTGAATCAAAAGTAAAATAGTCTCTTTAAGAAAAGAGATAGAAAGATAAAATTACGAGTTTCTTTCCTTTGACTATTTTTAAAAGAGTTAACCTTAACTTACATAAAAATTCAAGAAAAATAGGAGGTAAATTTTTTATTTTTAGAAAAGATGATCTTTTAAAAAAGATTTGATTTTCTAAAGTATATTTGAAATAAAAAAATGATATGTGTGTGTTGATCATAGAAAACTTCACAAAAAGAAAAGTAAAGATAAATTTAAAATTTTAACTTAACAAAAAGAAAAAAAATAGAAAGCATAGAAAATAAATAAAAATATAACGAACAAAAACATGCATACACAAATAAATAAACACCCAAACAAGGATTTAAACATCATCTTGCTCATAGTCTGATGATTCAGAAGCTAGATCAGTTTAATTTTGTTTTTTTTTGTTTTTCATTATTTACCCTTTTTACAATTTTCTTAGTTTTATCATTTTCTTTTTTTTTATCCTTTTCTTTTGCAGGAAGATTTCTCAAATTAGGACACTGATTTTTCATATATCCAAGTTTCCTACATCCAAAACAAATAACGTCAGAACAAATCTTAATATTCTTATTATTTTTATCTTTATTTCACTTTTATTGATACTTATGCTTGTGCTTTAGTGGATTTTCTAATTTTCTTGTTAAGTCATCGCTTTTGTCACCAACTAAGCTATTTTTCTCCATATTTTTAGCTTTTAGCACTATCGTTTCACTTGAATTCAAAAGTCTTTGACCTAAACTTTGCTCATAAGCAATCAGTGAGTCAATCAAATTATCAATCGAATATTCATTCAAATTTTTTGATTCATAAATAGCAACAACTTTGACATCAAATTTAAGTAGACAACGTAGAATTTTATTAGTTTTTTCAAAGTTTAAAAATTCTTTACCTAAAGTATATAATGATCTCACAATTTGAATAAACTTAGTATACATGTCTAAGATAGTCTCATAAGATTTCATACAAAATAGTTCATAATCATGCATTAAAAAGTTCAACCTAAAATGCTTGATCTCACTAATGCCTTTGTATATAGTGTGTAATTTATCTCAAATTTTCTTACCAATAATGTACGTGGATACTAACAAATAATATTCAGAATTTAAAGCACATAAAAAATAGTTTAAAAATTTAACATTCAATTGAGCATTTATTTATTCTTTACTACTCCATTGATTAAAATGAATATCAGTTTTAATTCCATCTATAACACATGATGGTATAGAATAACTAGTTAAAATTATTTACCATATTCGGTAATCAAATGATTGCAAGAAAGTACACATGCAAAATTTTCAAAAATCAAAAGTAATATTTTCAAATAAAGGTGTTCGGGTGATTGAATAACCTTCTGTAATAATATGATTACAAAAATTAATTATGGATCAAAATTCAAAAGTATTCAAAAGCTAAATTTTATAAATTACGCTCTGATACCACTTGAATGTTCATTAGGGATATTAAGCTCTTATGAAATAGTCTCGAGGCTAACCAAGAGATGGGGGGAGGGGTAAATTAGTATTTAAATAAAAAAATCTCCTTTAACAAATAAAAAGATCTTTTTATATCTTGTAGAAAAAATGAATTAAATCAATAATAAAAAGATCAATAAGAGATTTTACCAAAGCAGTTATTCATAACAAAAATAAAGCACAGAAATAATAAAGGAAAGAACACACCAAATTTATAGTGATTCAATTGGAGACACCCTCCTAGTATTGCACTAAATCTTTAGTGACACTCCTTTAGTCCTCAAAGCTAGGTGGAGAAGCCCTTACAAAATTACTTCCACCTTCCCCGGTGTGACGGAGTAGTCGGGTCATTTGACACCAAAGAGATCTTCTTCTTCCTAAAACTTCCCCCAAGATGAACCTTGAATCTGATGAGACTAAGATGTAAGCTTGCCGGAGCAACCATGTGAAACCCCCTCCACACTTCCTTGAAATCCCCTCCAAGGATCTTCTCCCTCTCTCAAACTGCACCCTTTCCTCTCCCCCTTTTAAGTTCTCTCTTTAAGTTTTCTCCAAAAGAATAAAGCTTCAATGACTGCCAAAGATACTTATCAAGTGCTTTGATAAAGCTTAAATAGAGGGCTTTAAAAAATCCTAAAAATTAATCTTGGAGGCAAAAATCATCCAATATCATCTTGTACGATGAGTTCAAATTTTGCTCAATTAGCCAGGACAATTTGGGAGAGTTTGAATGATTAAAAGGTTCTTTTGTTCATATCTTCCAAAATGAACTATTATCCCATACAATTAGTTTAAGTCGTTGAATATCGTCCAGACCATTGCCATGGATGGATGTCTGGACCTTGAAAATATAACTTGATCGTCCAGAATGATCTCACGATTGTCCGGGATGATTAGTTCAAAATGTCACATATCATCCAGAACATCACCCTAAATAGAACCAGGCTGATTATGGCTCATCCAGAAATAACTAAGGTTTGTTTAACTGATCGTCCTGGATGATCCTGCAATCATTCTGGATGATTCTGCAATCGTCCAAGATAATATGATCGAGCAATCAAACCTTAATTATTTTCTTAATTACCAAACAAATTTAGGCATAATTATAGTGCATAGTCCAGGATGATGTCTTGGATGATATTCAAAAATAAAATATGCCTAAAATGTTGTGGCGGCTGTTTCTTTCTATTTTGATCATATCGTCCTAGATGATGATAATATAGTCCATGATAATTTTTTTAATTACGAAGGCCTTAACCAGGATGCCATAATTAGGGTTTCTATTTTTAACTGATCGTCAAGGATGATTTTGGATCATCCCAGATGATGTGATTAAAAATATAAAACTCTAAAATAGACAAAAAAATTTCCTAAGTATGTCTGTACACCAAGCAAGCATACTCGCTTATAGGACTTGACTCAAGAAATCAAAATTACATCAATTAAAATTACAGACCCTTTACAACATAACATTGTTCAACTCAATCTTGAGCTCTGATTCTTTATTTGATGTTGCATGCTATTCCTGAAATATTAGTATACATACAAATAAATATAGAATGAAAGATACTATAAGATATAAAGATGTTTGTTATCATCAAAAACATAAAACTCATGAGTTCGAGTCACAACACAATGATGTTGTTCTCATAATAATAATCAAGTAACATTTTAGTCAAGAAGATGCATCACCTCTTCTACCAACAATTATGGAACTATAATTTTCCATGAGCAATAAGATGAATATTATTTGATCTATAACCTCATAAAGTGGGATGAGTTACTTTAGGACACTATTTAACTTTACTCCACTTCTATTATTGTTCATAAATTTTTTTAGTATGATTCATGACATGGAGTGAATTAAATTACAGCTATTGATGCACATGATACTTAGGCTTGGGATCTTTCAATATATTACATCAGACACAAAGGCTATTGGTATAGTACAAATGATTTTCACCACCTCCAAATTTTGGTTGAAGTGTTACCTCTTGTCAAGAAGATAAAAACATTCATCATAGCTAAACTAATATGATATAATGACAAAGTGCCTAAGGAATAGAATTAGAACGAGCCTATTCCATTAGATGATTTCATATCACAGAAGTGACCTTAATAATTCATAAAGGAGCTAGTCAAGAGTGGTTCAAGAAAGAAAAATATAAAATGATTGTGGAGGAGATATACATGCCACCTCAAGCTCAAGGTATTATTCTTAAGAGGTTCTAATGACCTTCTCAATCACTAATTGACTAACATTCAAAAAGTCTATAACAATATTATCTTTTTTAGCACCCTGGTGGGTAATTATGGCATTATCAATTTTCTCATTGAACTAGAGGGTTTTGTAAATACTACGTAATTAGTTAAATTAATATTAAGATTTTCTTGTTTGGAGCCCACTACTAGTCCTTTTAATGCCTTTTTGTTGTTGTTGAGACACTAAAGATGTGTATATACTACCCATCTCTTGGGTAAGGGAAATAAAAAATACATTGCCATGAAAAACTTCATCATTATCTATGCCTTATTAATCTATAATACCTGTTTATGAAGTTTACATGTTAACATGATTAAGGAGCTCATCTTAACATATTGCATGGTTATGAAATTTCTAGTAGTTGAGTGCACTCTTATCAACTAAGGAGATCTTCCATGACATTGAGGATGATATTTCAAAGAAACTAAATATATCTAAAAAGAGGATATTAAGCTCGACGTCAACATAGGAGTTGGTATCAAGACCTTCAAGATGGTTTAACTTGTAGTGTTTACTTTGATTAGGGCCATAGGAAAAAAACTTACAAATACCCTTTGGTTAAATTTTGACATACTTGTTTCGTTTACTATATAAATGCTAGGTGTTAATATAAATTTTTATTGCCATCATCTCACTATAAACAAGTGGGCAAGAAATAAAAACAAAAAATATATTACAAATATTCATGATATCAATATAATACTATTTGCAAAATGGACCGGAAGTAATTGTACCCTTACTCTTTCGTCACATGTAATACTTAAACTAGGTATCAAATTTCATTTTTTTATGAAAAACAAAAAATCAAATGAAAAATAGATAGTGTTTTGATTCAACAAATTTGAACAAAGCCAATCCCAATCATAGATACCTACTTCAATGGATAAATATTTGATAGGCTTACAGTCGACTGCCTAGTGACAAGCTCTTCTAAAAGTTTTACAAACTATTATTAAATAAAAATGCATATTATTAATAGAAATATAATTGTTTATATATTCAATTAAAGATTTTGATGCTATATTATAATGTTGTTTGGGCTAACGAATGAATTTATTATTTATAAGTAAGTAATAGATTGTATCATCAAATACTAAAATGGTTAAAATATTTATGTTTATGTTTATGATTTGCTGATTAAAGGGGAAAAAATCCTATTTCAACATATGTTTTATCTCAAGTAGAATTCATAACTATGGAAGAGAATAACAAGTATCTCAACTCTTTAAAGTGTAGATGTTTATTGGTTTCCACTTGCACTAGATGGTATCAAAATTAAATTAAAACAAAGGAAAAAATATTTGCCAGATGTCACCTTTGAGATATTCTGAAGTTCCTTAGTGGTTAATATGACAAGCTCTAGGTCTTGATCATTTCATTTCAAAATTAGGAGAAAGGTGATATTCTTTCTTCACCATACTAAAAAACAAAAAGCAATTATAGTGGATTTGGAAGAGTAATTAAGCATTCACTCAATTGAAACCACTTCTTTCTTCACAAACTCTTACCTAGAGCTTGCATTTGGCAATGACTTGTTGCTCCATGTCAATGTGGTCCAGAAGGCTATTTGTTCTTTTCTTATCAAGTCAGTCGGCTTAGCAATCGACTACGTACCCAATGATAAGCAATTAGCTTATCCCAAGCATTTTTGTTATTTCCCTACTCTCAAATATTTGTTAGTCAAGTTAATGTAACATGAAGCCTAAGATTCCATAATAAAAAATATAGTTTTAATATTAAAATTAGAAGCAACAAAATTGAATACTCTTGCATTTAATTAATCTCTGAAGAATTAATTTAATTTTCTTACTTGTTTTACGAGTGCGATAATCTAAATGGCTTACTCAATATGGAACGTGATAATCAAAGCATTCATGAAATAATATCAATATTGGTTTAACTTGTCATAATCTTGCTTCGTAGAATATATATAAGTAGAAATCAGTAAAATATCATAGGAGATTAAAAAATAAAGCAACCCAATTCCTACTTAATGATTGCAAGCTGTATAAAAGTATGTTACTTTTATAAAATCTTGAGGATGCACGCATTTTTAAAACTATCCACATCTTGAAGAAAATTTATTGTAGAAAATGTGCAAGGACTCATTTGGGTCGGCTTTCTTACTGCTTTCTGAAGCATTTTTTAGTTTAAAAATTTTTTGAACTAGTAATTTTCGTACTAGAAAGTTGCTTTAGAAAGCAGTAAGAATGTTGTTCCAAACAAAGCCTAAGTCATTATAAGAGTAGAACACTTATAATATAGTATGACAATAAGAGTACTTCTCACACACTCTAATAAATTACACATAAGAATCTTATTTTAAGAAGGTGCACTTAATGACAAAAATTCATTAGGATATATCACCAACCTCCTCGATGATTTGCTTAAAAATTTTTGTAATAGTAATAGACTTGTAGAACCCATTACCTCGATGATTTGCTTACAAATTTTTTTCATATGTTCTTTGGGCTTTGAAAATCATACTTTATTAGTGACTTGTCAAATACTCCTTATATTCTCAAATGGGTTTGAGATTCAACCACAAGTCAATTTGAACTAAAGTAGAAAGAGTGACATCAATGAGTCAATTTTTGAAGAAGGAGAACAAGGTGGACAGATAAACTCACTGAAGATGGGATAAAATACTATCTCGACCTCCTTCATGAGCTAAAAATCCAACCTCTCCCTAAAAAATGTAACGAGGTTAGTTATAAGCTATTATATTGCGAATTTTAGGAAAATGCATTTTCCTCTGGAGATCTCATTCATTATGTAGTATACTATATGGCAATAATGATACTCAAAATTTGGATCTATATGTAAAGAATCATACTTTAACATTCATGATACTTGTAAAGTTTAATTACATACTAGTAAAAATTTACTAAAAACTTGGAATGGGGAGAACAAAAAATAATTCTATCCATGAAAGAAAAGTGTCCTTGTAAAAGTTTTGTAATTTATGTAGAATATATATATATATATATATATATATATATATATATATATATATATATATATATATATATATATATATATATATATATATATATATATATATATATATATATATATATATATATATTTGAAATGAAAAAAAAAATCTTAAGTCTTGTCTTTTTTCCATTCTTTATAGATGAATTCTATATGCTTGTAATAAACTTAAAAAAAAAAAGTGTTTAAAATAAATATTATAACTAAGGATACATATGGAACACTTCCCATTGAATACCTCAACTCCCAAGATTTGCAAATGAATGACTTGCAACATTCAAGAAATTCATCATCAAGAAAAACAAAGTTGCTTAATGAATTTGACTAGTCTCAACAACAACATCAAGCCTTTATCCCACTACATGGGGTTAGCTACATGAATCCTTTTTCTATATTGTGTCATACTAAGAGTCAAATTATAATTTAAATCTAATAAAATAAGGTCATTTTTAATATTTTCTAATCAAGTTTTTTTAGTTCAACCTCTACCTCTCTTAACATAGGACAAATCTAATACATCTACGGTCCTAACAAGGTCACCATAAGGATAATGTTTTATGCCACTTGAGCTACTCCAATCATTTCACTTAAATGTTATTTCCCATTTTATATCAAAGAGTAAAGCCAGTCATCAACCTGGGCATCCTCATCTCTTCAAAGCTTAACTTAATTGGATGTTTCTCTTTTAACAACCAACATTCTGCACCATAAAGCATTGCAGGTCTCACAACCATCTTTAAAATTTTCTCTTAAGATTTAGGGGTACTTTTCTAACACACAACAAGCCTGATGCATTCCTCCACTTCAACCATACACTTGAATCCTTCTAATAATATCCCATCCAATTTCACCATCATTATGTAACATATTTAAAATGTATACTCTTATTAAATACTTGATCATCCAAACTCACAATCCCCCCATTAGATTCGTTACTACTAAAATTACACTCCATGCATTTGGTTTTAGATCTCCTCAAACAAAAACCTTTAAACTCTAAGTTTACCTTGAACTTCCTCTCTAGTCTTATCAATAAGAAGAATATCATTAGCAAAAGCATACACCAGGGTACATCCTCCTATAAATATCTAGTAAGAACATACATGAATAAACAAAAACATATTGGCTTAAAGCTGATCCTTAATGTAATCCAAATAAATTAAATAAAATACTACATCCAACCTCCATGTGTTTGTACACAAGTAATTGCTCCTGTATACATATCCTTAATGACTTAGGTATAAACATTGCTAACTTCATTCTTTTCTAAAACTCTCTAAAATAATTCTCTTGGAACTTTATCATAAGCTTTCTCTAAGTCAATAAATATCATACGTAGATCCTCCTTATTCTCCAGAAACTTCTTCATCAAACCTTTTAATAAATATATAGCTTCCATAGTAGACCTACCAAGTATAAATCCAATTTGATTTTGAGAAACATTAGTATCATGTCATAAAATATGCTCAATAATTCTCTCTCAAAGTTTTAAAGTATGACACATTAATTTAATTCCTCTATAATTTACACACTCTCGTGCATCACCTTTATTCTTAAAAATAGGAATCAACTCACTCCTTTTCCACACATCTGACATCTTTTTAATCTTCATAATGTTGCAATTCAGGATCCCTAGTCTGTGATTTTGATGATAACAAATATTATTGATTAAATTATTACTTTTCTCATTAAATATTTAAATATTTCTTTTATTTGTGAGCACTAATATTATAAGTAAGACATATACTGCTCAAGGCTACTAAAAGCTCAAGAATGGATATAAGAGGAAAGTCAAGTAAACAAAGTCTGTAATTTTTTTATGTATTTTCTATTCTTAGTTTTGACCACATAAGAGTGTATGCAATTAGGTGATCACGGACACACACACAAAGGGTGAGATAAGTTTTAAAAGCTAATATTGTTTGTGCCAATCGTACTGTACAACTTACAATCAGACATATAATCACTATAGAAAGAATGTGCTTAAAAGCTAATTTAAAAATTAGTTTCTATATGAACTAATCATATTGTATAATCTGGATCGTATTGTACAGTTCGTATGATTTGAAATTCTTAGCTGCCTAATGAATTAACTAAGATTTTTTTTAATTAATTATATTGTACGATATGATTCATACTGTATGAAAATTTGAAATGTTACTTAAAATTAATCCCCATATTTAGTCAATCAAATCATGGTTTAATTAATAATAGCAGATCATACTATACAATATTGATTGTACCAAATAATTTTTAGAGAAACAATTTAGTCATTCCAAAGATTTTACAAAAAGAAACCAAGATTTTTGAACTCATCATATGGTATGATATTCATATCATAGTGGTTGACCATCTTGAAATCAACTAACCATTTCATACGATGATAACAATATTGCATGACTTATAGAGATGATTTCTAATCATCCCGTTAATCATCTTATACAAATAAGAAAGGAAAGCTAATAGATAGTATTGTATGATGTGTTCATAAGTTGAACAATTCATCTGAATAATTATTTACGTCATACTATTTAATGGGTCTAGTTTTGAATGGATATATTATACAAACTCAAATCATGATATACGAACAGTAATGACTAACTTAAATTTTTAGGGTTTCTTGAACCTAATACTTAAGCAAGTATTTATATTTCTCTTTGAAATGGTGAGAGGATTATGTGACTGCTTAAGGAACTCCAAGAGAAGAGCTTTTGAGAAATTTAGGGTTTAAAAGGAAGGAGAACGTGAGGTTGTTCATGAGGCAGAAGGAGTATGAGGGGATCACATGGATGCTCCAGGCTAGCTACACCCTTACTCCTCCTGTGGCCTTTGTGAGTCTTGAAGGCTCTCTTGGGAGAGAGGCTTCTAGGTCAAGTCCTCAAGGTACTCTACCTTCTCCAAGTGGGAGAAAAAGGAGCTGAGGTTCTCTCCCTTCTCTAGGAGGGAGAAAATGAGTCAAGATTGGATGCCTTCACCGAGAGGGTAACATATTGTCCAACACTCTGCGGCATCAAGTTTTGTGAAAGTGAGTCTGTAAGGGCTTCTCTGCCTTGCTATGGAAGTAAAAGGAGAGTCACTTAGTGATTAGTGCAATACCTAGAGCAGAGGACTCTAGGGTGTGGATGTTGGTCAAGGTTGACCAAACTACTATAAATATCTCTGATGTATTTTTTTTCTTTTCATACTTTTATTTGTCTTTTGTTTTATTTTTGGTATAATTACTTGGGAAAATCAATTATCATTCTTTTGTTTTGTCAATTAAGATATCATCGTAGTTAAATTAATTTTTTTGATATACTCATTTTCTTCTGTAATTAATTAAAATTTGGTATTTTCAATTTCTGAAACTTTTTCATAAACATTGTCATCAGTATCTTGAAGTTGAAAAAATTTCTTAAAATTACCAATTCACCCCTCTCCTCTTAGTGAGCCTCGATCTAGATCCTAAAGATTTAACAACCTTCATAAACTTTGAAGTGATATCAGATTCGGTTTCAAAAACAAGGTCTTAGAAAACTTTTGAAATATGATCAATGGCTCATTTTGGTAATTGCAACACTACGGAGGGTTACTCGATAACCCGTCTGCCACCTTTTTGAAAATATTCCTTTTGATTTATTGAAAATACGTATGTATACTTTTTATAATCTATTGACTATAAAATTTGGGATATGATTCAAACTTGTTATTCACTTCCATCGCATACAATTAATGTTGTCAAAAATGATATTCCTTTTACTATATGGAGTTATAAGGATAGGGAACTCGCATAGTTAAATACTAAATGTTTGAATTGTTTCTTTTGTGCTTTAAAATTTGAATAATATATGCGAGTTTCTACATATTCTATGGGGAAGGAGATTTGGGGTAGGTTATGTATCACTTATAAGGGAACTAGTGAAGTTAAACAGTCTAGGTTAAACATTTTACTGCATGACTATGAACTTTGTTGCATGAAACCTAGTGAGACTATATCTGAAATGTACACTAAGTTCACCTAGATAATTAAATCCTTATATACACTAAGTAGAGAACTATAAAACTTTGAAAAAGTTAATAAGATTCTATGCTATTTACTTAGTTTTTACGATGCCAAAATAACTGTAATTATAGAATTTAAAGACTTAAATGTTTATTTCAATGATAATTTACTTGGGTCACTCATTGCCTACGTGCAAGGAGTGAATCAAAGGATAAGTGATGTAAAAGAAAAAAAAGAAGGAGAGAACTGTAGTACTAAAAGAAAATAATTTGGAAAGTGATATATTTTTAGTGGAGGAGGATGACGGCATCGCTTTAATGACAAGACTATTTTAAGAGTATTCTAAAAAAATAATGATGTCATTAATATAGTTGGTTTGAGTGCAGGAAACTAGGTCAACTCTGAGTTGATTTCCCCAACATGAAGACTAACTCAATCATGGAGAAGGGTAAAGAGAAGCCAAAGTTTAAGATGCGGCAAGAAAAATATACAAAAAGTTTTTTGGATCGACTCCACTTCAGAATCATCAGAAGTTGAAGTAGAGGAGGAGGTAACAAACCTATGTATTATGGATAACGATAATCTTGATCAATTAGATCAATATGAGGTATGAACTAGTAGTTATTTTTGAAAAAATTCATAACTCATATAAGTAGTTAAAGAAGATGCTTACTAGTCTCAATACTAAATTCTTTAATTTACAAAAGGAGTATGATAGGTTAACTACTGATCACTCTACCTTATATAACGATCATTTGACTTTATTAGACAAATTTGTTACATTAAATAAGAAGCATAATGACCTATCTAATACACATGATTTCATAAAAGCATCACATATTGAACTAGAGAAAGCATACAAAGTATTAGATACATAAGCAACTGAACTAGATGGTATGGAGCATGCATAGAATTTTTAAATATCCGTTTTTGAAAATGCAAAAAAAAAAAAAAAACTATCTATACTGGAGAATTAAAAATCACCACCTACCTTTAAATAATTTCATAAGCCCTCCATATGGTATGCATCACCTAAATCTAGGAGAAGGCACCATGACCCTCCTAGGTTAGTAAATATACTTCCTAGTGTTAGGTGTTACTCTTGTGGCATATTAGGACATATAGACCATACTTGCACATCAACCGTATGACACATCTAGTGTTGAGACCTAAATTATATTCTTCATAGTATAGCATGCATTCATCTCATTCATTTAAACATAAGGTGGAACCCAATCTAAGTTGGGTTCATAAATCTAACCTTTGACTTACTATGTAGAGTTGCTTACATAAAAGACCTAGTCAGAGTATGTGGTAAATACACAGTGGTTGCTCAAGGCACATGATTGATGATATGAAGTAGTTCATCATACTAGAGGCCAGGTTAGGAAGCAAAGTGATATCATGGGATAACATTAGTAGGAAAGTGGTGGGCTCAGGTATAGTTGGCAACTCAAAAAACTTTATGATTAAAAATATTTTATTAGTTAATGGTTTAAAGCATAATTTAGTATGTATTAGTCAACTATGCAATAAAGGCTTTGATATAAATTTCTTTCTAAAAGTACTAGATTAGTTTAAATGAAACACTTCTGCTAGAAGGAAAATGAATGAATAATATTTACATGTTTAACTTAAATTGCATTAAATATTTAAATTCCTTGTGCTTAAATACTATAGCTAATGAATATTGGCTATGGCATTGAATGCTATGTAATGAAAGCATGAAGACTCTTACAAATATCACCTAGAAAAAACTAGTTAGAGGCATATCTAACTTATACTTCACTAAGGATCACCTAAGTTAAAATTTTTTATGCTAATCATTCTGTACGACTTATAATCATATTATATAATTAGTATATAAGGAATGGGCTTAATGAATAATTTAAAAATTAGTTTATGTGATCTAATCATACTATACGATTTGGATCGTACTGTACAATTTATTACAATTTGAAAACCTAATCATCATATGAATTAAGTAAGATTTTTAAAATTCATTTTTTGAGCTAATCGTACTGTATGATATGATTAGTATTGTACGAATATTTAAAATCCTATTTAAATTAACCCTTGTAATCAATCAATTAAGTTATGGTTTAATTAATGATAGCAAATCATACTATATGATATTGATCATACAAAATAGTTTCTAGAAATAAAATTTGAGCATCCCAAAGATCGTACCAAATGAAATCATAATTTTTAAACTAATTGTATGGTACAATTTTCATATCATAGTGGATGACCATCTTGAAATCAACTAATCATATCGTATGATGATAATAGTATGAAATGACTTGTATAGACAATTTTTAATCATCTCGGTAATTATCCTATATGAAAAAGAGAGAAAAGCTAAAAGATCGTACTAGACAACCTTTGGATCGTATTGCATGATATATTTGAAGAGTTGAATAATTTGTCTAAACAACTATTTACATCATATTGGACAAGTCTAGTTTTGAACTAATCATATTGTCCTAACTCAAATCGTAATATACGAACAGTGAGGGCTAACTTTAATTTTTAGAATTTCTTGAAGCCCAATACTTAAGCAATTTTTTTGTGATTCTCTTTAAAATGATGAGAGGATTATGTGACTGTTGGCAAAACTTTGAGAGAGAAGCTTTTGAGAAATTCAGTGTTTAAGAGGAAGGAGAAGGTGAGGTTGAGTATAAGGGAGAAGAAGTAAGAGGGGATCACATGGTTGCTCTAGGCTAGCTACACCCTTTCTCCTCCTACGGCCTTGGTGAGTCTTAAAGGCTCTCTTAGGAGAGAGGCTTCTAGGTCAAGTCCTCGAGGTACTCTTCTTTCCCCAAAAAGGAGAAAAGGAGCTAAGTTTCTCTTCCATCTCCAGGGGGAAAAAATTATTCAAGATTCATTGTTGTCATCGAGAGGGTGAAGTAGCATCCGACATTCCGCAACATTAGATATGGTGAAAGTAGGTTTGTAAAGGCTTCTTCACCTTGTTGTGGGTGCAAAAGGAGAGTCACTTAGTGACTAGTATAATACCTGGAGTGGAGGACTCCGAGGAGTAGACGTAGGTCAAGGTTGACCGAACCACCATAAAAATCTCTCATGTGTTTTTTTTTCTTTCGTATATTTATTTTTTCTGCATTTTATTTCTATTATAATTGCTTGGAAAAATTGTTGATTATTGCTTCATTTCGAAAATCAAGATATCATTGTAGTTAAATTAATATTTTTGATATACTCATTCACTTTCATAATTAATTAAAATTTGTTATTTTCAATTTATGAAATGTTTTTCAAAAATATTTTCATTGGTATCTTGAAGTTTGAAATTTTATTAAAGCTATCAATTCACGTTCCTCTTGGTTATCCTTTGGCTAGTTCCTTAAGGTTTAACAACCTTTAAGAACTTTTATAAAATAATGTTGAAAAGTTTTGTACGCAAAGGAATTCCTTCATCTCCAAAGCATTTCCATGCATCTATATGAGTACTATCAGGTCTAATAGCTTTTCTCACACTTCATCTTCTTTTAAGTCTCTCTAACTTTAGTTTTATTAATATATTGATAAAAATCAAAATCTCTATTTTCGTTTAGAGTACTAAGGTCACTTAAGTCAATCTTATTATCACGATCTTCTTTGAAAAGCTTATCAAAATATCTCATTCATCTTTGTTGAATGTTCTCTTCTACTAAAAGAACTTCTTTATCTACATCCTTAATGCACTTCAATTGAACGAAATCCTTACTTCTCTCATCTCTTTGCTTGACTAACTAATACATACATATTTTGCCCTCCTTAGTATTTAATATATTATATAAATCATTAAAAGCTAAATTCTTTGCATCATATATTTCTTTCTTAGACTCCTTACAAGCCTCTTTATATCTTTACTAATTTTTTCAGTTTTTATATCTAAATAATTTTTATAACAAAACTTCTTATTTTTCTT
Organism: Dendrobium huoshanense; assembly: GCA_016618105.1. Lineage (NCBI taxonomy): Eukaryota > Viridiplantae > Streptophyta > Magnoliopsida > Asparagales > Orchidaceae > Dendrobium > Dendrobium huoshanense. The sequence continues at coordinate 20,619,841 of CM028353.1, read as the reverse complement.
ATTTTCTTGTACATTTTTATTCTACCATCAACTATTTTTACTAATAGGAGCTTTTCTTTTTGATGCTCCGAGCACATCCCTTGCAATATTCTTAATATAAGTAGTTAATTTTTCTTATATAATATTAGTTTTATCATGTATAATCAAATTTAAAGATATTGAATCCTACTCTCAAAAATATTTTTGTTAGGATTATTTAAATACCCCCATCTAATCCTAGGATAAGATTTTACTTTATTTTTTATATTTCATCTCTTCATCTTAAAGTCCAAAACTCATAAGTGGTGCTTGGTACATAAACTTTTACTAAGAATAATTTTATAATCTTTACAATCTAAATGATCTATTTTTTTATAAAAAAACAATCTAGTTGAGTTTTAAAATCATAATGTAAATAAAAATTTACAATAGTCTTTCCACCTTTATTACTCGCTCTAAACCCATACCCACTATGAATGTTTTTAAAATCTTCTATCTCTTTACCAACATGTCCATTTAAATCTCCTCCAATAAAAAAATATACTTTAAGATATATCTTTTGTATTGATTTTTCTAATTCATTCCAAAATCTTAATTTTCAATACATCAAAACCTACTTGAGAAGCATAAGCACTTATAATAATAATAATCTTAGCATTAACAGTAATATTTAATATTATAATTATATCTCAAATTCTATTAATATCTATAATATTATCCTTTAAACGCTTTTCTATAAATAATCTCACATACCCCCATTTTTAGTACGACTCTTACACGAGTAACATAGCTTAAACCCTAAACTATTATTAATCTCCTACCCCAATCCATTTAATTTCTTAAATGCATATATTATTTTATCTTCTTATGAATCATAATATTTATTAATTCTATTTTCTTTTCTATAAGAGAACCTATATTCTAAGTTTCTATCCTTATTTTATTTCATGGATTAGCATCTATACCCACATTCATCCCTAACGCGGGAACCCTTAGGGAATTACCTAGCATTAACAAAATGAATTAAATGATCCATATCATGATTATTCGAAAAGCTTTATGTTGTCTATCGACTATCTAACTGAATCCTCTACTTTTCTTATCTAGACCTGGCAATGACAGTATTCCACATAGGAATTATTTCTAGGATGAATTTGAGAGTTATTAACCCAACACTTTAGATACATGAGGAAGTTCTTGTGAGTTCAATTTTAGTTTAAAAATTTAATTTTTATTTGAAGTTAGTAAAAATTCAAGGTAAAGAAATTTGGCTATTAAAAACTTGCATCAGAATAAAAAAATAAAAAATAAAAAAAATTGATTGGTTCACATTGTTAAGCAAGAGGTAAACTAACCTGCATTAGTGATTGTGAAAGTCACTACTTATGACTTAACTCAAGAAGTATGGGATTACTCTTTGCAAAAAAAAACTATAACTCTCTAGATAATAGATCATTTACACTTAATAAATTAGTCAACTAAACACTTCACTTAATGCTTGAGCTTCATTAAGAAAATAAGATATGATGAGCTTCATAAATATATTATTCCTAGTGATACAATTAATTGATTCAACAATATATATGGATTATTTTAAGTCAACTCTCACTAATATATAATTATTTCAATTCATTATAGTGAAGCCTCACTTCTACGCTCGATTAAGATAGTCTATGTGGCAAGATGCTTAAATATCCTTAATATTAAGTAATTTTCAAAAAATAATAAGATTTATCTCAAAAGCTCCTCATCGATTTTCCTAATCTAAATAAATCAATATGAGAATTAGATCATTTACCCAATCATTCTACCAAATCAGCAAGGTTTGTATATAAAATTTCCCCAACGAGAGCCACATTAGTATCCATCTAGTCTTGGCTAAAAACCAATGGCTTAATTAGTAGTTATTTGAACAAATAATTCATATTTAGCTAGAATAACACACCCTTTCAATCAACTCAACATTACTCAAGGTTGTTGAGCCTAAAAAATAATGAGGGTATGTTAAAGAGACCCCCAACCCTATGATGTATTAAAAAGACTACCCACCTATAATTGCATGATATGACATATTATATTCTATATCTATCATCGGATATTGAATCTTTGGCACTTGGTAGAAACATCAGGCATGAGCATTACAATAAGCAGGAGTTTCTTAAGAGGACTATAAGAGAAGGGAATTATTGCATTAAGGGTTATTTTTTTTTTCATCGGGATTAAATTCATGATTTTAAATTAGCCATTTTCTTCTTATTATTTTACCCTTTTTGACTTCACATTTTTGTCATCCTCATAACCAATATTTTAACAAAAGAATAAATGAATTATTATCCTTGATATAGATGAAGACTAAGCAACAACTCTATAATATATTTTTCCTATTATGTTATTCATTTTTCCTTATCACTTTTTCAGTTGTTATCTCCCATTAAAAAATCCAAGCAAGATGGCTAAAAGACTATTAAATTTTGTTCTTCACCTTTAGTAAAATTTACAAGAATGATGAATCTTGAGCTTGAATCCTGATTTTACCCGTGTTATGGACTTTGCGGATTAACATCTTATGATGGTCTCATTGAGATATTTACAATTGTTAAGAAGTTCAATGAGAAATGACCTAGATCATAATTATCCATCAATCATCCTTATCACTTCCATATTTGATTATAGGAATGATGTGAGAAGCACTTCTTCATAACTTCTCTTGTTTAAACTTGTAGCTCAATTCTAGGAACTTTTTTAGGAATGATGGATGCCTTCTTGAGTATCGTACAAAGGAAAATCACAACAGTAAGTGCTCCTTCCAATTCTAGATGATGGAATTACTACTTCTATAAATTTCTTTGGAAGTGTCATGCCAATCAATTTTAGATGTCAAAATAGTTCTATTAGCTTTGCCAACTTCAACAAATAACACAAAAAGGAAGCGCCCCATGGTCATTTCTCCATAAAACCATGCAAAAATAGGAGACATATACCCCATTCTTCTCAAAGATTTTAGATAAAATCCAAATAGTAAAGATAACTCCCACTTGCTAACTAGCATGATTGAGCACCTTGGGAGCTTGGATGATTTCATAGCATTAGCTCTCATCTATAGAAAACTACATTGGCACATAATTTTTACTACCACGAAGAATGCTAAATGAATATATTTTATGAAGCTTTAGTCCAACAACATCACAACCTTTTGATGAACAACATTTAATGTTCACGATAAAAGCCATTGTTTCTAAATAGCAGTTAAAGAACCCATACCCTAATGCATATTAGGCAGAGAGAGTACCTCTGGGATTTGATCTATTGGTTCACCTAAGCTTCTTAGGTGGTCACCAATTCAAAATCAGGGATACCCAAGATGGCCTTCACCGGAGCCTACATGACTCCCTTTACAAGTACTCCTTCGCCAAGAAGCATCCAATAATATTGGATGAGATGCTTGAGCGAGCTAGAGCAAGCCTTACATTTTGTAGAAAACAATATTTCACAAAATAGGTCAACTAAGAAAAAATAAATATCATGCATTTATGACATTATTTATGCTTGATGTTCATGGTGTTTCTCACTTGAAATGTTTGTATTTTTTTTTCTTATACTAAATTAATTCTTAAGCATCAATTATTTGATGATTTTTAAGTAATGATATATTATTGTCATATCTCTATCGCCCTAGCCGTTTTTGCTCTGGGTTTTCTTGGCGATCTCGAGGTGCCTTCTCTTGTGGGCTCGTCTCTACTACTCTCGCCGGTGATCTCTCTAATCGTCCTTCCTGAGGTGTTTTCTCCCCTTTTCTGGCTTTTCTGCCCCTTCGGCAGTCTTTTCGTTTCTTTGTTGGTGGTTTTTCCTTTGCTGGTGGGGTATTTTGTTGCTCGTTTGGTTTTTGTGGGGTGGGTAGATGACGTCTCCTACGTCATCTATCCCTTTGGTTTCTTCGGTTCCGACTGGTAAGAATCGCTCTTTTAAGGATGTGGTCTCGGGGGGTTCTTCCTCTTCGGCTAATTGTGTTCCTTTTGTTAGATCCTCTTTTAAGGGTTGTCCTGCTCTGTTTTTAGAGGATTATGTGGTGTCTCAGTTAGTTGAGCCCTTTGCTTTTACTCTGGTCCGAAAATTTGTTCTTCATCGACCTAATTTAGACGTTATCCGTAAGTTTTTTCTTTCGCTTAAGTTGTCTGGTTCCTTCAATGTGGGGCTTTTGGATCCTCGTCATATAGCTATACAACTTATGAATGACTTGGATTATAGTCGTATTTTTTCTCGGAGGTCGTACTATGTGCATGGTTGTCAAATGAGGTTGCTCAAATGGTCACCAGATTTTGATGTGAGGGAGGAATCTCCTGTTGCCCCGGTGTGGATTGCTTTCCCTAACATGCGCTTACACTTTTTTAATTCTCACATTCTTTTTGGTCTTGCTGCTGTATTTGGTAGACCCTTGCAAACGGATCAAGCTACTACTTCGTTATCAAGACCTTCTGTGGCGAGGGTTCTGGTGGAACTTGATGTGTCCAAAAAACATCCTCAGGAAGTTTGGTTGGGTTCAGAATTGAATGGATATTTTCAAAAAGTGGAATTCAAAAATCTCCCATCATTTTGCTCCCATTGTAGGATGAATGGGCATGGTATTACTGAATGTTTTCGGTTGCATCCTAATCTTCGGAAGGATAAATGTATTTCTTCTTCTAATGGAGCCCAAGAGGTTGGAGATAAATCGTTGAAAGAATCCTTAAACATTGGTGAGGTGCCTGTTCCTAGTTCTGCTCCTTTGGAACCATTAATTCATAATGGTGATGATCCTAGGGAGGAACCTGCTCATCCTAATGAGTTGGTTGATCTTACTGTTGAGGCTAAACAGGACTGTATTCCTTCTATTACTAATGATTTGGATTTGGTTATAACCTCTAATATTCCTATTTGCTTGTTAATGATGCTAATACTATGGTTTCTAATGTTCATATTTTATCTTCTAATATCGATCCTATTTTGCCTGTTAATGATGCTAATTCTTCTCATTTGCTTATTCAGGATGTTTTACTTACTAACAAGTCTCTTTCTCCCTTAGATGAAGCTAATTGGCAAGATGCTATTACTGTTCATAGTTCAGATAATCTGGAAGTCGTGCTTGATCTTGGAGATATTGATTCTTCCAAAAATTTAAAGCCTACAGTTGTAAGTGAAGTTTCATCTTTAGTTGTTTCCAAACCTCCTTTGGGGGGTTGTTCTAATAATTTTTCTACTATTGAGGATGGTGTGCTCTTCTTAGAAAGTGATTTGGCCAAACCTATGGGGCCGGTTGACTCTAATTTTAATGCTCAGTCCTTTTTAGTTGATCATTATCATTGTGATGCGTATACTGACACGGAAGTGGACATTATGGCAAAATGTTATGCTAGAACTGATAATGACTTGAGTTTTTAAGGGCCGTGGGAAGAGGGGCCGGAAGCCCAAAAATGTTGTTTTATCGCCTAGAAATACATGTTCTCATACTTCTCATTAATCTTATTTTTTTATGTTTAAGGCTATTATTTGGAATGTTCGGGATATTGGTTGCCCTTCTTCTAGAATTAGAGTTAAAAACTTATGTCGTTTGCATAACATTTCTATCCTCGTTTTACTTGAACCTCTTATTTCTGTTGACAAATTGTGTGGTACTGCTAAGTTCTTAGGCTTCAAGTCTTCTTTTGCTAATATTTCCAACAAAATTTGGGTCTTTTGGAAGGATTTCGTTAGAATTGATATTATTGGGAACTTTCCCCAAGTTCTTCATTGTAATATTGAAATTTATAATTTTCAATGTTGCTCGTCTTTTATTTATGCCGCCTCTTCTCGCTTTACTAGAAGAATCCTCTGGGAGCAAATTTGCCATTTTCATAATGTTTGTAGTCTTCCATGAATTATTGGTGGGGATTTTAATACTATCTCTTATCCTTCTGAACGCTTGGGGGGCTCTCTTCCCATTTATTAGTCCATGGAAGATTTCAATGATATGATTTCAAATTGTAATCTTATTGATATTGGTTTTACTGGCAACAATTTTACTTGGCATCGTGGTCATTTGTGGCAAAGATTGGACAGAGTTCTGTTTAATGATGATTGGCTTAATGTTTTTTCATTTGACTAAAGTTGAACATCTTAGTCGTACTCTTTCTGACCATTTCCCTATTCTTATTAATATTAAGAATGATTACACTGCTCCTATTTCTCACTTTAGGTTTCAGAACATGTGGCTGCTGCACCCCACTTTTCTTGATGTTGTGAAGGTTAATTGGGAGGCCCCTGTTTTCCCTGATGACACTATTTCGGGTATGCATAGATTGTGGCTTAAGCTCAAAAGGCTTAAAATTGTGTTGAAGTGCTGGAATCATAATGTCTTTAAAAATTTGTTTGCCAACATCTCTTCGGCTGAATCTAAAGTTAATTTACTTGATAGCTTGAGTCAATCTGATTCTATTGAGGTTAATTTTGCTTTGCTTAATGAGGCTAAGGTGGATCTTTGTATGTTTCAAGATCAAGAGGAGGAGTTTTGGAAACACAAAGCGGCTGTTAAGCATTTGGTTGATGGGGATAGAAATACTAAATATTTTCATGCTTTATTTAAGAAGAGGAGGTCTTCTAATTTCATTCCGAAAATTGCTAAAGAGGATGGGACTATGTCTGAGGAGTATGGGGAGATTTCTTCCCTTGCTGTTAATTTTTTTCAAAGTCATCTTAACAAAACCTTTACCCCCATTAGTTCTCCTAACCCTGCTTTTATTCCTCATTTGGTTTCTAGTGAGGACAATGCTTTGTTATCTATTCCTCCTACCTTGGAGGAGCTTAAAGATGTCTTATTTGACATGGATTCTAATTCTGTGGTGGGTCCCGATGGTTACACCTCTAAGTTTTTTCAGAAAACTTGGCAAATTAGTTCCGGGGATTTGCTTAATGCTGTTAGTGACTTCTTTATGGGTTCTGTTATTCCTAAATTCTTTTCTTCCACTTATGTTGTGCTGCTTCCTAATAATGATTCTATTAATACTTGAAATGATTTTAGACCCATTAGCTTGTGTACTGTCTTTTATAAAGTGCTTTCTAAAATTCTTATGAATCGTTTGACAGTTCTGTTGCCTAAGCTCATTTTGTCGTACCATATGGGTTTTGTTAAAGGTAGAGCTATCTCTGATAATATCCTGTTGGCGCAAGAATTTTGCAATGATCTTGATTTTAAGTGTCGTGGTGGAAACATGATCATGAAACTTGATATTTAGAAGGCTTATGATAATATTAATTGGAATTTTATTTATAAGATTTTGAGTCTTTTTGGTTTTGATATTGCTTTCATCAGTCTCATTAAAGCTTGCATTGAATCTCCTTTCTTTTCTATTCATGTTAACGGTAAGAGTAATGGTTTTTTTAAGTCGTCTCATGGGTTGCATCAAGGGGATCCTCTTTCCCCTGCCCTCTTCATCCTTGCCGCTGATTACCTATCCAGGGCTTTGGAGGATACCTTTAAAAATTGTTATAACCTTTATTTTAATACTTTAGGTGGTATAAATATTTCTCATCTTTGTTTTGCGGATGATTTTATTGTCTTTTCTAATGCTAGCAGTAATATGGTTGGTAAAATTATGAGGTTGTTCGATCACTTTGAATCTGTCAGTGGATTGCCCTTTAACAAATCTAAGAGCTACTTTATTATTGGTAAGAAAGTGTCTGCAGCTAGGGCCGTGGAGATTCAGAACATTACCGGTTTTACTCAAGGTTCTTTACCTCTGAAGTATTTGGGTATCCCTTTATTTAAGGGTACGAAGAGGTCTTTTTTTTTCGATGATTTAATTTCTGTTGTTCATAACAAATTATCTTCTTGGGAATCCAATTTCTTAAGTTTTGGTGGTCATTTAACTCTTATTAAAAGTGTTCTCTGTTCCATTCCTGTGTATTGCTTTCAAACACTTTTTCCTACGAATACTGTTTGTCAGAGGATTGAAAGAATTATCAATAAATTTTTTTGGAAAGGCAGTTCGAACACTTCCAAGATCCATTGGTCTTCTTGGAATAAGTGTTATGGGTCTGTGGACACTACAGAAAAATCACTCATTTCCGGAAATGAACCTTTTTCGGCGGTTTTGTAGTTTACCTTTTCCGACGGTTGGGTTACCACCGGAACGGCGTAGGAAAATAATTTCCGGCGGTAAATTATTCTGGCGGCTTTCCGGCGGTTATAAACCGCCGGTCAAATTTATTAAAAAAAAACAAAATCCCGAGGCACCGCACCACCGCCGCTCCTGCACTACCGGGAGTGCGATCCGACTGCCGCGCTCTTGCCAGGGGGCGCTCCCGCCAGGCTCTCCCGCGTGTGATCCGACTTCCCCGCGCTCAGGTGCTTGCGCGATCTGACTCCCCCACGCTCTCGCCAGGCGCTCCCGCACTCCGGCGTGATCCACGCTCCTGCCAGGCACTCCCGCGCGATCCGCGACTCCCGCGCGACGGCCAGCGCTCCGCGTCCGCGCGAGGTGAGGTTCGAACGAGGGTCGGTTGGGAGAAATTTCAAGCAACCGACCGAATTGCTGAAGATGCAAATATGAAAATTTTGTCAATATTTTTTATTTAAACTATATTCAGTACTTAATTTAGTTTTAAGAACTAATTAATGTAACTAACTATTAATTTTAAAATGAAAATTAATTAAAATTTTAATATAAGAATAATTTTTATTAAATCATTTAAACAGTAAAAATTTATTCATTTTCATTAATTTTTTAAAAGCTGTCGGAAAAGTGCGCCAGAAATTCCGTTGGAAATGCGCCGGAAAGCCGCCGGAAATTTGCCGGCCGGAAAGCCGCCGGAAATCAGTGGTTTTCCTGTAGTGGGATGAGGGGGCCTTGGGTTGTAAAACGATGATGGATTTGGTTGTCTCCTTCTCTTTTAAACTTTGGTTTAAGCTCAAGAACAATGACTGCCTTTGGGCTAATTTCATGACTGTTAAGTATTATGGGAGGAGGCATCCTTCTCTTTGTGGCTTCACTGTTGGCAATTCTAAAGTTTGGAAACGTCTTTGCTCGGTTAAGTGGAAGGTTGAGCCCTTTTTGGCATGAGGGCTTGGTTACGGCTCCATTTTCTTTTGGCAAGACCGCTGGATTAATGGTCAGTCTATTGACTCCTTATTAAATTCTGTCTCTACTTCGAATGTTAAAGTTAACCATTTTTTTGCTGGGCATGCCTGGGATGTTGAGAAACTTTCTGACATTCTTCCTGTTAGTATCATTCAGCTTATTTTAAAAATTCCTTTAAACATTTACTCTAAAGATGTTTTGCTTTTCTCTCTTTCTAAGGATAGTAAATTTTCGGTTAAGGAAGCTTGGAATTCTTTCAGAGTCATTAAGGCTCTGACTAAATTTTTTAACTTGATCTGGCATAAGCCTATACCCTCTACTGTTTCAATTTTTATCTGGAGATTTCTTCATAAGTTGGTTTCTACTTATGATAATTTGAGGAAAAAAGGTTTTTTCTTATCTTCTAAATGTCAATGCTACTTCCATATTGAGAATATGCACCATGTCTTTATTTTAGGTCATGTTGATGTTAAGTTTTGGTTATATTTTGAGGATTTGTTTCAGTTCAATTTTTTCTCTTCTAATGCATTTTTATATGCTATTTTGGATTGCTGGCTGGTTAATACTAAAGGTCATATTTGTAACGTCATTCCCTATTTGATTCTTTGGTTTATCTGGTTAGCCCGGAATGAGTCCCGTTTTAACGGGGTCCAGATGAATTCCATGAGGATTATTCATAACATTAAGGATAAAGTGGTTTTCTTGTATCATGTCTAGCTTATTTCGATTAAAAGTTTTTTTAATGTTAATTTTGTTGCTCGCAAGTTAGGCATTAATTTAATGGTGGATTATTCTATTCGTAATTCTAGATGCATTAACTGGGAGAAGCCCTCTTCTTCTTCTGTTAAGCTGAATGTTTTGGGTACTAAGTTGCGTAATTCTTTTGGTTTTGGGGGTGTTCTTAGGGATCAAAATGGCTCTCTCATTTGTGCTTTTGCTGGGCCTGTTGGTAGGGGGTTTTCCTCCAGGGCTGTCTTGGCTGGGGTGCTTCACGATTTACAATTGTGCATCAATATGAGCCTGGCTGATGTTATTATGGAATCTGATTTTGATTTCAGGATGATCAGGAACTTAGATGTGTATAATTGCTCTTCTATGGAGTTTTATACTTTGAGGGAGATTAGGGTGTATCTTAACTTACTTAATTGTACCTTTTTCCATTATTCCTGCTATGGCCAATGCGTCTTCTACGGCTTTGGCTAGCATTGGTTGTGATTTAAACTCTATTATGGATTTGGATTTTCACCTGCTTTCGTCTAATGTTAAGGGTCTACTTGTTCTGGACCATCTGGGGTTGTCTTATGTCAATGATTAATTAGTAAATCCATTTTTATTGCTGGGTGTTGCTGGGCTGTCTGGTTCACATGGGGTTTTTTGTTTTTTAGGGTCTTTTTCTTTGTTTTGGTTTTTTTTAATTTTGTTGAGCTTATCTGTTTGTAGGGAGTTCATGGTGGTTCTCTGGAGGATTTTAGCTGGATATATCCTTTTATCTGCTTGTCTTTACTTTACCTTTGTTTGTTTTTAGTTTTTCTCTCTATTTTGTGTTTCTTACGCTTTTTTTGGCTGTTGTAGGAGGGAGCGTTGATGTTGATCTTTCTGGTGGAGTCCTGCTGCTGGGAGTGTTTTGGTTGTTTTTTGCGTACTCCCTTTTTTGGGTGCTTTTTCCTAAGCACCGTAGAATGTTTCTAGTTTGCATTGTATTGTTTATTAGGGGGAAACTCGAACTCCTAGGTTTCTTTTTCTCTTTTTGGATTGTAGCTCTCTGAGCGGTTGTGAGGTTGAGTTTCCCTTAAGAACCTTGTAAATTTTCCCTTATATTAACGCGTAGGCCCCTCTTGTGGGTTTCCCCTAAAAAAAAAAAGCATCAATTATTTGACAGATGATCGAAAAAAGAAAAAAATTAATGTGAATGTTTTATATTGTTTAAAGTATTTATTTTATGATTACAAAAAAAAAAACTAGGTTAATTAATCATAATTTTAAACATATAAGATACTAGAATCTAAAACTATGTATTTCATGTGTATGCTTTATTCTTCACAATGCATTTATTTTTATAATTAATATCACGTTTATTACATTTTTACATTATTTATGTAATAATTAAATAAAATTTATTATATCATTATGGTTGATCAAGCACTACATTAAGACTAAAGTTTTTTTTTTTCTTTTTCTTAATTGAAACCTTATTGTAACATCACAAAGATAACAACCAAACGTAACAAAATATTATCAACTCAAAAGGTATTTATGTAAATATCGACAACGAATACCTAAAGAAAATGGCAAGCTATACTTACACGGCTGTGCTTCGACTTTTAGAAGAGATATATAATTTGGGCTTTGAAAATAGAAATCAAGAACGACAAGCAATCACTGAACTTTTGATCTAGCTGTGGCGATTTGTTCAGTCATGCTTTGGACTCGCAGGGGATGTGATGGTTGCTTGTTATCATTCGGAAATAAATCATTTTTTTGACAATCACTGCAATTTAAAAGATAATTTTTAGGCAAAATGAAGAACGTAACTGAACATTTCTGTTGAATTGTTTGTGAAAAAGTTTATTACAGTTGCTTAAGTATTGGTTCTGGATGGTCCAAATTTATAGTCGATTGATTGTTTTAGAGGAATGTCCGGGCAGATTTGTACCAATTGGTTTGGTCAGATGAGGAGCTTTTGAGAAGTATCTCATTTTCTTAAGTAATTAGATAATATTGAAGAGGATAAAGTTCATTGAATGGATAAGCTAGAAAGAATGTGTACAGATCCATCTGAGTATTTTTAAGATAAGAAGATGTCAAGAGGAGAATCGCCAAGAACTGCAAATCGAACATTCGTTAGTATGCTTTCAAATTGGGAGAGCCTCTTCTTGAACAAGGTTATTGCACCCATCCAACATTCAGCACTTGGAAAGCTTGGCTCAATCTAAGAGGTCTTTGCTATTCTCAAAGATCAACTTCATCCTAATGCATATTGACTTATACATACGAGAAAAACATCGAGTGAAAAAATCAAGGTTGTGATAACCGGATCGGACAATGAACCGGAAGGAGAGGTTCATATTTCGACCGGTTGAACCGGATGACATAATAAATAATATTATTATTATAAAAAATTAATAAAATTAACATAATAATGAAATATAATAACCATATACTTTAATATGAATTATTGTTAATTTATTTTACATATTTAGATATAAACTATAAATATAAAATATATAAAAAAACTCACAATAAAAATTAATTGTTATTATTCATATTATAAAAATAAATATTATTCATATCAAATATATAAAAAATAATGGATAAAAAATAAAAAATAAATATTATAAACTAAATAAATAAATATTATTCATATTAAAAATTAATTAAAAACCCATTAAAAAAAAGATGTTTTGCTATGTATAGTGTACACATATATCCAAATATACTTTTTTGCTTTATATGGTTTAGTCCCAAATCCCTTGTGATGTTTTGCTTTGCATATATAGTTTACATAGCATTTTGCTTTTGGACATGATAGGAGCTCATATGGAGCTTTGTGAAGCCATGTGAGAATGTTGCAAGTAATTATGTAACAATATTATTTAATATTTATTTAAGAATTTTAACATATAATATTTATATTAATGATTAAGTTTATCATTTATTTAATTATTTAAACAAAATTTGGACCAGGCGGTTTTAGAAAATCGGGATCGGTTCCCGATTGAACCGGCAATTCAAGCCGGTTCTGACCGGTTTGATGCACGCCCGATTTTTAAGGCTGAATCGGACTGGCCTTCATACCGGTTCACGGTTGAACTGGTCAAACCGGCCGGTCCGGTCCGGTTTTCAAAACATGGGAAAAAACCTCAATTTTAGGACTTTTTTTTTAAACCCAAGGAATGGCTTACGCGTTAATATTCAAAAAACAGTTACAAGGTCTTTAGAAGGAACCTCCAGCTCGTTACTGCTCAGGAGAGTTACAAAAAACTTCAAAATAAAATCTAAGTGCCGGTGGTTTCTTTCTCTACGATTACAAAAAAAGCTTAGAAGAAAGCTCGGACTGCAAGCAAGCAGCACCCAAAAAAGGAAGTGAAAATTAATCCAATCCATTCAGCACAAACTTCCTGCATAAAATTTGATCAAAAAATAAAGTGTTCTGAAAGATGCGAAGAGAGAAAACCTTGCAAACATTGAAGTTCCAAAGCTCTGAAGATGTATTGTGTCTGTAAGGAAACCTCCAAAAAGAAATATTAGAGAAATAGTTGATAGAGCAAATATGATACCAATTATTATAAAAGCTGTAGCGAACCATCTCATAATTCTCCGAAAACAGATAGTTGATATCCCCCAATACATGATAAATATAAGAGTTACTCGAGAATACCGAAAAGATCCCTCAATTTCCGGACTTAGAGTAGGCTAAATTCAAGCAATCAAATGACCGTAGAGTGATCTTACCACCCCTTTTGTTTATAAAATATGTTTGTTTATAGTTTTTTTTTTAGTCATTTTCATGTCTAATTTCTGAAAGTAATAAAATGACCGTAGAGTGATCTTACCACCCCTTTTGCCACCATTGACCACCCTCAACCATTCATTGGCCACCACCGGCAAGAAATACAAGGAACTTTTATTTGGTCCGGTGAACGTACGTTCCTCTATGTTCGGCCACCAATGTATTAGCGCCACATAGCAGGAAGAAAAGACGCCGACCCGACCTGCTGTTTTTTGGGTTCTCGCATGTGCGTTTTTTTAAATCCTTAATGAGCCAAACAACATCCCATCACCTTTTGGATTTATTTCAAATACCTAGCAATACCGAGCAAATACCGAGTTGTACCTAGTTTTTTCTAGCAATACCGAGCAAATACCTAGCAATACCGAGCAAATTAGCAATACAGAGCAAATCTTGAGAAAATACTGAGTTGTACCGAGTTTTTTCTAGCAATACCGAGCAAATACCTAGCAATACCGAGCAAATCCCTAGCAATACCGAGCAAATCCTGAGCAAATACTAAGTTGTACCGAGTTGTACTGAGTTTTTTCTAGCAATATCGAGCAAATCCTGAGCAAATACTGAGTCTACCGAGTTGTACTGAGTTTTTTCTAGCAATACCGAGAAAATACCTAGCAATACCGAGCAAATCTCTAGCAATTCCGAGCAAATCATGAGCAAATACCAAGTTGTACCGAGTTGTAAAAAACTCGGTACAACTCGGTATTTGCATGGTATTAGTCTTCACAGAGCGGTATTTCTCATTTTTGCAAAGCAATACCTAGCAAATATCGAGCAATACCGAGAAAATCGCGAACATAGCATTTTTGGGTTCCGCTCCGGGTCAAGTCGTCGGGCCGCGCGGTTTAGAGTAAGAGCACGTGGCGACATGTTATTGGCGGCCGAACGTAGCTCTACGTCAGCTCAGAGGACAAAATAATTGTTCCAATACAAGAGGCTATTTTCAACAACTGGCTACAACTATTACCACCGTTAGTGATTATCTTTGTCATCATATAAATTAATATATTTTATATTCAATAACATAAAAATAACTTATATTATTAAAATAAAATTGTCAAATATGCTTTGTCATATTAACACATTATCAAAATAATATAAAAATCAAAACATAAATTTAAAAAGAATAGAAGGTGACCCAAATGACCCCACCCCTAAGATTTTTGAATCCTGAACCTATTAAATGCTTCATCTTTCCCAATTGTGAATGCATCTGCAACACCACTCTTACGTTTACCGTTCCAATCTAACAAATAATTAATCAAAGCAACTTTCTTTATCTGTAATCTTAGAAGAAAATGAGGAGATCAGCTCAGAATCACGAAAAAAATTATGTATTGCATGACAAAATAACTTCTATATAAATTTTACCTTTTTTTTTTCAGTGATCACTGATACACATACTGACGAACAGTTCATTTTTACCCTTAAAATATTTGGCCCAGTCACTGTCGCATCTTTCTAAACAAGCTATGCATGAAAAGCAAGTGCTCTTATTCTATATAATCTTTGAGTGACTTATCAATAGCCATTGTAGCTGTTGAATAAGAAAATTTACACGTCGTTGTGAAGAAACGGCAAAGATAAACATGCCAAATTATTATTAATACTCTTTTTTTTCAGCCTGAAGAACACCCTGAAACCAAGTGGCAGCATGGAATGACATTCATGCCCCTATATTTAAGGGGTTGAGCACTTCCGTCTTTTAGTTCGGTCAAATTTCTGA
The DNA here is from genome assembly GCA_016618105.1 of Dendrobium huoshanense. Classification (NCBI taxonomy): domain Eukaryota; kingdom Viridiplantae; phylum Streptophyta; class Magnoliopsida; order Asparagales; family Orchidaceae; genus Dendrobium; species Dendrobium huoshanense. The sequence continues at coordinate 20,604,537 of CM028353.1, read as the reverse complement.
GAAAACTAATCAGTAATCTTTCGGGGTGTCAAAATGGATTTTTTAGTTGGGTTTCAGTCCAAATCCTAACTGACCCACCCTCGATTGATCCAACCGAATTAAACCTCCCCAAATTCGGGTCAACCCGACTCAACACTCTGACCTGACTAAGCGAGCACGATGCAGGGCACAAGGGCGAGTGAGGCAAGAGTTTGTCATGCATAAGCTGGGCGACTGTGATGTGTGTGGCAATTTTAATATTGCTTGTAGGGAAAAAAAATTGCTTTTGAAACGATGAAACTTGCTGGATTTTATCTTTGATTCGATGCAATAAAAAATCATTTTTAATTTTAAGCTCTAAAGTCCCCTAAAGTCATTGTACATTTTTTGAGATATAATACGCATATTTTTTGAAATAATGTGAATAAAACTTATGGCATTAATTATTTTTTTAATAAAATGTGTTAGTAAAGGTATCATTAAGATCAACTATATAGATAATAATTGGTAGCTAGCTAATAAATTTTTTATTGGTTTTAAGATGAATATTGAAAATGAGGTAGTGATATTTAACCCCCAAATATTAGATGATGCTTTTCCAAAAGCACTTATGATGGAAAAGTATATGAAGGCTTTCAAATAGGCGTTTCATTCCATTCTAATGCTTTCCCAAAGTCCTACTGTTATTCCTAACCCTGCCATTAACCACTAGGACCCCTAATAAGGGGGGTTTTAAGATCAATGGTGAGATCACATGTTTCAACTAAAATTTACTTGAAAATGACAATATTGAAAAAATTTTGGATGAGATAACCATAACTACACAACTCACCTTGGCCTGTTGGTTAAGAGCTTAGACTTTCAACCAAGAGATATTGGGTTCGAGTCTCTGTGTATGCATTTTGTGTTTGAGTTTGCCTTAAATGGCCTAAATGTCCAAAAAAAAAAAAAAAAAGATAACCATAACTAACGGAGAAGATTGAGCTAGAGGATGCCAAACGTAATGGATTTATGCAACACTTAACAAATTTTAGGAATAACATAAATGTTTGGAGGAGAATGAATATTTTCTGCATACTACGTATGCATGATGAGAAAAATTATTGACTTTTATTTATGATGGGTGTGTCATGAATGTGATCACCACCCATTTAATAGTAAGGCTAACCTTTAAGCTTAACCACATCTTAAGCACTTCAGTATGAGCTAAGTGAACCATATCACTGTCACCATTACTAAAAGAAGTCTTATCCCCCTTAAAATGGGTAGCGATGAGGATAGAATCTTCTATGATGTTCTATATAAGAGTATGACCCACATATTTCTTGGTAGATTGGTTGTAAGATATGATTGTTATCTTTGTTGGGGAGAATATCTATATGTTCAAACATAACAATACAACAATTAAACTTTAACATATCAAGCCCCGCAATAAGGCATCTCTAACTACACTCAATCTTATTCTAATTTCTGAACCAAAACCTAATTTAAAAAAAAAAAAAGATAAGTTTAAATTGATGGTTGTTAGATCCCTTATTATAAGGCTAGATGATTACATTATTAAAGTAACGACGCCCATTAATATGGCTAGAATCCACAATCATGTGTTTTCATATATTATTTTTATATTTCTTAAAGGCTTGTAAAACATGCTAAGAAAGTGAATCACGACTTTAATTCTGAAGAATGTGATTATATATTGGCTCATATTTGTTGTAAAAAAAACAATCCTCAAAATATATGAAATTCCAAACTTGGGTGTGGCCTATTCAACATTCATTTAAGAAACTTGAACTAATGCACACCATCATGATTTCCCATCTTATATATCAATTAGTCATATTTTTTTAATATTAAAGACATTATTTCAAGTATAAGAGCTAATGTAAATGATTCATCTACCCCTTTGCAAGGATATTCATCTTACTAATAATAGTTACCCTCACCAACCTACATGATAAAAGAAAACTCTACCATTAAAGAAGAGGCATCTAAAAACTAGATTGATGATTACAAGTTATTAATTAGATGGAAGAATGAGCAACCCATTGAAGAATCAATGGTTACAAAGAAGGACATAAAAAAGTGATAAATGACACATATTTTGTTTGTGCAACATTGTGGTTGTGTTTGATAATTTTTTGAATCCAGCTGAGTTAGAATCCTGTAGGTAGTGCACTGGCGCGGGTAGGGCATCTAGGCTGGCTGGCAGCGCACTTGAGTAGCTTGGGCAGGCGATCTGCGGGCAATCGGGCAGCACGGTGGGAAGGCAGCGGGCAGCACAGGAAGGCATCCGAGCAGGTGGGTAGGGCTCTTGGGAAGTCGAGTAGCTGACTACGAGAAGGCATTTGGGTGGGCAGCAGGGTAGCTTGGGCCGTCAGACAGCCAGGCAATAGGTTTTTTTAATTATTATTATTTTTATTTTCTAACGTCAAATGCCGTTGAAAATTCAATAAAAAAAATTTTCCTACGCTTGTTTTATTGGTAGAGATTTTTCCACCGAAAAATCGCCATTAAATTCTAAAGCAGCTGGAAAATGAGTAATTTTTGTTGGAATATGCCATCAGTAATATGTGATTTTGTTGAAGTGAAAGTTCAAAATACAATATCAACATTAAGTGCTCAATATGGGATCAAGGGATAAGATATTATCTATAATACCCGAAGTAATTATCATTGATGCTTGTCTATTTTTCTTTAAAAGACATTTTTTTGTCCTATGTTGTTTAATGAACTCTAGAGCAAATTAGAAAGTGAACTAGATAAGTGATTTTTAATTTAAGAAATTTCTCTCTGAGCTCCACAAAGTTAGGTGGGCATTGTTGTGACATTGAGCTCTCTTGTGAAGAATCATAATTTGAACATGTGCTGAGTTGTTGGGTGGCACTATACTGGTATTGTGCTCTCTATTTGAAAATATATTGGAGAAAACTATAAGATTTAGCCCTACACTACAACACTAAGGATGTATTGCTGCACTGATGGATCAAATTAGTAGTACTTATAATTAGATATCTAAAACCAATTGCAAATCATCTTACTAGTACACCTTATAGTAGAAGAAAGGTTGAGGAGGAGGAGAAGAGGAAAGAGAATGAAGAAAGATAGAAGGAGTTTGGAGGCCAAAACTCAGGTTTCATCTAATTGGCCTATTCGGGTATTACAGAGCACAAGGTAAACTTCTGAACTCCTACCTTTGATTTTGATTCTATTAAATTGAGAAAAAGTTAAGAATGAAAATGTAATTTTCTCAAGCTTTGCAGTAAATTAACCATGTAACTTTAAATATATTTTTGTATCTTTTATTTCAAGCATTTTAGCTGTACGAAATCAAAGTTTTACTAATTAGTTTTTCTTGTGTGAATTTTTAAATATATAATTTAATTTTGGTAATTCTGCCAATTGTAATAATTATGTAAAATTCTTAAAATATTCATGTGTATGCCCCTCTGAAATTGGAAATTAAGCAAGAAAATTTTAGCAAGCATATTGTTAAATATGTAATGTGGCTTTTTACCATTCAGTATCTTAGTATTGCATTAGAATCTTATTTAAGTTAATTATTATTGAAATGCATTTACATTATGCATAACATGACATTGGAAATATTCTCATATGTGGAAAAGTGCATTTTCTAACATGTTACAAGGGTTCTATATGTTTTATTCTTGCCCCAAATGGCTAGTGATAGTTCAAGGGAGGTTGTTAAACCACATCAAGCTGCCCAAGGCACACCAAGAGGGGGTGAATTGATATTTTTCTAAAAAAAAAAAAAATTCCATTCAAATTTTTTTTCTTAAAACTTAATTTCGAGATTTAAAACTTAAAATTGAGATTGAAATCTCAAAATGCTCAAGTCAAATACAATTTTTGTATTTTGATTTTGTAGAAAGCTCAAATGATGAAGTTATAAATATATTTTTTTACCCAATGAATCCAAACCAATCAGACCATTTATAACATGAATTTCTAGGAGAGTAAGTTACAGAAAATAAAAGTGCATAAATAAAGAAAGAATATACTAGATTTTATTATGGTTCAATCAAACAATGACCTATATCTACTCCTCGAAGTCCTCCTCTTCGGGTTTTGCATTAAACTCTTAGTGTCTCTCATGTAACCGGCACAACAAGGCGGAGAAGCCCTTACATAATATCTTTCACCAACTTGATGAGATAGTGTACCATAAGCATTTTCACCATCCTGATGAAGGTAACGAACCTGGAATCCTTTTTTACCCTTCCAGTTAATACAGAGAAGCTAGAATCCTTTTTAACCCTCCTAGTGAAGGGAAAAAACCCAGAATCCTTTTCACTCTCCTGGTGAAGGAAAAAAACTTAAAGATCTTCATCGTTGATGCTTTTCTCCCCCGAGTAGCCATAAGAGATCAATAAATCCACTAGAGGATCAAGGTGTAAACTTGCTTGGAGAAACTTTATAGAATCTTTTCACACAGCTTCTCCCTCTCTCACAACTTCACCTTCTCCTTCTCTAATGCTCTAAAACCTCACAATGCTCTATCTCCCGTAATCCATTCAATAGCCAAAGAGATTCTTAAAAGACTATTAGAAAAGTTTTTATACAAGGCTTAAAAAAACCCTATAATTTCAATTCAATAGAAACAAATCATATAGTGCAAACTGAGGTTATACAGTATAATTAGGTAAAACCCCATCCTATACGAACAATAGAGTATCAATATGATCTATTAAAAGTACTTTTGTATGCTGATTGTACAGTATGATGCTTGGATCATTCAGTATGATTAGTTCATTCTCCTCAAATTTGTATAAGATGATTGTTGTGATGATAAAAAATTGTCTCTATCCATCAACTAGTGAGATGCGTATTATACTATTCGATAAGTTCAATAAGTCAAGCTCATTCCAGATTATCCTTAAGATGGCCAATTTTTCTCTTCCTATCAACTAGTATGAAACATCCAGTATGATCCATATCATAATGTATGATTTATAATATTAAATAAACCTTGATTTGATTGATTAATCATCGAGATTTATTTAGGTAATAATTTGAATATCGTACAATACAAATGGGTTCAAATAGCACTATCAGTTGAAACTTAAAATATTAAAATACTTACTAAAAATTGATTAGTGCTGGTGTTTCTGAGTAAAACATATCGTACGATAAGATCTGGTTTGTACTTTACCGTTCTTTTAAAAATATTAATTACATGCTAACCATTTCAACATTTTTCCAAATACTTGATCGTACAATATGTTTTGAATCGTATGGTATGATTAATTCAAAAAAAAACTTCAATCTTTTCATTCCCCTATATCTGTGTACGGTCGCCAAGTTAGCATACGCCTTTTACATGACTTTGACTCAAAAAATATAAAATAAAGAAAATATAAATACAGACTTTGAAAAATATTATCTTATTCTACCCAATCTTGAGCCTTGAATCTTATTGCATTGACGTATAATGTACCTAAAATGTTATCACACACAAAAATGGATATACAAGATAAATGCCAAGAGAAGTAAGGAGACAATTAATAATATTTATTATCATCAAAATCAATAGCTTGGGATCTCCAATTGCCACAATCTCCTTCATTTTGATGATGGAAAAAATTTTAGTTGTATTTGCAAGATTAATTATACTTTGTTTTAATTTTCCCCTCACTAAGTGATAAATTTAAAATTAAGGAAAAAAAATAACATTTTTTTATAATTTTATAATATTTTTTAATAAATAAATAAAAAGTAATGCAATGAATAACACAATACACATAAAATAAAAACTAAACTAAGTACATCAAGAAATAGTTATAATGAAAACCAACATGCTACATCCCCTTTATCATCACTAAAAAAAAGAATACACATAACCAAGAAAGGCTAAACTAGAACAAAATAGGAATCAACAAAAAATAAAAAATTGAACACAACTAAATATAGCAGTGCCACTCACTACAGTAATATCATCTATTACCGGCGGCATTTTTTGATGAAAATATATCATATTTTGGAGGCTTTAGAATTTACTAGCTATTTTTTGGCAAAAAAAGTTCCACTAGTAAAACCCACGTAGGAAAAATTTTTTGGTGGCCATAGCATAAGGCCACCAAATAATATATATATATATATACACACACACACACACACACACACACACACACACAGGATCTTATACGAGTTAATGATGTTTGTTTTCGGGAGGTTTTTTTCTTAACAACAGTTTTATGTCTATTTTTATCACCTGGTGAGGCTTTCAATTTGGTATTTTCCTTATAACTATCAAGTTTGTGTTAATATTTCTAGCTGCATTTTTACTGGGGGTTTGAATGTTTTGGGGTTAATGTGGGATTTGATCGATTGGACTTTGTATCAGAGACAAGTCTTTGCCTACATTTCTCAGTTGGGTAAGCATTTCGTTTTGGTTTTATCTTGTAACAGTCAGGTTGGTATTACTGATGTTTTGGATTAATGCCAGTAAATCCATTTATGTTTTGAGTATGAATGAGTTTCATAAGAGGAATGTTTTCTATAATATGAGGAAGGATGGTATTCAGGTGATCATTTCTACTATTTGGGGTCTTTTCTATAATAGTTCGGTTCTTAAGGATACTATTGGGTTGCTTTCTGTGCCTAGTGATAGACTTCCCAATAGTAATCATATCATTGGGTTTAACTATTTTTTTATTTACTACCTTCCTAATATTTCTTTTTGGAGTTTTCCTTGCAGACAAAATTTCTCTCTAGGTTTATGGAGCTTCAATGATTGCAAGGTTCTCATGTTGTGGTTTTTTCAGAGCTGCTTCAACTTTGATCACTATTTTTGCAGGAAGAATGTGCTGAACGAGATTAATCTGCTCTTCCTTTTTTGGGTACTGTCTACTTGCAGCCCGAGTCTTTATTTATGTATTTATTATAATCTTAGGAAAAGGAACCACCGACTCTTAGATTTTACTTTTGTTTTTATTGTAGCTCTTATGAGCAGCAGCGAGCTAGAGGATGTTTCTAAGAATTTTGTAACCAATTTTTGGGTATTAACGCGTAGGCCCATCAGAGGGTATTAACAATATATATATATATATATATATATATATATATATATATATATATATATATATATATATATATATATATATATATTTCAAAAAACCTACATCCACGCTGCCGGCTGCCCAACCGCCCAAGCTGCCCAGCAGCCCGACTGCCCGCCCGGCATGATGCTCTCCCTCGCTGTCCATTGCCTTCCCGCATTTCTCCATTGCGCTGCTTAACTACTTGCTAAGCTGCCTACGGACTGCCCACCCAAGCTGCCTGACTGCCTAAGCGTGCTACCCGTCCATATAAATGCCCTCCTGTACTGCCCACTACCTTCCCATGTTACCCTGCTGAGCTGCCCGGCTGCCTACTGAGCTGCCCGCATGCAATGGGCTTCGAACACTACTAAGTTGAGAAAATTTTCAAATAATGAAAGTATTACAATTTAAATTTTAAAATAAGAATTAGTTAAATTAAAGTATTACGATTAAATTTTAATTAAAATAAATTACTAACTTAATAATTTATTTAAATATTATTAAACTTACTAATTAGTGAAAATAAAATTTTGAAATAAATTAAAATTTAAATCTTTTTACTTAAGGAAATAGTTATCTTAAATTAGTTAAAATAATTTTTAATCATTTTTGTTAAATCATTTAAATAGTTAAACTTTTAATTACTTTAATTAAACTATTTAAAATCTGCTAGAAAGCTAAAAGAGCTGCTGGAAATGACACCAAAAAATTAAGCTAGAAAGAAACCGCTAAAAACTTCCACTGGAAAGTCGTCTCATTATCTTTTGTTAAAGAACCAGCAGAAAATTAACTGTCGGAACGCTGCCGAAAAATTTTGCCGATAATTGGTGATTTTTTTATAATTCCTGATCAAGTTATGGTGGAGGTGGCTAGAAGAACTGATGAAGGTTAAAAAATTATTCACTAAATTAGGCACGATTTTACTTACTCTACTGTGGGTACTACTGGTGGTGCTGTTTGAGAATATCTTGTTTTTTTTTTATACAGTTGTTGGAGCTCCTAATGCTTCTATTAATACAACTCAAGCTAAAGATGAAGCCACACCAAATGTTTAGTAGACTTCTGATATTATTGGTTGACTATAGCTCTTGATGGTCTGGTTGTTCTATAATCAATTCATAGAATGGAACTTTGGAACATGTACTACAACTAGTGCTGGTGGTGGAGGTGGTTCAAGTGCTTATCCTACTGCTTCATCAAACTCATGCTATACTTTTGGCTCTTCCTCGTGGTGATGATGAAAGAAAATGTGAAAGGACCCATTCGAGTATAAGATCAGGAATATGTCGACTGGTGATGGATATCGAAGTTCATACTTATGATCTAAGACATAGGCTAAAATGTGTCCTAATGCAAGGTTATACTTATGTCGGGTAAAGCATAGGCGAAAAAAACTAAGGTTTTGAATGTAACAAATGATCATTTGAGACTCATCAAATACAATGTCATATATGATTAGGCAGGTGATGACATATAGAGGAGGACTGATATTTACTCGATCTCTAACCTTAGGAAGGAGCGATGTTTGAATAACATGCTAAATTATAAGGGCATTTTGGGTAAGTAATTGGACAAGACGTTGATTTTGATTTAGAGGTTTTTTTTTCTAAGAGACATATTGAAAGTGATCCAATCATAATAAATCTAAGAGGCTAAGTTATGGGAATGATCCCTCTTATTAACAAATGAAGATGTTCAGGAAGTTCATGTTTAGTAATCTGTACAGGATGCCTACAGACATATGAGGCCATGGAAGAAAAATCTTCTTGGACTTTACAATTCATAAAAAAATCAAATAGAAGTATAGATTTGAATGGAAATGCGAGGGTCATAAAGAATTACATAAAGGTTGAGACAAAGAGATCCATAACCTAATAATTAAGAATGGCTTGATTTAGATTGTGTGAGGGTGTGATGTTGGCCTCTTTAAAATGATGATAGGATTCTTCATCATCGAGTTAATTGAAGCAGCTGTTAACATGACATCAAAAGGAACTACCCTAGAGCATATGAAGATCTCACTTGACAAACAACCATAAGGAATATTTAGAAGTGAGACTTGAAGGAGACAAGAGAAGAGTGTTTGAATGCTAAGTGTTCATCCTAAGACATCCCTCCCATTTTTAGAATTTTTAATATATTGTATAATATAATAGAGTATCATAAAGTGTGATTAGAGGAATTTAATTTGTCTAGACAGTCTATCAAAAAAGGTGGTCAAATTATATAGGATAATTAGGATCGTACTGGATGATCTTCACAAAACTTGTTTGTCCACAGGAGACAATGGGATGATTTTTTGACTAACGGTTACTACATGACGTATAGGTGTTTGTATCGTACGATGATGTGCCAAAGTTTTCTACATAAAGATTACATCATCTAATAATCACTAACACGTGGATCTTATAAGATGAAGAGGTGGTCGTTCAGTACAATCACTAATTGATGATCAAATACGAGCTGTTGAATTTATGAGCGGTGAGGATGTACAGAGGTGTACTGATCTTATAGCAAGAATGTGATTTGTGCTATACGATGTGAATACTTTTTTTTCTAATATTTTATTATTTTTTATTTCTAAATGTGTGGTGTGTGATGATTTGGGAGCTTTTTCTAATTAGCAAAATTAAACATACAAATCAAAAATAAATAAAAATAAGCAAAAATATAAATGAAAAACAAAAGAAATAGGAAAAACACACAAACCACTTAATAATACATGATGTTGATTTCACCTTGGTCCTAAGTCAAGCATGAATATCAATGTCACATAATCTAGTCCTCAGTGTGTTAAAGGCGTCATAGTTTAAGGGTCGATGAAAATGTATGATAATTAATTTTAATAGCTACGTGATGTAGTTTTATATCTCCTTTGGTTACAAAATCTGTATTAAAATGACGAATAATATATATATGCTTGGTATGAGAGTATTGAATTGGATTTGAAAAATATAAATGGCACTAGTGTTATCACACATGATAGTAATAGAGCCTACATATAGTCCAACATATAGGATCTGTTGCTTTAGCCATAAGACTTGAGCAACATAACTTCTTACATGTATGTATTTTGCCTCAATGGATGATACGGCTATAGAGTTTTGCATATTATTGGAACAAGAAACTAATGATTATCCTATGAATTGGCAGATTTCTAAGATGCCTTTTCTATTTATTCTACACCCCATAAAGTTTGAGACTAAATATCCCATCATTTAAAAGAATGAGCTATACCTAGGATACCAAATACCTAAGTTTTCGATTTCTAAAAGTCATCTAAGAGTTCTCTTAACTACTAACATATGGATTCCTCAGGATTAGCTTGGAATTTAGCACAAAGATATATTCTAAAAATTATATCACGTCAGCTAGTAGTCATATATAGATTTGATCCTATTATTCCCTTTTATTTTTATTATCCACTAATTTTTCACTTACTTTTTTATCTAATTGAATGGTAAAGATCATGGGTGTATTTATTTCCTTACCACCTTCCATCTCAAACTTCTTTAGGATCTCCTTGACATATTTTCTTTCACAAATGAAGGTTCATTCATCTCTTTGCATAACACCAAATCCAAGAAAGTATTAAGCAGCCCAACATACTCATATCAAATTATTTACTCATAGTTTTAAAAAATTCATCACAAAGATTTTCATTTGTAGATCCAAATAATATATCAACCACATAAATTTGAATTATGTGTAAATCATCTCCTATTTTCTTTAAAAATAGGGTAGTATCTATTGTACCCTAAATAAAGAATTTATTTAGGTGGAATATGCTAAGCCTCTCATACCAAGCTCTAGGACTTGCTTTAATCCATATAATACCTTTTTCAATTTTTAAACATGATTGAGAAATGTTGAATTTTAAAAAACTACTTATTCTATCGATATCTTCTTTACCTATTCCATTTAGAATGACACTCTTAACATCCATATGATATTTTTTTTAAGTTTCTAAAATATGCTAATGCTAATAAAATACTAATGACTTCTAACCTAGCTATAGTGATAAAAGTCTCCTCAAAATTAATACATTCAATCTGATTATACCACTTAGCTACTAACCTGACCTTGTTCCTAATCACCACTTTAAAGTCATTTATCTTATTTGTGAACACCAACTCAGTTCCTACAACACTCAGGTTAGGTATACTAACCAACTCCCATATATCATTCCTAAAAAATTGGTTTAACTCTTATTGCATAACTAGCATCCAAAATTCATCAAATAATGCTTTATCAATTCTAGTGGGTTATACTATTATAGATTAATGCAAAATGACTAACCTTCTTTCTAAGTCCATACCTAGTTCTAACTCCTACAAATGGATCTCTTAAGATGAGTTCTCTAGAATGACTTGATGAACATCTATGTTCTCTATGCAATAACATTTGATGTTCTTCTCTATTTCCTAGATTAATTGATTCTGAACCTTTGGTCTACCTCTTCTTATTCTTCTAACCTAGGCTCCCAAAATCTATCACATTCATCAAATACAACGTGAAATGACTCAACTATAACTAAGGTTCTCTTCTTAAATATTCAATAGACTTTACCTATAAAGGAATAACCTAAGAAGACTCTTTCATCAGACTTATGATCAAATTTATCTAGAAGAGATTTTTTATTAATAAGATTGAAACATTTAATCCCAAAAATTTGATGATGTGAAAGATTGGGTGTTCTACCTATAAGTAGCTCATAGGGTCTCTTATTGAGTTTTGATCTAACATGAACCCAATTTATAACATAACAAATAGTATTCACTACTTCTACCCAAAAATACTTAGGGAGAGAATATCAGGTAATATAGCCCTAGCAAATTCTACTAAGATTCTATTCTTTCTTTTAGCAAACCCATTTTATTAAGCAGTCTTGGGGGAAGAAAATTTATGTTTTATTCATAGATCCTTATAATATGTTTTAAACTTATACTTTTTAAATTCTCCACCATGATCACTATGAATAGTAGATATCTCGCATCCTAACTTTCTTTGAATATAAATGGAGAATGTTCTTAATTTCTTAAATGATTATTTTTATGAGATAGGAATCTAATTCAAGTAAATTTGAATAAATTATTAATAATCATATATCCATAAGTTTTTCTCCTAAGCTGTTTATACTAACAAGTCCAAATAAGGATATCCTTAATGGAATGAAGTAATGATATGAATTATTTTCTTTATTGTTAGTCATTACAAAGGTGATCTTTAGAGAAATCTAACTTGGGTATACCTCTAACTGGACTTTCTAATTAATCATCCTAAGGGTTTTCATGCTTTTGTGACATAATTGTGTTGACCTCATTTTTGATATGAGGTCACTTTTTCCAAACTCCAGATTGATTTTAGATCCTAGGATCCACTCTAGACCTTTAGATCATTTCCTAGAGCCAAACCTTAGGATCCACTCTAGACCTTAAGATCATTTCCTAGAGCTAGACCTTAGGGCCGACTCTAGAGCTTAGGATTCTCTTATATCTCAAATTCTAGAGCCCCTCTAGATCCTAGATCTTAGAACCCCTCTAGATCTTAGGACCAATGTAGACTCAAATAAATCCCTACCCTTGATTGATTCAAATCTTAAACTTCATTCAGTTCAAATCCAAATTAATTCAAGCTTCAAACATACCCAAACTTTAATCTAATCAATTTGACAATCCAAACTTTAACTTAGACTTTGATCCCACCTTTAATCTAGCTTTGACCCTATCCATTCATTAACAATCACCACATGGTTGTGAATGATTTGGATACTCCAACATTAATCATTTAAACTTAAAATCCATTCCAAATCCAGACTCAAATCCAAAGTCTTAAGGCCCTGCTCTAGAAACATTTTACAATGATTTTTTTAAACATTTCAAAACCCAGTCAAATGGCCTCTGATTCAGGGTCTATCACCTACAAAGTGATAATACATGTCCCTAGAGGTTACCCTCCAATTTTGAGCCCATTCTGAGGTCTCTAACTCTAGAATCTGGATTAAAATCCAAAGGTTGTAAAACCTTCAAATATTTACAGCCCATGCCATTGGACCTAACACCTTGAAGATCTTGATCTTGGAGTCCTTATCAAAACCTCCAATCACTGCCAAACTCTTGATTGTAATCCATTGAGCAGCAAACTGTATTTTTCAGACCCATTTTGACCCTAGTTGACCAATGGGTCAAAATTGACCAAAATACCCTTATGGGATTTAAAATGCCCATTTCAACTCAAATCAATTCCAAACTCTTTGAAACCACTTTCAACAAGTTTCAAATATTGAACCTAACTTGTTGAGCCCAAACCCAGACATTGGATCAACCTGGTTGACCAAGTCAACCAAGTTTGACCCATTAACCCATACACCCCTTCTCTTTCAAATCTATGAATCAAGTCCATTCCAAGTCTTTTTGAATGCAAGGGATGACCCCTTGGGTACCCAAGAAACCTCTCTTGGAGACCCAAGCCTTGGGCTCACTTGGGTTAGCCACATGGTTTGACCCAAGTGACCAAAGAGAGGTCTACCTTGAGCCATCTCTTAACCTTAATCAAATTGAATCCAAATCATGGTATCATTGGGTTCCCATTGACCCAAAACACCTTCTTTGACCAGCCCAACCCTTGGGCTCACTTGGGTCAAGAGTTAGGCTAACCCAAAGTGCCCAAGATCACTTGGGATTGAGCCAACTCTCAACCTAAGCCCAATTGAACTTTATCAACACCTCCCACAGGTGGCCTTAGATCCAACACATCTCCTCTAACCAGCCCATGCCTTGAGTTAACCTGGGTCAGGTTTTAGGCTAACCCAAAGTAGCCAAAAACACTTGGACCCGAGCCATCTTCCAACTCAGACTAAATTGGACCCAATTATCACTTGCATTGGGTCCACCAGACCCAGACCCACTTCCCACCTCAAGCCCAGGGTCTGACCTGACTTGGGTTGAGCCCAAATCGACCCGAACCGAGCAGATTTGGATCAACCCAAGCCATCTTTTAACCCAGACCAAATTGGATCTAATTGCCACTTGCATTGGGTGCACCAGACCCAGACCTATCTCCCATACCAAACCCAGGGTCTGACCTAACCTGGATCGAGCTCAATTCGACTCGAACCGAGCAGGTTTGGGTCCAACCCAGCCACCAGTTCAATCTAGACATTCCCATGCCAAATTGACTCCACCCTTGGCTCCAGCATATCCCCATCGGTCTCCCCCAGTCAACCTGACCCAGACCATGTCTGGCGGCGGTCGGAACCAATGGAAAACGAGTTCCGGTGGTCCCCCCCCAGACAACTCCTGGCTCAAGGCTGCTGTCCATCGGTTTGATCCCCACGATCTCCCTAGGATGTCGCCATCGTCCACCTGGCAACGATCCGAGCTCTCTCCAGCTCAATCTCGGTCGTCCAAGCTCGCAAAAGGTGGCTGAATAGCCTCTAGTTCCCCAGACCACAAGAGGCATTGGCATTCACTCTCGATTGATTCCCAGAGCTCCTTCGTACTCCCAGACGCTTCCTCCGAGCTCCCAGATTGATCCCTCCTTCCGTTCGAGCAAGCGCCCGTTTAAGCTTTCGGCGTCCCGCTCGAAGTTGCACCTTCGGCCATCCTCCGGTCCCGACCTCTGAAGGAGAACTATTCGCTATCATCCCCTGAAGCTTCCTGATAGAGAAGCTCATTCGTTGAGGCCTTCTCTACGGTAATCCCTCCATCCCGAGCTCCCTAGCTACGTAGTCCGGTCAAGTGTGAAGGAAACCCTCACCCCAACGGATCTCCATCGTTGGATTGAAGGTTTCCATCATCCAGATCCTCCCTGTGAAATTTCATCGGAGTTCACCGGCGGGATCGCTCGGATCAAGCCGGAGAAGCTCTGCGGTCTCGGATACGCGCGGGAGGTTGAAGACGAAATCTCTACCGTTGATCTCAATCAACGACTCGGATTAGATCCCGCGGTATCGGAGCGTTGTTAATCTCAGCCGTCCGATCCGCCATCCGACGGTTGTGGTTAACCCGGCCATTAACCATTAGCGCCAATCATTTCTTGGCCAATCAGCGCGCGGCGCGTGTAAAGGCCTGCTGACTATGTAATTGCCGGATTAATAAATCCAGAAATTCAAGGGAACTTCAAAAATTCATAACTCCTTACACACTTGTACAAATTAGGTGTTCTTAAGCTCATTGGAAAGGTCTCAGGAAGCTCTACAAAAACCTTATGGTTCCAAACCCATGTTAAATTAGTGTTAGGCTTAATTTCAATTCGAGCATTTTATGATTTTCCTTAATTACTTTTTGAATACAAGTCCACCAGGTCTGGAATTTTGGGAGATTGAAATTGGGCATGTTTCTGACATGTCCAAATTTTATCTCCCCATCTTAAGTTGTTTAAGGGCATTTTCCCTAATTTTTAAGTTTAAGGGTCATGGTTTGACCCTTAAATTCAAAAGGGGATATAGACCTATCCAATGAGATTTAGGGTGTGATTTTTGGTATGTTGATGAGGTGTAGGATGAGGAGTGTAGAGCCACTGATTTTGCCCCAATCCAAGCCTAGGATAGACCCTTATAGTGATTTGAAGGTGACTTAAAGCTCACCTTGGGTGGTTTGGTTAACCATCTTAGAGTACTCCATTTGAGCTCAAATATGGTGGGTTTAGTCCTTAGGATCAGGTGATCCTATGGTACAAATTTCATCAAATTTGGAGTTCATTTGTTTCCCCAAGTAGGAGCCTCAAAAATCCTTCTTAGAAATGGTCTGTTAACCCTAATCAATTGATAATGAACTATTCTTAATTTGTAAAATCCATCAAAATGTCCTTAATTTTCCCTGATTAATCCTCTAATCAATAAGAATTGAAACCCTCTTAAATTGATCTCTAGATTTGTCTTAACTTGACCCTTAGGTAATTAGAGTTTAATCAATTTTAATTAATCTTAAAAAAACTCAAAAGGGTTTTAAACACTTGTTGATCTGTCCTTAGGTCATTTATAACCTTTGGAATTGATCCCAAGGAGTTTAAGGTTCATTTGGGTTCAAATCCTTAAGCAGCTCCCTTAGTTGAGATAGTTTGATAATCCCTACAAACATGTAAAATTTCTAAAATTCACTGTTAATTATGGAAAATTTTGACTAATCAAACTTAATGGTTAATGACTCCAATTAGAATCTATCATTCCCTAAAAATATTAAACCTCCATAATTTGGTCAAAGTCAAGGACTCAACATCTTAGGTGACCTTAGGTCAAAGCGGGTCAGAACTTCTAAAAATCATAACTTTTCATAGAAAATTCTAAATTAAGTGTCTCACCTGTCTAACAACTCATAATTAGGTCTAGTATTTATTAAAAATATGAAACCCTTAAGATTCACTCTAATTTTGAAAGTCAAATTTTGACCCCTTAGTAAGTATATCTGGATACTCCTTTAAAATCTGTTAACTTCTCCAACCTCTAAAATTCTTTTAATAAGTTATTAAAATTCTCAACCAACCCATTAAAATAAATAATCAATTCCCCTTAATATTAATTTACTCCTGTGTTTCCAACCAATTTAAAATAATCTAATTAACCCCGACTGCTACTGGGTAACCCATGCCTATGAGGCTATTAGTTTAGCCCCAAGGAAGGTTAAATAAACTTCACGGCCTCGGTGTGAAACAAAGGTAGCAATCAATTAACTTTTAAAATACATTTAATTAAAATTCCTAATTTATTAATTTTTAAAGGTTAACTCAAATCTCCCTTTTAAGCTTTAACAAATCCAGAACTTTAGACAACTTTGATTAATCACCCAATTTAGGATTTACCCCAGCCACACGACCTTTTACACACACTTTAGATGATGTGCTAGGACAACCAACTCTAGATCTAGGTTAGACCGGTGTTTACTTTACTGCTGTGCGCCGAATTTTTTGTAATTTTCACTACATGTTGTGGATGAAATTGCTTTGTTGTGTCTGCTTACTTTTTTTTCACTATGTGAATGGATTGATGTGTTTGGCGACTAGATTACCCTTAGGTTAGGTACGATCTTGATGTTCACATAGTTTTCTGCAGGTGGCCATGCTCATGCAGGGCAGAAAAAAAGGGCTAAATCAATAAAAAATTATTAATTGTTATAAATGCTTGCACAGGTGCTTCAGCTGCTAAAGCCCCCAAAGAATAAAAAGAGTGTGTCCAGTGTGTTTTACTTTCCTTTTTGCACATATATAACTGCTTGGGAATAACTGCTTATCATTTATTAACTGCTTAGGATAACCCTGCAGGTGAGTCTAGATTTTATTTTTGATATAAATGTAATTTATGTAATTGTCAAGTATTGTGAAAGTAAATTTTGAATTAAGATACATAGGTCCAAAGCTTGGATTCCAAAGAGGAAAGGATGCCCATTTGGGAAGTATTCATTTTTCCATTTGGAAATCCAAATTTGGATCACACTTCTCTTATACCCAAAGAGGAAAGAGTGGCCTTCCCCTTAAAAGGGAAGTGCCCTCTTATCCATTTGGATAGTTCACCACGAAGAATCCAAGAAGTTTGAAGAAAAGGAGTCAAGAGGAGAACAAGATTGAAGACTTGAAGATTGAGAGTATCCCACTAAAAACATTACTTGCGTCATTACTAGGTTTAGAATCCGGGTTATTGTCAGTGGTGCCCGGCCACTTTACTTTCTGCAAAATTCTGGTTTGTAATAAGCAAGGCAACTTTGCCTATGGACATTTATTAATTGATTAATATTTGATGTGATGAGTTGATTGCCTTTAGGATTTCTTATTTTTCCTAGTTTTTTGGCGATTGTGTGCCGTTTTTGTTTTCGCCTGGATACGTGAGACTCGTGAGGGTGTGAAAGTTTTCTACTCATAACTTTAAATGTCTAAAACTTTAGTGAGTCTAAATAACATAGAAAGATAACAAATCTAAGGAATTAGCCGGGGATCGACCTCGGGGTCGCATGCATATTTCTACACTTCTTCTTTCCTTGTTTTAGACCCTTCCCCGCCCGCGGGTAGAGTTTGGATAGTCTGACCTATGAGGACGAGGTGCCTGACCTGGGGATGCCCAGTCTTCTAAAAAAAATTATTTTTATAAGCCTGTTTTTAAAATTTCAAGCATACTTGATTTGGAAGTCGTCGACTAGCATGCATTGCATTAGACACAAATTAAAAGAGTAAAAAATTTTAATTGCATCAGTTTAGCATTTTAGTACCCAACATAAGTCAAAGGGGCCAATTAGGAAAATTTCTAGATGTCGGCCCCAATTCTCCAGAACTTTAAGTATAACGTCCCTACCACTCTTTCATAAAAGACCAGACTCATCTCTTTTAAATCGACTAGGTGGTTAGCTTGCTCCCCAATCCAGGCCGGGGTAAGTCCAGGTTATGCACTGCATTAGTTAGGTTCGGACGACTATGGTCCAGTGTCCAAATTAGATTTAGGATCCGGGGCAGACCTTTGATTATAAGACCCCAAATTTCGGGTTATAATCCCAAATTTCTAATAAAATGCTCAACTCTAATTAAATATCATTTCAATCCAAAATATAACGCCCAACACTTAGATTAAGTTGGTACACTTCCGGATGGTTCTGGAATCTCAAAGTGTCTCCTACCTCTCTTCCTTTGACTCTGTTAATAAATATTCAATCTTGATCCATTCTCTTTTGATTTTCCAAAAGATTTTATTCAATTTTTTTTTATATCACTCATAGAAAATCTAGTAAAATTTCATTCTTATTTTTTTTTTCGTAGGGGACTTTGTCTCCCTACGATGTAATTAACTACGGGGGCTTGCGCTCGTAGGAGATTTGGAACCACACACCTGATTTCAAAATTAATCTTTTTTAAAATCTTCTTAGATTTCTTTGGGAAATGTTAAAGAATGATTGTCATCATCAAATTTGAAGAATTATCATTGAAAGGTGTTATCTCCCTTTGGGGAGATACATCCTTCTTTGATAAGGCTTTGGATATGAATTCGACAATCATACTCCTTAAATACCATAACTGGATTATTTAGCTGAACTCTACCTTGTCCCCTCGGAGCCGTGTGGAGTTCTCTTTAGAATCTAGTTATGATATTCAAGATGAATTTCATGATTCTAAGTCTGAACACCGTTATGGAATTTTATTTTCGTCCTCCGGGGTGATATATTTTTTCGAACGAGCTGATTCGACTTCTAGAATTATAATTAAAATCTCAATTTTAAAATTCCCAAAGAAAACTAATATTTTTAAAATATGTTTTCAAAATTCCACCAACAAAAAATGGCACGCCCGGTGGGACAAATCTCTCTCTCCATCTTTAATAAGAATGAAATTTTATTTCATCGGTAGTCTTAACTACCTTCATTCCGTTGGTCCCTCAATCCATTTCTTCCTTGGGGGAGTGTGGCCAACATCTAAAAAACAATTTTAAAACATTAAAAGAGAGGTTCAATCTCCCAAAATTTGTCATTTGCTAACTTAATCGTCCTGATTTTGACCTTCTGTCCTGGGATTTCCTATGAGGCGACAGTGTCAAATCAGGCCCCTAAGCATTCTTTTTAAAATTATGATTAAAAAATGTCACATTCAATATGCCAACCTTTTAAGATTGAAAGGAGTTTGAAAAATCTTTGACTTTAAGAAAGTTTTGAAGTATTTTAGCTTTGACCCCTTTACTCCCCTTGAATTTTTAGGAGTAAGGAAGGTTAGACTATTTACTTTACTCGGGTCTTTCTTACAACTCCATAAGCCTTCGGGCAAGGGGAAACTATGTCAATTGTGTTTTGGATTTCGTAGGAAAAACCCCCATCTTAAATCATTTAAAATTCAAATCCCCTTCAAAATGTGGAAAGCAAGATAATAACAATTGTCTTCAAGTTCCAAATTTTCATATGTTACCCCATACAATCATCTTATGGGCTAACATATGTTGACCTTTTGAGAAAACTTTCCTTTCAGCATGTATTTAGTCTCTTTATCTTTCTAATGTGTGTTGGGTGTGTTTTTTTACCACTTAGCATGTGTTGGAAGGTTGAGAATATTCTACAAGCCTTAAGTTTCAAAATAACAAACTCTTTTTTGCTCCTTTTAAAAAAAAAAAGAAATCTAATTTCAATCCTCTCTTTAACTTTCAGAAAATTTAAATGGCTGGCCAATTGATCTTCTCTTTCGACCGAGAGTTGTCCTCAACTGTTAATGACCAAGGGAGTACTATCATCTTTGGAATGGAATTCAGTACCCTTGAGATTTCTATGGATGGACACCAGATTGTTAGTTTGGATGCCAGTAAGGAAGTTCCTTCAGTGGTTGAGTTGATTGTGGGATCTGCACCCACCTTGCAAGTAATTAGTGATGACCAGAAACAGCCTGAGCCAGTTGTTGAGCCTCCCACTGAAATCAAGTCTGTTTTGAGGAAGGATCTAGTTCCGGATTTAACTTCTCCACTAAGAATCAAAAGAAGAACTATTTGAGGAGACTTATGAAGAAGATTTCTAAGGCAAAGAAAATTGTGCCTTTTAAGACTTTAGCTCAAGTAGAGCCTGAGGCTGATGAGGAGCTACCTATTCCTGCCTCCTCTCCCCTTCTGAAATGGAGCCGCTTCTACCCCTTAGCTTCTGCTCAAGGGGAGGAGAGGATAGCTAGGATGGCCCGTTCCCCACCATGCCCGGTCGACTACTCGACTAAAAAGACTCCAAAAGAAAAGCATTTGCAAAAAATAAGGGCCTTGAGAAACATAATCCATACATGTGCTGCACAATCTGGGCAAACAAAGGAGCAGTACATGAAACAGTTGAAGGGAGTGATCTCTCATCGCTTCCAAAAAGAAGTGTTAAAGGAAGAGGCGTCTGAGGCAAAGAATCTGACTCCACCACTTTTTAGGAGAAATAAGAAATATGTCAGACAGCCCGCCACTTCAGTACTAGTTGATGGATACCACTGGGCGCCACACCCTCCTTCTTCCAAGACGGAGGGTATCGTGTTGACTGGGTCCGAGAGAGGCCACCATTTTGTTGGTAGACCCCCGGTACCCCATTCCAAAGCTGTAAGGTTGGCCTCAGTAGTTGTCAAACCAAAGGGGAATGAAACTCTAAAACATCTGGATATCAAGGGTAAGAGGCCCAAATCCCCTGAGAAGAAGTTTGTCCCAAAAAGGACTAAGTTGGAGAATTTACCACCACCTCCAAGAACCTCAAAGTTCATCCTCCAACTCCAACGAGTCCCAGTTAAATCTCCTCCAGTTTTGATTGAGTCGATGGATGTTCAACCTAGTGCTCCAGTTGTTGCAGTAGGTATTTCTCTTGCAGTCAGTCCAGTTCCAGATTCAGTTATGATTCCCATTGATGATCCGATTGCTGACAGCGTAGATTTATGTGTCATTCCTAGGCTTCTTACACAAGAGTCTGAGGACCTTACTCTACCTGATGTAGAGCTATTTCTCTACAAGCTCCTGCTTCACCTTCTGAGGTATATGTCCCTCTCCCTGTAGAGAATGCCACTTCTCCGACTATCGATCTTGGGACAGTCTAGAAGGAAGGAATTGATCTAGATCTTGAGATAGAAGAAGAGCTAGCTACATAGTCACAATCAGATCCTAACCCGAAACTTACAGAAATCATTGCCCTCCTAGATTCTGAAGAATTGTTTGATATGGCTGAGTACAAAGGATACTTACCCCTCGATCCTAAGTCAATTGGGGATAGACCGGTCGAGGAGGTAGTTCAAGAAATAAGAAATATTATGTTAAACAAAGAGGGAATGGCTTCTTTTGATCCAGATCTGGATGACCTCCTTGGAGAGGAAGATGATTATGTTGGTAGCGTCTCCATGGTCGAAACTAGAGGTTCCAACAAGGAGGCCAAACCTGGTAGACGCCGGCTTGCTAAAGATGATGACCCACAGGTTGCCGGGTCCGATTCAGATGAGTCTGTAAGGGGTAGGGGTGAAGAGATATTAAAGATTTGGAGAATTAGTTGACGACTATGATGTCACAAGTCAAAGAAATGCAAGAAAAATTTGACAAGTCAAAGCAGGATTCACTTAAGATTCAACAAACGGCTCGAGAGATTGCGGAAAGGCTTAGGAAGATAGAGTCTAGTCCGAAGCCCCCCGAGTCAACACCAGTGATTCCTACTTGCCTACTAGAGGCATCTCCAGCAGCACCTACAGTTTCCCCTGTTCCTTCAACTCTGCCTCAGAAGGATATTAAGCAACTGATTGAGGACCAGGTAAGGGAGGCCTTGGCCTTTTCTCAAGGAACCACATCTATTCCAATGGGTAGACCTTACCCCGAAGAATATGATTCAATTCCTTACCCAAAAGGTTTTGTGCCATCAACTTTTAAAATTTTCACTGGAATAGAAAACCTGAGACAACATCTAGCCCACTTCAGAGCAAGTTGCTACAATGCGGGAGGATTAGATGCTCTACTATTTCGTCATTTTGTAAGTAGTCTATCCGACATTGCTTTTGAATGGTACGCTGATCTTCCCAATGGTTTAGTAAAAACCTTTGGCGATCTAGAAAACATTTTCATTAAAAGATTTTCTGGAGCGCAACAACAAACTACTGTGGGCGATCTTGTTACTGAAAAATAAAAGCCTGTAGAGTCTCTGCTTGAGTACATCTTGAGGTGGAGAAACCTCTTGATGAAGTGTGAACCCCAGTTGCAAGAGCAACATGCGGTGGAAATCCTCCTTAAGAATATCCACGGCTCTGTTGCTTTTCTCCTGAAGGGTTTCACCATTAAAACTTTTGAAAAACTTCTTAATAAGGCTAGCAATTTACAGGAAAAGGCTCATAAGATGCCATTCCTACGACAGCAGTTTGAAGACAAGAAAGGTCCTAGATTGGTTAAGACTTTTGAGAAAAAGGCAGTAGTGTCGGCAGTCGACATAGGAAAAAGGCCAATGGCTAGTCAGCCTAGTGTTCCTCCACCACCGCCGCCACAGCCAGCTCAAAGACAGCCCTTTCAGGTCACTCCCCAGTACACTAGAGACCCTAACTATATCCCTTTTAGAGAGAGATTGGCAAAACCATATCCATTTAAGAGGGAATCAGTTAAGAGGATTTTCAAGAGTCTGTTAAAGAAACCAGATTTTCAGCTGCCATAAGCCAGGAGGCCTGAAGATGAAAGTAAGAAAGATGATCCCAAGTATTGTCCATATAACCAGATGCTTAGTTACCCTCTTGAAGATTGTGTTGTGTTCAAAGATTGGCTTGAGAGAAATTACACCCAAGGTAACATCATAATACCTAAGGAATACTTGGTCGATCCAGAGAAAGCTTCAATTAAAACCATTTCAGGTAACCCTCTTAACTCTCCTTATTTTGTTGAAGATGGTTGGGACATTGCTTTGTCCCGGGCACTTAAAAAGTCGATTAATAAGTCTTTTCGTCTTTCTCAACAGGTGACTACGATAGCTCAGGCCCCGATGTGGAAGGTTGACCTGGACGCTTCGCAGGAGGACGTTGAGCCACTTTCCTCTCTAGTAGTCACAGGAACTACTGTTAAATGCTTAAAAGAAAAGGAATTTGATTTAGTAGAGAGGAAGTGTGTAGATGAGAGATGTATTAGGATGGCGGATGGGGGTGTTAAAACCCTCTACCTTCTTTTGTTATCTGACTTTTACTTTGCCCCATCAAAGGCAATGGTTCAAAAGATGAATAAAAAACATTCTTCTGCTTCTGTCTTGATGATTAACCATGGAAACGAAATGCGAATTGATCACTCTCATGTTTTAAATCAAAGTTCCGCTGAAGAAAGTCTTAATATCAAAGAAATTGACCTTCCCGAATCAGCTATTCAAGAAGAGGTCGAATGTGAAGCTTTATCAGAAAGTGATTTCCCTTAAATCAATTTTCAAGGAAATTCTATGTTGATAGAACTTTCAGATTCTGACTCGCTTTCGAGAAATGATGATCCAACGCCTATGGTGTGCGTAGACACTGCCCTAGTTTGCCCTCCCAAAGATATTGAGCAGGTGCAACTCCGTGGCGGTAAAGTCTTACCCCCTAGGCTTCCCCCTCAGGAGAAAGGCAAGCAAATTCCCTCCAAATATCTGAATCCAAATTCCCCTCAGCAACCAGACTTTCCTTTAATCCCTCCAGGTTTTGAGTCCGTCGTTCCTAAGGTTGATTACAACATTTTAGCCCACCTTAGGAAGTTGCCAGCAAAATTAAGTATTTATAACGCCCTCCTTCTCTCCAAAGAAATGAGGGAGTCTTTAATTAAAGCGCTTCTCAACCCTGAGATTTGCTTAACCCAGTTGGATGCAACTTCGAAAGGTGAGGCATTCTACTTCAAAGAGGTTCCTGGAGTTACCTTTTCAGATGAAGATTTGCTCTTGAGAACTGCTGACCATAATCGTCCCCTTTACATCACTGTAGATGTGGAAAATTTTAAGTTATCAAGAGTCCTCGTTGATCCGAGTGCATCGGTCAACATAATGAACATAAAAACCCTCGCATACCTCAGAGTTGATACTAGAAAGCTCTCAACCGATAGATTGGTGCTTCGTAAGTTCAATGAAAAGGGCGTGAGGGATTTAGGTTCAATCACCCTGCTCTTACAAATAGGAGACTTTAAAACTGAAGCTAAATTTCATATAATTGATTCAGCGATTAATGCCCTTTTAGGTAGACCTTGGATTCAAGAATATAGAATGGTTCCATCTACCCTTCACCAATGCATCAAGTACTAACGAGATGGCATTGAACATGTGATTAAGGGTGATCTGCAACCATTTTATATTCAAGAAATTGGGATCTACGAATATGCTACATATTTTGTTCCAAAAGGGTCCTCGTCCCGTTCTAAGTTAGAGATCGAAAATGAGGAGAAGTTGGTTGGACAAAAGTGCAATCAAAAGAAAGAAAAAGAAAAAGTTATTGATCAAGAAATGATACAATTATGTAGTGAAGATGACTCTGATATGGTTGTCCTTAGGCCTCCAAACACATTACCTCAAAAAGGTGGGAGGATAGCCTTAAGGGCACGAGGTCGAGGTCGTGCTTCATCAGAGAGGAGAACAACACCTGTTTATATTGATTTGGAATCAGATTCCGACATTGAGTCCAAGGACCAAGGTGCTGCCTTCTCCCTCAATTATAAAAATGCAAATACTTCTCAAAATTAGATCTCACCTTAGAGGAGGACAGTGACATTGAGGAAGAAATTGTAAAGGTGAAAAGTGACGAGCCTGAATTAACAATGTACGAAAAGCTCAGTAGAAGGATTGAGGCCCTTTCTCTGACCCGACTGTCAGCTGACAGGATTGTAGGGTTAGAAGCTAAAGTGGCCCCCAACTTGAACGGCGAAGTAAAGAAAGTCTAGAAATTCTTTCCTAGCTCCTCCTCCGCGAGGGATGAAAGTGATGTAACCCTTGAGGAGGCAGATTTTAATAAATTAATGGAATTACCTTTCAACTACTTCCCTGTTTGTGTAAAAAATACTTTCTCTAAAGGTCCTGTACCATACTGATTGACTGAGGGTCAGGCCAAATACCACGAAAATATTTGGCAAGCAAAAATTAAGGATAATCCTACAAGTGGTATCGGCTTTGGAACCGTTAGTTCATTCGATGACGATGAGTATTGCCTAATGATAACTTACCATCTTGAATCGCCAAATGTCCCTACAGATCCTTTCTGTGCTCTTGATGGGCTCTGTTTGGATACTTTAGATGATCCCGATGACCTTCAAGTTCGGGATGCACCCCCTGAATTAGAAGAAGAAATTAAATCAACAGTCGATGAATTAAAAAAAATTAACCTGGGAACCAATGATGACCCCCGTCCAGTCTTTATAAGTGCTCTACTGAGCGAGGGTGAAACCAAAAATTTGATCCAACTCTTGTCTGAGTTTAGGGGTTGCTTTTCTTGGACGTACGACAAAATGCTAGGTTTACCTGCTGAGGTAGCGGTTCATAAACTTGGAGTTCAGCACGATGCCATTCCTGTCAAACAAGTTCCTCGACGCATGCGCTTAGAAATCGAGCAACAAGTCATTTCTGAAGTTAAGAAATTGGCCGAAGCTAGGTTTATTCGAGAGGAACAATACCCCTCTTGGGTGGCCAGTGTCGTGCCGGTCTGAAAGAAAAATGGTCAAATTCGGATTTGCGTCGATTAAAGGGATCTGAATAAGGCATGTCCTAAGGACGAGTTCCCTCTACCAATACCAGAACTCATGGTGGATATTGTCTCCTCACATACCATTTTCTCATTCATGGATGGCTCATCGGGTTATAACCAAATCAAGATGGCCCCAGAAGATGAGAGAAATACTGCGTTCAGAACCCCTATTGGAATCTTTTATTACAAGGTGATGCCATTTGGCTTAAAGAATGCCGAGGCAACCTACCAACGGTCCATGACCCATATCTTTGATGACTTAATTCACAATCAAGTTGAGTGTTATATTGACGATTTAGTTGTCAAGAGCAATGTCAAAGAAGCTCACATGTACGACCTAAGAGTTGTATTTGAATGGTTGCACCACTACGATTTGAAAATGAATCCCTTGAAGTGTGCCTTCGGCGTCGCCTCAGGGAAATTCTTAGGATTCGTAGTGAGGCACCGCGGAATTGAGATCGACCCTACTAGAATCAAAGACATCTTAAATATGCCATCTCCTAAGAGCCTTACCCAGTTAAGATCTTTACAATGTAGATTGGCGTATATAAGGAGGTTTATTTCTAATCTTTTCGGGAGATGTCAACCCTTTTCTGTCCTTGCGAAAAAAGACACTAAATTCGTATGGGACGAGAAGTGCCAAAATTCTTTCGATAACATTAAACAATACCTTTCTAATCCGCCAGTTTTGGCAGCTCCAATTCCGGGAAAGCCGTTAATTCTCTACACTGCAGCCTTAGATGAGTCTTTAGGCGCCCTGTTGGCTCAAGTCAACGACGAAGGGAAGGAGAATGCTCTCTATTACCTTAGTCGAAGACTTCTTCCTACTGAAATTCGATACCTATCAATTGAGAAGCATTGTCTTGCTTTGGTTTTTGCAGCTCAGAAACTGAGGTACTCCATGCTCTCCCACTCAATCAGCTTGATTTCAAGAGTTAATCCTTTGCAATATCTTATGACTCGACCTACGTTGTCAGGACATTTAGCCCGTTGGTCTATGATATTACTGCAATTTGAGATTACTTTCACTCCTCTTCGTGCTGTGAAAGGACAAGTCGTTGCCGATTTTCTGACGGCACACCCGCTGCCGGCAGATTCTCCTCTGAACGATGATCTACCCGACGAACAAATCATGAGTTTGAGGGAATCTGACAAGGCCGTCTGGGAATTGTATTTTGATGGAGCAGCATCCTCTCGTAGGAATGCAACCCAACAATCTATAATTCCTGGAAAGGCTGGAGTCGGTCTAATTTTCATAACGCCGGAAAAAAAAATGATGCATTTTTCCTACCATTTATCAGAGCCCTGCACAAATAACGAAGCTGAATACGAAGCTCTGATAACCAGTTTGGAACTTGCAATTCTAATGTAAATTAAAGAGATTAAGATCTTTGGAGATTCCCAGTTGGTGATTAACCAAGTGGCTGGAGCTTATAAAGTCTTGAATCCTAATCTCCTAAGATACCACCAGTACACACTTCAATTGTTGGAACAAATTCCTACCGCCACTTTGTATAGGGTTCCCCGTGAAAGTAACTCCGCGGTGGATGCCCTAGCAAAACTTGCAAAGGAATTTGCATGTCCTGAGGAGGATTCCATCCCTATAGAGATTCAGAGTCGTAAAGCCCTCTCTCTTATAGATTTGGAACACATCAGTAAGACTCCCTTCAGATCCTTTCTGCCTCTTCGACTACCGACGAAGAAGGTGATTGGAGACGACCCTTAATCGACTACCTTAAAGAAGGGAAGCTTCCCCATGATAAGTCACTCTCCAACCAGATTAAGAAACGTGCCCTATCATACGCACTAGTCAACAATTTTTTATACCGTCGGTCCTTCAATCACATGTGGCTGCGCTGTTTGGACAAGCGAGAAGCCATGAAGATTGTTAATGAGGTTCATTCAGGACTATGCGGTGCACATCAATCAGGTCCAAAAATGAAATTGAAAATTAAAAGACTTGGATACTACTGGCCTACAATGATTGACGATTGCATGAATACTGCAAAGCACTGTCATCAATGTCAGGTCCATGGTGTGGTTTTACATCAGCCGCCTAATTTGTTACACCCTACAATAGCCTCGTGGCCCTTCGAGAGTTGGGGCACAGATATCATTGGGCCGATTGACCCTCCCTCCGCGAGAGGTCACCGTTTCATATTAGCAGCGACTGATTACTTTTTGAAGTGGGCGGAAGGAATTCCCCTATGCAACGTAACATCACACCATGTCTTAAAATTCTTTCGTGACCATATCGTATATCGATTCGGCATACCCCGCAGAATCATATCCGATAATGGGTCCGCATTCAAGTCTACAAAAATCAACAGTTTTGTAAAACGTCATAATATTGATTGGAGATACTCGATGATCTATTACCCTCGGGCAAATGGATTAGCCGAGGCCTTCAACAAAACTTTGGTGCAAATTGTTAAAAAGACCCTTGATGATAACAAACGACAGTGGGATGAGCGGTTGGTGGAAGCTTTGTGAGCTTTGTGGGCTTATCATACCACTTATAGAACCCCGACTCAATCAATCCCGTTTGCACTAGTATATGGATCTGAGGCCATTCTACCCTTGGAAATACAAATCCCTTCGCTCAGAATTGCAGCTCAGAATCAGATCACAAATGAATAAAATGCAAAACTGCGGTTAGAAGAACTCGAAGGCCTTGAAGAGAGACATCTCCAAGCTCAACAAATTTTAGATTTATATAAGTCCCGTATGGTTCAAGCCCATGATAAGCTAGTGCGACCTAGGACCTTCCAAACAGGAAACTTGGTGTTGGTCCTTCGGAGGCCTATCTTAGCCCATCGAAAGTTGGGAGGCAAATTTGAACCCACTTGGGAAGGACCCTTCATTATAAAGACTGTCTACAAAGGAGGATCGTATCAGTTAGTATATTGTAAAGGAAATCACCCGATGCTACCTGTCAATGGGCGTTTCCTTAAGAAATACTATGCTTGATGTAGCTCGTTTTATCAATTAATAAAATTTTCTTCTTAATTCGCAACCCAGTTCTTTCCTTTTTAAATTCTTTTACTTTTATCGCTTTTTCGCCTTCTCCTTAGGGTCGGATCGTTCCCTCCCTTAGGATCGCACCATTCGCTAGTGGTGGAGTAAGCCCTCCGTGGCACCATCCTAGTTTTCCAGTTTCGGTCCTCTCTGTGGAGCAAGTTTCCTCCCCACATGACCATTCGCTAGTGATGGAGTACGCCCTCCGTGGCACCATCCTATTTTGCCAGTTTTGGTCCTCTATGTGGAGCAAGTTTCCTCCCCACATAACCATTCACTAGTGGTGGAGTACGCCCTCCGTGGCACCATCCTAGTTTGCCAGTTTCGGTCCTCTGTATGGAGCAAGTTTCCTCCCCACATGACCATTCACTAGTGGTGGAGTACGCCCTCCGTGGCACCATCCTAGTTTGCTAGTTTCGGTCCTCTGTGTGGAGCAAGTTTCCTCCCCACATGACCATTCGCTAGTGGTGGAGTACGCCCTCCGTGGAACCATCCTAGTTTGTCAGTTTTGGTCCTCTGTGAGGAGCAAGTTTCCTCCCCACATGACCATTCACTAGTGGTGGAGTACGCCCTCCATGGCACCATCATAGTTTGCTAGTTTCGGTCCTCTGTGTGGAGCAAGTTTCCTCCCCACATGACCATTCGCTAGTGGTGGCGTACGCCATCCGTGGCACCATCCTAGTTTGCCAGTTTTGGTCCTCTGTGTGGAGCAAGTTTCCTCCCCACATGACCATTCGCTAGTGGTGGAGTACGCCCTCCGTGGCACCATCCTAGTTTGCCAGTTTCGGTCTTTTGTGTGGAGCAAGTTTCCTCGCCACATGACCATTCGCTAGTGGTGGAGTACGCCCTCCGTGGCACCATCCTAGTTTGCTAGTTTCGGTCCTCTATTTGGAGCAAGTTTGCTCCCCACATGACCATTCGCTAGTGGTGGAGTACACCCTCCGTGGAACCAAATTAGTTTGCCAGTTTTGGTCCTCTATGTGGAGCAAGTTTCCTCCCCACATGACCATTCGCTAGTGGTGGGGTACGCCCTTCGTGACACCATCCTAGTTTGCTAGTTAATTTGCCTATTTGAAGTAAGTCTTCTATCAGCATCCTATAGGCCTAAGATTGTGTGATGCCTTTCCTTAGACCCAAGGCTAGGTATTCCCTACCTTGGTTTCCAGTTAATTTGCTTATTTGGAGTAAGTCTTCTATCAGCATCCTATAGGCCTAAGGTTGGGTGATGCCTTTCCTTAGACCTAAGGCTAGGTATTCCATACCTTGGTTTCTCGAGTTCCCTTGTCTAATAGGTGTAAGCCTTTTATTAGCTTCTTGTAGACCTGAGGTTGGGAGATCCCCTCCCTTACACTCTTAATATTCTATTTCTATTCGGTCAACGCCAATGTGTGCAGCAGAAGTTCCTCCTACCACACACATTGGGGGTCCATTTGTTGACCTCATTTTTGATATGAGGTCACTAAGGCCCTTCCAAACTCCAGATTAATTTTAGATCCTAGGATCCACTCTAGACCTTTAGATCCTTTCCTAGAGCCAGACCTTAGGATCCACTCTAGACCTTAAGATTCTTTCCTAGAGCTAGACCTTAGGGCCTACTCTAGAGCTTAGGATTCTCTTATATCTCAAATTCTAAAGCCCCTCTAGATCCTAGATCTTAAAACCCCTCTAGATCTTAGGACCAATCTAGACTCAAATCAATCCCTACCCTTGATTGATTCAATTCTTAAACTTCATTCAGTTCAAATCCAAATTAATTCAGGCTTCAAACATACCCAAACTTTGATCTAATCAATTTGACAATCCAAACTTCAACTTAGACTTTGATCCCACCTTTAATCTAGCTTTGACCCTATCCATCCATTAACAATCACCACATGATTGTGAATGATTTGGATACTCCAACATTAATCATTTAAACTTAAAATCCATTCCAAATCCAGACTCAAATCCAAAGTCTTAAGGCCCTGCCCTAGAAACCTTTTTCAAAGATTTTTTTTAAACATTTCAAAACCCAGTCAAATGGCCTCTGATTTAGGGTCTATCACCTACAAAGTGATAATACATGACCCTAGAGGTTACTCTCCAATTTTGAGCTCATTCTGAGGTCTCTAACTCCAGAATCTGGATTAAAATCCAAAGGCTGTAAAACCTTCAAATATTTACAGCCCATGCCATTGGACCTAACACCTTGAAGATCTTGATCTTGGAGTCCTTATCAAAGCCTCCAATCACTGCCAGACTCTTGATTGTAATCCATTGAGCAGCAAACTGTATTTTGCAGACCCATTTTTGACCCTAGTTGACCAATGGGTCAAAATTGACCAAAATACCTTTATGGGATTTCAAATGCCCATTTCAACTCAAATCAATTCCAAACTCTTTGAAACCACTTTCAACAAGTTTCAAACATTGAACCTAACTTGTTGAGCCCAAACATAGACCTTGGATCAACCTGATTGACCAAGTCAACCAAGTTTGACCCATTAACCCATACACCCCTTCTCTTTCAAATCTTTGAATCAAGTCCATTCCAAGTCTTTTTGAATGCAAGGGATGACCCCTTGGGTACCCAAGAAACCTCTCTTGGAGACCCAAGCCTTGGGCTCACTTGGGTTAGCCACATGGCTTGACCCAAGTGACCAAAGAGAGGTCTCCCTTGAGCCATCTCTTAACCTTAATCAAAATGAATCCAAATCATGGTATCATTGGGTTCCCATTGACCCAATACACCTTCTTTGACCAGCCCAACTCTTGGGCTCACTTGGGTCAAGAGTTAGGCTAACCCAAAGTGCCCAAGATCACTTGGGATTGAGCCAACTCTCAACCTAAGCCCAATTGAACTTTATCAACACCTCCCACAGGTGGCCCTAGGTCCAACATATCTCCTCCAGCCAGCCCATGCCTTGAGTTAACCTGGGTCAGGTTTTTGGCTAACCCAAAGTAACCAAAAACATTTGGACCCGAGCCATCTTCCAACTCAGACCAAATTGGACCCAATTGCCACTTGCATTGGGTCCACCAGACCCACTTCCCACCTCAAGCCCAGGGTCTGGCCTGACCTGGGTTGTGCCCAAATCGACCCGAACCGAGCAGATTTGGATCAACCCGAGCCATCTTTCAACCCAGACCAAATTGGATCCAATTTCCACTTGCATTGGGTGCACCAGACCCAGACCTATCTCCCATACCAAACCCAGGGTCTGACCTTACCTGGATCGAGCTCAATTCCACTCGAATCGAGCAGGTTTGGGTCCAACCCAGCCACCAGTTCAATCCAGACATTCCCAGGACAAATTGACTCCAACCTTGGCTCCAGCATGTCCCCATCGGTCTCCCCAAGTCAACCCGACCCAGACCATGGCCGGCGGTGGTCGTAACCAATGGAAAACGAGTTCCGGTGGTCCCCCCAGATAACTCCTGGCTCAAGGCTGTTTTCCACCGGTTTGATCCCCACGATCTCCCTAGGACGTCGCCATCGTCCACCTAGCAGTGATCCGAGCCCTCTCCAGCTCAATCTCGGTCGTCCAAGCTCGCAAAAGGTGGCCGAATAGCCTCGATTTCCCTAGACCGCAAGAGGCATTGGCATTCGCTCTCGATCAATTCCCAGAGCTCCTTCAAACTCCCAGACACTTCCACCGAGCTCCCAGATTGATCCCTCCTTCCATTCAAGCAAGCACCCGTGAAAGCTTTCGGCGTCCCGCTCGAAGTCGCACCTTCGGCCGTCCTCCGGTCCCGACCTCCGAAGGAGAACTATTCGCTATCGTCCCCTGAAGCTTCATGATAGAGAAGCTCATTCGTTGAGGCCTTCTCTGCGGTAATCCCTCCATCCCTAGCTAGGTAGTCGGGTCAAGTGTGAAGGAAACCCTCACCCCAACGGATCTCCACCGTTTGATTGAAGGTTTCCATCGCCCTGATCCTCGCTGTAAAATTTCATCGGAGTTTGCCAGCGAGATCTCTCGGATCAAGCCGGAGAAGCTCTGTGGTGTCGGATACGAGCGGGAGGTTGAAGACAAAATCTCAGCCGTTGATCTAGATCAACGGCTCGGATTAGATCCCGCGGTATCAGAGCGCCGTTAATCTCAGCCGTCCGATCCGCCATCCGACGGCTGTGGTTAACCCGGCCGTTAACCATTAGCGCCAATCATTGCTTGGCCAATCAGCGCGCGGCGCGTGTAAAGGCCTTCTGACTGTGTAATTACCACATTAATAAATCCAAAAATTCAAGGGAACTTCAAAAATTCATAACTCCTTGCACACCTGTCCAAATTAGGTGTTCTTTGGCTCATTGGAAAGGTCTCAGGGAGCTCTACAAAAGCCTTATGTTTCCAGACTCTTGTTAGGTTAGTGTTAGGCTTAATTTCAATTCGAGCATTTTATGAATTTCCTTAATTAATTTTTGAATACAAGTCCACCAGGTCTGGAATTTTGGGAGATTGAAATTGGGCATGTTTCTGACATGTCCAATTTTTATCTCCCCATTTTAAGTTGTTCAAGGGCATTTTTCCCTAATTTTTAAGTTTAAGGGTCATGGTTTGACCCTTAAATTCAAAAGGGGATATAGACCTATCCAATGGGATGTAGGATGTGATTTTTGGTGTGTTGATGATGTGTAGGATGAGGAGTGTAGAGCCACTGATTTTGCCCCAATCCATGCCTAGGATAGACCCTTATAGTGATTTGAAGGTGACTTAGAGCTCACCTTGGGTGATTTGGTTAACCATCTTAGAGTACTCCATTTGAGCTCAAATATGGAGGGTTTAGTCCTTAGGATCAGGTGATCCTATGGTCCAAATTTTATCAAATTTGGAGTTCATTTGTTTCCCTAAGTAGGAGTCTAAAAAATCCTTCTTATAAATGGCCTGTTAACCCAAATCAATTGATAATGAACTATTCTTAATTTGTAAAATCCATCAAAATATCCTTAATTGTCCCTAATTAATCCTCTAATCAATAAGAATTGAAACCCTCTTAAATTGATCTCTAGATTTGTCTTAACATGACTTTTAGGTAATTAGGGTTTAATCAATTTTAATTAATCTTTAAAAAAAATCTTAAAAAATCCCAAAAGGGTTTTAAACACTTTTTGATCTGTCCTTAGGTCATTTATAACCTTTGGAATTGATCTCAAGGAGTTTAAGGCTCATTTGGGTTCAAATCCTTAAGCAGCTCCCTTAGTTGAGATAGTTTGATAATCGCTACGAACATGTAAAATTTCTAAAATTCACTGTTAATTATGGAAAATTTTGACTAATCAAACTTAATGGTTAATGACTCCAATTAGAATCTATCATTCCCTAAAAATATTAAACCTCCATAATTTGGTCAAAGTCAAGGACTCAACATCTTAGGTGACCTTAGGTCAAAGCGGGCCAGAACTTCTAAAAATCATAACTTTTCATAGAAAACTCCAAATTAAGTGTTCCACCTGTCTAACAACTCATAATTAGGTCTAGTATTTATTAAAAATATGAAACCATTAAGATTCACTCTAATTTTGAAAGTTAAATTTTGACCCCTTAGTAAGTATATCTGGATACTCCTTTAAAATCTGTTAACTTCTCCAACCTCTAAAATTCTTTTAATAGGTTATTACAATTCTCAACCAACCCATTAAAATCAGTAATCAATTCCCCTTAATATTAATTTACTCCTGTGTTTCCAACCAATTTAAAATAATCTAATTAACCCCGACTGCTACTGGGTAACCCAGGCCTACGAGGCTATTAGTTTAGCCCCAAGGAAGGTGAAATAAACTTCACGGCCTCGGTGTGAAACAAAGGTAGCAATCAATTAACTTTTAAAATATATTTAATTAAAATTCCTAATTTATTAATATTTAAAGTTTAACTCAAATCTCCCTTTTAAGCCTTAACAAACCCAACACTTTAGACAACTTTGATTAGTCACCCAATTTAGGATTTACCCCAGCCACACGAACTTTTACACACACTTTAGATGATGTGCTAGGACAACCAACTCTAGATCTAGCTTAGGCCGGTGTTTACTTTACTGTTGTGTGCCGGATATTTTGTAGTTTTCACTGCATGTGGTGGATGAAATTGCTTTGCTGTGTCTGTTTACTTTTTTTTTGCACTCTGTGAATGGATTGATGTGTTTGGCGACTAGATTACCCTTTGGTTAGGTACGATCTGGATGTTCACATAGTTTTCTGCAGGTGGCCACGCTCAAGCAGGGCATAAAAAGGGGGCTAAATCAATAAAATTTTATTAATTGTTATAAATGCTTGCACAGGTGCTTCAGCTGCTAAAGCCCCTAAACAATAAAAAGAGTGTGTCCAGTGTGTTTTACTTTCCTTTTTGCACATATATAACTGCTTGGGAATAACTGCTTATCATTTATTAACTGCTTAGGATAACCCTGCAGGTGAGTCTAGATTTTATTTTTGATATAAATGTAATTTGTGTAATTGTCAAGTATTGTGAAAGTTAATTTTGAATTGGGATACATAGGTCCAAAGCTTGGATTCCAAAGTGGAAAGGATGCTCATTTGGGAAGTATTCCTTTTTCCATTTGGAAATCCAAATTTGGATCACACTTCTCTTATACCCAAAGAGGAAATAGTGGCCTTCCCTTTAAAAGAGAAGTGCCCTATTATCCATTTGGGTAGTTCGCCATGAAGAATTCAAGAAGTTTAAAGAAAAGGAGTCAAGAGGAGAACAAAATTGAAGACTTGAAGATTGAGAGTATCCCACTCAAAAAATTACTTGCGTCACTACTAGGTTTAGAATCCGGGTTGTTGTCAGTGGTGCCTGGCCACTTTACTTTCTGCAAAATTCTTATTTGTAATAAGCAAGGCAAATTTGCCTATGGACATTTATTAATTGATTAATATTTGATGTGATGAGTTGATTTCCTTTAGGATTGCATGTTTTTCCTAGTTTTTTGGCGATTGTGTGCCGTTTTTTATTTTGCCTAGATACGTGAGACTCGAGAGGGTGTGAAAGTTTTCTACTCATAACTTTAAATGTCTAAGATTTTAGTGAGTCTAAATAACATAGAAAGATAACGAATCTAGTGAATTAGCCAGGGATCGACCTCCACTACAGGAAAAACACTGAAAACCGGCGGTTTTTTCCGGCGGTTAGTGTAGATTTACCGGCGGTTTTTAACTTTACCGGCGGTCTAACGGCAGTTTGTTAACCGCCGGTAAAAACGGCGTAGGAAACCATTTCCGACGGCTTTTTACCGGCGGTTTATTTTTGCGGCGGTTTGTCGGCGGCCAATACCGCCGGTGACCACCGGAATTTTAACCGTCGGTCTTCCGGCGGTTAGGCCGCCGATATTGTAACCGCTGGAAAACTGTCGGTCAAAATACCGGCGGTTTTCCGGCGGTTAAACCTGGTGTCGTCTGGTTCATTAGACCGCCGGACGGCGCCATTAGACCGCCGGTAAAGTACCGGCGGTGGACGGCGGTTATAGCCGTCGGTATTACCGACGGTTTAAACCGTCGGGCGTCCATCGTATCACCGCCGGCGGCCGTCGGTAAGCCGCCGGTACGTACCGGCGGTTTAATAATATAACCGGCGGCTTTATCTTGTCCGTCCGGTATCGTAGTTTCCGACGGCTAAACCGCCGGTTAGCCGCCGGAAACCTATAGCACCTGAAAAAAAAAATTGACAGCATCCCCTCTATTTGAGGGAGGTTCACCCTAAAGTCTAAACCTGCAGAAAAAACAATATATGTTGGGCAACACACCACTATATTCATCACAGCCAGAAAATACAAACAAAATCAAAAATTCATCATAACATTACAATCACAAATTCACAAGATAGTTCATGATAATGTTACAATCACAAGTTCAGAAGTTCCCAAGTTCTAATTAATACATTCATCAAACATAATAAACATCTAATCATCATCGGTATCCTCACTGTCTGCAGATGGCTGCTCTTGTTGGTCCTTCTTCCTTTGTTTTCCAACTGTGTAGGATTGCAACTGTGCTTGCATTTCATTCTGAGCCTTCCTCATTTCTTCAATCTCTCTAGCTTGAACCCTTTTCATCTCTTCAATCTCTCTAGTAAGTGATGCAACCCTCTCACTTACAGATTCTTCAGCTCCACTTGGATCATGAAATGCAGAGGTGTATGAACTGCCCTCAATAGCAAAAGCCTGTGAACCCATGCCATATACCCTCCCCCTCTGTCTTCCACCAACAACTTCTGACCATGTCTGATACTCAGAAATATGGGCCGATCCAGAAGATGATCCCTCGCCAATGGACTGCCGACTTTCTCTAGATCGTAAGAAATCATCCTGCGAGTTACAAATAGTTTTATTAAAATAAATTTTTATTCTAAAAATCCAAAAAATTTTACTCACATGAGCCTTCTTAGACTTCTCATCAACCCACTGCTGGTCAGCTTGATGTTGATGAGTTATTGTATGCAGCTCCAATGGTGTTGGCTCCCGACCCAGGTGCTCTTTCTACAAATTTGATGCTTAGTTATACTAACATAAATATATGTAATAAACTAATTCAAAACACTTACCAGTCGCCGCCTATGTTCTGTATGAGGTACAGATCCACCAGTATGAAGAGAGCTTCCTAAACCGCCTCTGTCAGAGGCTCTGTTCTGTTTATTCTGCTCTCTCATTTTTATAAACTCCGGTGTAGCCCAAGCACTACTCAAATCTGCCCAAACGCCCTCTCCAATCCAATTAGGCCTCTGCCCGGACTTTCTAATGTCCGTGAACATGTCTCTGAGACGGGTCGCTCCTCTCCTCTCAAAATTTGATCTGATCCTCGTGCTGTACTCAGGCAACCACCTAAATTCTTTCTGTACAAATTTAGACAATATCAAAAAGATTAGTACAAATTAAATCATATATTTCAAATCATACAAAAAAAAAACATACCTGAAATTCTCCAAACCACATATCTCTAACTGGCTTTGGGATCTTCTTCTAGGATAAGTAAGGAGCATCATACTTATTCTTTATTATATCCCGGATCATATGTATAGGTGGCCTTGAAGGATTGAAGCTGCAAATGACTTTGTTTATCAATAACATGTAATATATCAAAATAAAAATAACTGAATAACTTAAATTGAACTTACTTATCGCCGTCAGGCTCGATGTATTGACGCTTATCTGTTGCTGTTGCAGGATCGGTAGCGCCAACCTCTGGTGGTCGTGATGGTCCACCCTGTTCATGCTGCACCGGATAGGGGTAGTAATATGGGTAAGGGTAAGGAGGGTGAGGACCAGTGGATGGACCAGCAGCCTGTGATGATGGTGGGGGGTAATATGGATAGAATGGAGAAACATGTGTCTGATCTAGAGAGGGGAAGCGAGGACTCGTCGAGCTGGGAGGGAAGTGGCCAGGGAAGTATGGAGGTACAACAAGAGGTGGATCTAACTGTCCCTGACCCTGCTCTGGTGAAGGCTGCTGGCTCCTAGCAGGTGGTGGCGGTGGTGGTGTAGGTAGATCTGGTGGAA
This sequence comes from Dendrobium huoshanense, assembly GCA_016618105.1. NCBI lineage: Eukaryota > Viridiplantae > Streptophyta > Magnoliopsida > Asparagales > Orchidaceae > Dendrobium > Dendrobium huoshanense. The sequence continues at coordinate 20,565,913 of CM028353.1, read as the reverse complement.
CTGAAGGCCCCTCACCTACCTCAGTCTGTGTGGGTACTCTGCTAGTCGTAATCTTCTTCCGGCGGAACTTTGAGGCAAATGATTTACGAGGAGGATCGTCGCCTGAAGCCATCTGCAATATTAAAAAAAAATAATTGAGAAAAAGTTAATAAAACAGTTAATAAAGTAGTTAATAAAGCAGTTAATGAAGCAGTTAATGAAGTAGGTATTGAATTACGAGAAGCAGTTAATAAAGCAGTTAATGAAGCAGTTAATAAAAGACAAGGTGGCAAAATACAATATCATTACTAAGCAGTAATAAAAATTACAAAACATTTAAATTCTACAATTCTAAATTACAGAAACTAATCAGAATCATCAAAACTATTTTCATCACTCTCAAGAGTATCTTCACTTTCATCCTGGTTCTCTTCTTCTTCTGAACTAGTTGAACTATTGACATCTTCTAACTCCATTTCAATAGTAGAGGTTGTAGTTGGCATATCCTCAATTTCAACAGGCATATAACTTGACATCTCATCCTCTTGATGTGCAGTTGCTACAATGTATTGTTGATCAATTATTCCCCGTGCTTTTGTTTTTATGACAGATAGCCAATCTTGTTTGTCTCTACGACCACTGGGATATTTGCTGAAATAAACTTGCATAGCTTGGCTTGCTAACACAAATGGATCAAACTTTCCGTATCTTCTACTATGTTTAACATCTACTAAACCATACACAGGATGAACCCTTGTGCCTCTATTTTGTACTGGATCATACCACTGACAGTTAAATAAGCATATAAAGTTCTCATCTTTGCCTGGGTATTCCAAGTCAAGGACCTCATTCAAAATACCATAATAATCACACTCATCTTCTTCATGAGTGTTTCCTCTAACACATACTCCACAATTTTCAGTTTTTCTTCCTTCACTCCACGATTTGGTATGAAATCTGAACCCATTCACTATATATATTGGCCAAGTTTTTACTTTTCGCATTGGACCCCATGCTAATGCTTGCAAACCTTTATCGAAACATTTGTTATCAGGATTTTGTACCTAAAAATATTTTCAAATTTTAGTATTTTTGATAATAAATAAGATTTAAATTTATAAAAAAAATGTACTCACATATGATCTGAACCAAGTTGGAAATTCATTTGCAACAGCTTGCTCAATTTCCCTTGAATCTGTCAAAGGCAAATTGCTTACGAAATACCTGGTGACAAATAATACATAAGTATTTTAAATAAACATTACTAATTTATTATTAACATTATGTTAGAACTTACTCTAAGATTGACTCAACTTCTTCACAGTTCAGTAGTACATACAAATTCGCTGTATTTATTTCTAAATCGTTGAGATATCTTTCAACACATTTGCCACTAGGCTTTCCTTGCCTTCTAAATACTGTTAGTGTAGCATGTGATTGTTCTTCTACATCGAAGTCCATGTTACGACCCATTTTTGTTCTTGTACTCCTTACATGTGGCTCGAAATAGTAGGAGCAAAAGTGAGTTGTTTCTTGAGATAAATATGCTTCACATATCGATCCTTCTGGTCGTGCTTTATTCTTAACATATTTCTTCAACTTGTTCAGATATCTATTAATCAAATAAAAATATGTTATCTTAACTGATTCAAAAATATTGAGTAATTAATAAAAATCTTAACACATTTACCTTTCGAAAGGATACATCCAACGATATTGTACAGGTCCACCAACTCTAGCTTCGTAAGGTAGATGGACTGGAAGATGTTCCATAGAATCAAAAAAACCCGGGGGAAATATCTTCTCTAACTTGCATATGATGATTAGTATGTTATCCTCGTACCTCCGTAAAGCATTTTCACTTAGTTTAGATGAACATAAATCTTTGAAGAAAATGATAAGCTCAATCAACGGATTTGATATGTAATCGGGTAACATACTGACTATGATCGGAAGAAGAACCTCCATAATTATGTGACAATCATGACTTTTGAGTCCAAATAACCTTGCAGATTTCAAGTCAACACATCGGCTTATATTTGATCCATAACCATCCGGCATTTTTAAACCTTTCAACCACTGACATATCATTCTTTTTTGCTCTAACGTGAAAGAGTAAGGAGCTTTGGGCTTCATTAGTTTACCGTCAGTTGTTGTTACCAACTCCAAATTTTTTCGCCGACAAAACTCTTTAATGTCCATCCTTGCTTTGGCATTATCTTTACTCTTGCCTTTAACATCCATAATTGTATTAAAAATATTATCCAGAAAGTTCTTCTCAATGTGCATAACATCCAAGTTATGTCTTATCAAATTAGTTCTCTAATAAGGTAATGTCCAGAAAATACTTTTTTTAATCCAATTATGTTGAACACCATAACCCGGAAATTTAGATTCTGATAGCATTGGATAATCAATAATTGTTGGAATGTTGGATAGTCTATGTAGTATCTCATCACCACTTAATCTGGGTGGAGGAGGTGATCGCTCAATTCTGTTTTTAACAAATGCTTCTTTATTTCTTCGGAACTGATGATTAGCATTTAGAAACATACGATGACAATCAAACCAAGTATTTTTCCCTCCATGTTTTAATGTGAAAGCTTTACTGTTCTCCATGCAGTCAGGACATGCTAATTTCCCTGCTGTGCTCCAACCAGACAACATACCATAAGCTGGAAAATCATCGATAGTCCACAGCAAAGCAGCTCGAAGGAGAAAATTTTATTTTATTGATATGTCATATGTGAGCACTTATTCCCATAATAATTTGAGGTCATCAATTAATGGTTGCAAATAGATATCAATCTTTGCCTTCGGATTATGTGGTCCAGGTATAATCAGAGTTAAGAACATGAACGAAGTAGTCATACACATCTCTGGTGGCAGGTTGTATGGTGTTAATATAACTGGCCAACAAGAATACGGTGTAGCTGTTTGACTATAAGGAGTAAAACCATCAGTACATAATCCCAATCTTATGTTGCGGGGTTCAGCAGCAAATGAAGGATGCACTCGATCAAAATGTTTCCACGCTTCAGCATCTGATGGATGAGAAAGAACATCACTTTTTGCTATTTTCTCCTTATGCCATCTCATATGGCCTGCTGAACTCATTGATGCATAGAGCCGCTGAAGTCTTGGAATGATTGGTAAATAAAACAAACGGGAATATGGCACATCTTTCTTTGGACGACGTTGTTTTCCCGAGTTCTGCTTAAAACGAGGAGCATTGCAGCTGCGACAAATAACTTCTGCTGCATCATCCTTATAGTATAACATACATCCATTGATACAACAATCAATCTTTGTAGCAGTGAGACCTAGCTTGGATACTAATTTCTTTGTTCGGTACAAGTCTGAGGGAATTATATTGTCAGCCGAATTAGTTTCCTTCATAAGACTAATAACGTCATTAAAACACTCTCGGAGAATATTATACTCAGTTTTAATACTTAGCATCCTCACTGCAATGGATAATTCTAAATGCGTACTGCAACCTTCCCAAATTGGCTTTTGAGCTGAATGTAATAACTCAAAGAATTTTTGTGTCTCTGCATTTGGTGGCTCTTCCACATTAGACCTTAAATTATGACCTGCTACATCAAAAATAAGGTCTTCATAGGGTCAACTCATTTGATCTTCATCAAATGTTTCATAAGTTGTAGATGAACCAGCATGAGCATCTCTATGTGGCTCGTACTCGCCATGTGATGTCCAAATCCAATAGTTTGGAAGAAATCCCCTACGATATAAATCAAGTTTCACATCATCGGGCTTTAGGAATGCTAGATTTTTATGCTTCGAACACGGACATCTAAACATTTTATCAAGCTGAAAGGAAGGCAGTTGAGATGCAACTTGAATGAAAGTTTCAACTCCCTGTATAAATTCAACTGTCAATCCTTTTCGACCCGGCAACAATCTGTTATACATCCAATATCTCTCTTCTTGGATAGTCATTTAAACGTTGAAGTAAACGTACCCTACATGTTGGAGGCATAAACAATCTGTTATATGTTCACCATCTCAAAGCAATCAAATTTTAATAAGGCCATCTCAAAACAAAATTTTCAAAGGATAATTTTATCTAAATATTGGGTCAAATGTTCAATTACTTGAAAAAGAAAAACTTCTATTGTGCTATTTTAAAAATTGTAATATCTCGTTCCCTTACTGTTCCTCTCTGGATTGGATTTTCCTCCCAGAATCGGCCAGGACGAAGTTGAGATCGTCCAGGCCGATCAGTGCATGGAAAACAGCTGATTTCTGATGTGTTTTCTGGAAGGATTTCTGCACAGATCGTCCAGGCCGATCGTGAGATCGTCCAGGACAATCGGTACTGTAGAAATGATCGGCCAGACAATAGCCCTGAGTGAGGTCCAGGATGATCTGGATTTGGTCGGATCGTCCCGGGACGATAGCTCGATCGGCCAGGCTGATATGAGTAAGTTATAAGGAAATGAGCTTGTTTTGAGGAGAGAGAAAAATCAAAATTAAAAATCAGAAATATCTGAGGAGAGAGAAAGAGAAAAGGAAAAAGAGAAAAACTGGTTTTCGGAGACCGCAGAGCGCTTTTCGTCCGACGCTGCTGTTGGGAAAAGTGAAGATCTCGTGGTAAGGACTCCGAACCCTGTTTCTGTTTTCAAAGATGTTGTGTTTTGACCGAGTTGGGATCTATTTTGTGTTTTCGTAGTCGACTTTTCGACATTATTTTGATTTGACACGACTTTCACCGCACAACTTCTAGTATGTTATAGATATGATTATTGTACACGATTTGACTGTATTCTACGAAGATTTTACCGGTCGGAATTGATTCTACGCGATTTTAATTGAATAGAATAATATCAGGACCTGATTTGATTTGGATTCTATAGATCGATAGTCTTGTATTGATGTTATAGATATTCTATTGTAATTTGGAAAGATTTGGATATTGTATCTTTTTGCAGGATTTTTGTGTAATTTTGACCGACTGCCGTTACGCTGCCCGATTTTCGTATGATTCCTGAATTGTCTGAAATTGATAGATTGAACTGATATGCATTGATTATTGATATGATTGCTCTAATATTGATTATTGATTGCTTATTGATACTGATCACAAGTGGAACCTGGTTGAACATTGGTAGAAGATTGATTGATACCTGTACAGGATGGTGGGCCGACGGGCTTTCCTTTAAACCATTGATTATTGATATAACGATAGGGAGACATAAGGAGTTTATTGATATGCCGACGGGCGAAAAGAGTGACGACTCTTATTGATTGAACCAATGTATTATTGATATCTACAACAGCAATATGGATTCTACAACAGCAACATGACCAGTAGATTGTACTTGTTCAGTATATAGTATTGAATTGCATGTTTACTGTTTTGACTTACGAATTTATTGCTTATCGATTTCCGCTTTATTGATTTAATCGGATTTACTGTATCGTATGATTTCACTGATTTCTTCGATTGACTACTAAGCATTGATATGAACATTGATAGATATAGATACTGCATTGATAGCATGGACATGGACATCGTATAGATTCATTGTACTACTGCTTATAGATTTTATAGATTCACTGTTGCTACTGTTCTACACTGTATTGTCTGTTATAGATCCATTATTTCGTATCGCTTTTCTCGATTGATTTCATGGACTAGATCGTATTATTTTGACTTCATTGATTAGACCGTATCGATTTGATTGACGACATTGATTGATTGAATTGATTTACCGAATTGCCTGCCGCTGCATTGACTGGTTTTATTGACTATGGATTTCCGCTGCATAGACTCATTGACCATTGACTGATTCGGATTGTTAGATTGACATGCATATTGATAGCATTGCCGTGCTTTGATTTCAGTTATAGGTATTAGGTGACCTGCTGGGCTTTGTAAAGCTCATTATATGTGGTTGATATTTTCAGGTCAGGGCTCGGGAGCAGGAGATAGGCATTGATTCAGATCGACAGGTTTTAGTTCTTTTGATCGATAGATGATTCTTTTGTACTCAGGACAGGATAGATTTCTCTACTTGTATTGATATTGTAGTTCCTGAGTATTGTACATGATGTTTTGAGATATGAATCGACTTGTATATTGATGTTTTAAATTGTATAGATGTTTGATAGATTGCTTACTGAAGGTTTATAGATAACTCTGGTAAATTGTTGCGAAATTGATTGACATTCTTTCCAAGTTAGATCTCGGGGCATTACAAGTTGGTATCAGAGCAGTGTTATTGGAAGAATGGATTGTTACCAGAGTTGTAGGTTTGGATTGAGAGTTGGGTAGATTGGATAGCTTTAAGAGCTTCATTGGCATACATCATTGCATGTGTGTATTACTGTTTTGAATTGTGTAGGTGAAAAGATATGGATCCTCCAGCAGAATCCAGTGTACCGAATGAGCAACACAGCGCAGCTCCAGTACCTTCAGAGAGTATGATGCAGTTAGCTACTGCGATTGCACATGTTATGGGGGATGCCCAGAGCAAGATGAGTCGGAGCAAGGAAGAAGAGGTAGACAGACACCTGCAGATGTTCCATAAGCTGAAGCCTCCGTTGTTCAAAGGGGCTGTAGGACCACAGGCTGCTGAGGATTGGATCATGAGGGTGGAAAAGATTTTTGATAGTATGCAGTGTCCGGGGAATAGAAAAGTACCATTGGCAGTATTCATGTTGGAGAGTGAGGCAGAGAGATGGTGGATCGGACAGCAGAGAGAGAAATTCCAGGGGAAGACCAATGCTGAGATTACCTGGGATGAGTTCACTGCAGTATTCAGGATGTGGTTTGTACCACCGTCAGCTCAACGACAGATGCAGGAAGCTTTTATGAGATTGGAGCAAGGCCGCAAGTCAGTGATGCAGTACGAGGCCGAATTTACTGCACTTGCGAGGTACGCTGCTCACTTGATTCCTACTACTGAAGACAAATGTTATAGATTTCTGCACGGATTGAATAGAGAGCTGAGGCAACCACTAGTACCTTTCCGGATTCATGAGTTTTCTGAGCTAGTGGAGCGGGCCCGATTGATAGAGATTGAGTTGGCGACACCAGTATCGAGGTACGATGATACTAGGAGGAGGAGAGATGAGGTACGACGAGACGATTCTGGTAGAGACAGAGATAGAGAGAAGAGAAGCAGGTATGAGGGTTCGAAGGGATCTACATCGGGATCTGCATCGCGATCAGCATCGATAGTATCGTCTGGTGGTTCTGGCACGTGCATTCACTGTGGCAAACGACATGCAGGTCAGTGCTACCTATTGACAGGACAGTGTTTTCACTGTGGACAGCAAGGACACAGAGCAGCAGAGTGTCCTCAGAAAGGACTGGGTGGAAGGACTGATTCTGGCACGGGTACAGGACAGCAGAGGACTATTGGCTCGAGGGCCTACAGTGAAAGATCAGGGAACCAGATGGATGATAGAGCTGTCAGAGATCAGAGGGAGACAGTTGCGCCACGACCCCCAGTGGTGCCACGCATCTACAGTCTACAGAGTTTACAGCATCGTGAGGATCAGCAACGACCAGAAGATTCTACTGGTAAGATTGATTTGACTAACCGATTGATATTGACATATGAACATTGCATATTGACATTTGATTGATTGCATTGTGTGTTCTGTATGGATTTCGACGAGTTTTGATTTGGTTTTTGATCGAATCGTTTTGCATTGTTTGTTTTGCTTCGTACCTGTAGGGAAATGTCGGGACGACATTTTTCTAAGGTGGGGAGATTGTAATATCTCGTTCCCTTACTGTTTCTCTCTGGATTGGATTTTCCTCCCAGAATCGGCCAGGACGAAGTTGAGATCGTCCAGGCCGATCAGTGCATGGAAAACAGCTGATTTCTGGTGTGTTTTCTGGAAGGATTTCTGCACAGATCGTCCAGGCCGATCGTGAGATCGTCCAGGACGATCGGTATTGTAGAAATGATCGGCCAGACAATAGCCCTGAGTGAGGTCCAGGACGATCTGGATTTGGTCGGATCGTCCCGGGACGATAGCTCGATCGGCCAGGCCGATATGAGTAAGTTATAAGGAAATGAGCTCGTTTTGAGGAGAGAGAAAAATCAAAATTAAAAATCAGAAATATCTGAGGAGAGAGAAAGAGAAAAGGAAAAAGAGAAAAGCTGGTTTTCGGAGACCGCGGAGCGCTTTTCGTCCGACGCTGCTGTTGGGAAAAGTGAAGATCTCGTGGTAAGGACTCTGAACCCTGTTTCTGTTTTCAAAGATGTTGTGTTTTGACCGAGTTGGGATCTGTTTTGTGTTTTCGTAGTCGACTTTTCGACATGATTTTGATTTGACACGACTTTCACCGCACAACTTCTAGTATGTTATAGATATGATTATTGTACACGATTTGACTGTATTCTACGAAGATTTTACCGGTCGGAATTGATTCTACGTGATTTTAATTGAATAGAATAATATCAGGACCTGATTTGATTTAGATTCTATAGATCGATAGTCTTGTATTGATGTTATAGATATTCTATTGTAATTTGGAAAGATTTGGATATTGTATCTTTTTGCATGATTTTTGTGTAATTTTGACCGACTGCCGTTACGCTGCCCGATTTTCGTATGATTCCTGAATTGTCTGAAATTGATAGATTGAACTGATATGCATTGATTATTGATATGATTGCTCTAATATTGATTATTGATTGCTTATTGATACTGATCACAAGTGGAACCTGGTTGAACATTGGTAGAAGATTGATTGATACCTGTACAGGATGGTGGGCCGACGGGCTTTCCTTTAAACCATTGATTATTGATATAACGATAGGGAGACATAAGGAGTTTATTGATATGCCGACGGGCGAAAAGAGTGACGACTCTTATTGATTGAACCAATGTATTATTGATATCTACAACAGCAATATGGATTCTACAACAGCAACATGACCAGTAGATTGTACTTGTTCAGTATATAGTATTGAATTGCATGTTTACTGTTTTGACTTACGAATTTATTGCTTATCGATTTCCGCTTTATTGATTTAATCGGATTTACTGTATCGTATGATTTCACTGATTTCTTCGATTGACTACTGAGCATTGATATGAACATTGATAGATATAGATACTGCATTGATAGCATGGACATGGACATCGTATAGATTCATTGTACTACTGCTTATAGATTTTATAGATTCACTGTTGCTACTGTTCTACACTGTATTGTCTGTTATAGATCCATTGTTTCGTATCGCTTTTCTCGATTGATTTCATGGACTAGATCGTATTGTTTTGACTTCATTGATTAGACCGTATCGATTTGATTGATGACATTGATTGATTGAATTGATTTACCGAATTGCCTGCCGCTGCATTGACTGGTTTTATTGACTATGGATTTCCGCTGCATAGACTCATTGACCATTGACTGATTCGGATTGATAGATTAACATGCATATTGATAGCATTGCCGTGCTTTGATTTCAGTTATAGGTATTAGGTGACCTGCTGGGCTTTGTAAAGCTCATTATATGTGGTTGATATTTTCAGGTCAGGGCTCGGGAGCAGGAGATAGGCATTGATTCAGATCGACAGGTTTTAGTTCTTTTGATCGATAGATGATTCTTTTGTACTCAGGACAGGATAGATTTCTCTACTTGTATTGATATTGTAGTTCCTGAGTATTGTACATGATGTTTTGAGATATGAATCGACTTGTATATTGATGTTTTAAATTGTATAGATGTTTGATAGATTGCTTACTGAAGGTTTATAGATAACTCTGGTAAATTGTTGCGAAATTGATTGACATTCTTTCCAAGTTAGATCTCGGGGCATTACAAGTTGGTATCAGAGCAGTGTTATTGGAAGAATGGATTGTTACCAGAGTTGTAGGTTTGGATTGAGAGTTGGGTAGATTGGATAGCTTTAAGAGCTTCATTGGCATACATCATTGCATGTGTGTATTACTGTTTTGAATTGTGTAGGTGAAAAGATATGGATCCTCCAGCAGAATCCAGTGTACCGAATGAGCAACACAGCGCAGCTCCAGTACCTTCAGAGAGTATGATGCAGTTAGCTACTGCGATTGCACATGTTATGGGGGATGCCCAGAGCAAGATGAGTCGGAGCAAGGAAGAAGAGGTAGACAGACACCTGCAGATGTTCCATAAGCTGAAGCCTCCGTTGTTCAAAGGGGCTGTATGACCACAGGCTGCTGAGGATTGGATCATGAGGGTGGAAAAGATTTTTGATAGTATGCAGTGTTCGGGGAATAGAAAAGTACCATTGGCAGTATTCATGTTGGAGAGTGAGGCAGAGAGATGGTGGATCGGACAGCAGAGAGAGAAATTCCAGGGGAAGACCAATGCTGAGATTACCTGGGATGAGTTCACTGCAGTATTCAGGATGTGGTTTGTACCACCGTCAGCTCAACGACAGATACAGGAAGCTTTTATGAGATTGGAGCAAGGCCGCAAGTCAGTGATGCAGTACGAGGCCGAATTTACTGCACTTGCGAGGTACGCTGCTCACTTGATTCCTACTACTGAAGACAAATGTTATAGATTTCTGCACGGATTGAATAGAGAGCTGAGGCAACCACTAGTACCTTTCCGGATTCATGAGTTTTCTGAGCTAGTGGAGCGGGCCCGATTGATAGAGATTGAGTTGGCGACACCAGTATCGAGGTACGATGATACTAGGAGGAGGAGAGATGAGGTACGATGAGACGATTCTGGTAGAGACAAAGATAGAGAGAAGAGAAGCAGGTATGAGGGTTCGAAGGGATCTGCATCGGGATCTGCATCGCGATCAGCATCGATAGTATCGTCTGGTGGTTCTGGCACGTGCATTCACTGTGGCAAACGACATGCAGGTCAGTGCTACCTATTGACAGGACAGTGTTTTCACTGTGGACAGCAAGGACACAGAGCAGCAGAGTGTCCTCAGAAAGGACTGGGTGGAAGGACTGATTCTGGCACGGGTACAGGACAGCAGAGGACTATTGGCTCGAGGGCCTACAGTGAAAGATCAGGGAACCGGATGGATGATAGAGCTGTCAGAGATCAGAGGGAGACAGTTGCGCCACGACCCCCAGTGGTGCCACGCATCTACAGTCTACAGAGTTTACAGCATCGTGAGGATCAGCAACGACCAGAAGATTCTACTGGTAAGATTGATTTGACTAACCGATTGATATTGACATATGAACATTGCATATTGACATTTGATTGATTGCATTGTGTGTTCTGTATGGATTTCGACGAGTTTTGATTTGGTTTTCGATCGAATCGTTTTGCATTGTTTGTTTTGCTTCGTACCTGTAGGGAAATGTCGGGACGACATTTTTCTAAGGTGGGGAGATTGTAATATCTCGTTCCCTTACTGTTTCTCTCTGGATTGGATTTTCCTCCCAGAATCGGCCAGGACGAAGTTGAGATCGTCCAGGCCGATCAGTGCATGGAAAACAGCTGATTTCTGGTGTGTTTTCTGGAAGGATTTCTGCACAGATCGTCCAGGCCGATCGTGAGATCGTCCAGGACGATCGGTATTATAGAAATGATCGGCCAGACAATAGCCCTGAGTGAGGTCCAGGACGATCTGGATTTGGTCGGATCGTCCCGGGACGATAGCTCGATCGGCCAGGCCGATATGAGTAAGTTATAAGGAAATGAGCTCGTTTTGAGGAGAGAGAAAAATCAAAATTAAAAATCAGAAATATCTGAGGAGAGAGAAAGAGAAAAGGAAAAAGAGAAAAGCTGGTTTTCGGAGACCGCGGAGCGCTTTTCGTCCGACGCTGCTGTTGGGAAAAGTGAAGATCTCGTGGTAAGGACTCTGAACCCTGTTTCTGTTTTCAAAGATGTTGTGTTTTGACCGAGTTGGGATCTGTTTTGTGTTTTCGTAGTCGACTTTTCGACATGATTTTGATTTGACACGACTTTCACCGCACAACTTCTAGTATGTTATAGATATGATTATTGTACACGATTTGACTGTATTCTACGAAGATTTTACCGGTCGGAATTGATTCTACGTGATTTTAATTGAATAGAATAATATCAGGACCTGATTTGATTTAGATTCTATAGATCGATAGTCTTGTATTGATGTTATAGATATTCTATTGTAATTTGGAAAGATTTGGATATTGTATCTTTTTGCATGATTTTTGTGTAATTTTGACCGACTGCCGTTACGCTGCCCGATTTTCGTATGATTCCTGAATTGTCTGAAATTGATAGATTGAACTGATATGCATTGATTATTGATATGATTGCTCTAATATTGATTATTGATTGCTTATTGATACTGATCACAAGTGGAACCTGGTTGAACATTGGTAGAAGATTGATTGATACCTGTACAGGATGGTGGGCCGACGGGCTTTCCTTTAAACCATTGATTATTGATATAACGATAGGGAGACATAAGGAGTTTATTGATATGCCGACGGGCGAAAAGAGTGACGACTCTTATTGATTGAACCAATGTATTATTGATATCTACAACAGCAATATGGATTCTACAACAGCAACATGACCAGTAGATTGTACTTGTTCAGTATATAGTATTGAATTGCATGTTTACTGTTTTGACTTACGAATTTATTGCTTATCGATTTCCGCTTTATTGATTTAATCGGATTTACTGTATCGTATGATTTCACTGATTTCTTCGATTGACTACTGAGCATTGATATGAACATTGATAGATATAGATACTGCATTGATAGCATGGACATGGACATCGTATAGATTCATTGTACTACTGCTTATAGATTTTATAGATTCACTGTTGCTACTGTTCTACACTGTATTGTCTGTTATAGATCCATTGTTTCGTATCGCTTTTCTCGATTGATTTCATGGACTAGATCGTATTGTTTTGACTTCATTGATTAGACCGTATCGATTTGATTGATGACATTGATTGATTGAATTGATTTACCGAATTGCCTGCCGCTGCATTGACTGGTTTTATTGACTATGGATTTCCGCTGCATAGACTCATTGACCATTGACTGATTCGGATTGATAGATTAACATGCATATTGATAGCATTGCCGTGCTTTGATTTCAGTTATAGGTATTAGGTGACCTGCTTTGTAAAGCTCATTATATGTGGTTGATATTTTCAGGTCAGGGCTCGGGAGCAGGAGATAGGCATTGATTCAGATCGACAGGTTTTAGTTCTTTTGATCGATAGATGATTCTTTTGTACTCAGGACAGGATAGATTTCTCTACTTGTATTGATATTGTAGTTCCTGAGTATTGTACATGATGTTTTGAGATATGAATCGACTTGTATATTGATGTTTTAAATTGTATAGATGTTTGATAGATTGCTTACTGAAGGTTTATAGATAACTCTGGTAAATTGTTGCGAAATTGATTGACATTCTTTCCAAGTTAGATCTCAGGGCATTACAAAAATGATATCACTTTGTTATGATCCTTACGCCTGCTTGCTTATCTCTTTTAGAGGTTTCTAAAATAAGTTACAACATATGGCGTGTTGAATTATTAATTTTTTAAGTAGAAGCCAAACTCCACATCAATTAATCAATTGAAAATTAAATAATGAAACGCTTGTCTTTATTTCCTTTTCTTCCCCGTTACTGAACTCTTGAATCCATTAATACATATCTTATCTTCTGGACATCCTATCAATTATATACATAAGCATAATAAAATTATTATCAATTAGAACACAATTCAAGAATATGACTTTGATTGTACTTTGGAGTACATATTAAGTATCAAGATAAAAATAATAAAATATAGACATCACAGGAACTCGCCCTTCCCAGGGTAAGTGTCGTCATCCCCCACACATCCAAGTCTAATTATAGAAAAACTCTTACCTAGGGAGCCCTGATCCGCTTTATCCACCATAACCGATTGATCCTACTTAGACTTCATTCAGGACAACTATTTTGCTGCTTTCTAAAACAACGTCTTTCCAGTACAAAAATGTCTTCAATTAGAAAGTTTTTAACCAGAAAACCATTTTACAAAGCCTTAGTTCATCTTCTTTGCTTGATATAATCCAACCGAAATAGGAAAATACTTGATCAAATAACCATGTATTTGAACACAAGTAATAGCTCCTACATACATATCAATAATGATTTTAATATAAGCATTATTAACTCCTTCCTTCTTAAGAACCCTCCATAGCACTTCTCTTGGAATATTAAGATATATTTTCTCTAAATAGATAAATATCATATATAGATCCTCCTTATTCTCATTATATTTCTCCATAAAACCTCTCAAAAAATGTATGACTTCCATTGCATCACAACCAAGCATTAATCCAAATTAATTTTGAGAAACATTAGTATCACACCTAAACCTATGCTCCATAACTCTCTCCCACATTTTTAAAGTATAAAACATTAACTAACAAGATAATATCATCAAATAATCAAAGAAAAACCATAAAAAATAACCTTAAAAGAGAAATCGGTTTGTTTGGGGTCGGAATCGGTCGGCGGTCGGGCGTCGGAGTAAACTCGTCGGCGGCGGTCAGACAGGGGACGGCGGCGGTCGGACTGGGGTCGGCGACGGTCGGAATGGGGTCGGCGGTCGGAGTTCCTTCGTCGGGGGCTGATCGGACGAGCAGAGGAGACGATAGAGCGAGCGACCGAGAGAGAGAAGGAAAGAGTGAAAATGAAATGAGCGGGGCGAGGGGGCTCGTATTAGGGCTTTTACCGGCGGTTTTCCGGCGGTTTAGACCGCCGACAAAAAATCACTTATCACCGGCGGTTTAGACCGCCGATTAATGTTGATAGCCGGCGGTTTACCGGCAGTTTATAAACCGTCGGTAATACCGACGGTGTATCGTAGCTAAGCCGCTGATTTGATCGTCAATACAGTCCGACGGCTTAACCACCGGCGGAGCCGTCGGTAATACCGACGGTCTATAAACCGCGGTGAAAACCGCCGGTATTTGCCATTTTTCCTGTAGTGCTCGGGGTCGCATGCATATTTCTGCACTTCTTCTTTCCTTGTTTTAGACCCTTCCCCGCCTTCGGGTAGAGTCGGGATAATCTGACCTATGAGGACGAGGTGCCGGACCTGGGGAAGTCCCTTCTTCTAAAAAAAATTTTTTTTATAAGCCTGTTTTTAAAATTTCAAGCATACTTGATTTGGAAGTCGTCGACTAGCATGCATTGTATTAGACACAAATTAAAAGAGTCAAAAATTTTAATTGCATCAGTTTAGCATTTTAGTACCCAACATAAGTCAAACGGGCCAATTAGGAAATTTTATAGATGTCAGACCCAATTCTCCAGAACTTTAAGTATAACGTCCCTACCACTCTTTCATAAAAGACCAGACTCATCTCTTTTAAATCGACTAGGTGGTTAGTTGGCTCCCCAATCCAAACCGAGGTAAGTCCAGGTTTTGCACTGCATTAGTTAGTTTCGGACGACTATGGTCTAGTGTCCAAATTAGATTTAGGATCCGAGGCAGACCTTTGATTATAAGACCCCAAATTTCGAGAATATAATCCCAAATTTCTAATAAAATGCTCAACTCTAATTAAATATCATTTCAATCCAAAATATAAAGCCCAACACTTAGATTAAGTTGGGACACTTCCGGATGGTTCTGGAATCTCAAAGTGTCTCCTACCTCTCTTCTTTTGATTATGTTAATAAATGTTCAATCTTGAACCATTCCCTTTTGATTTTACAAAAGATTCTATTCAATTTTTTTTTAGATCACTCCTAGAAAATCTAGTAAAATTTCAATCTTATTTTAATCGAGAGTTTTCGTAGGGGACTTTGTCTCCCTACGATGTAATTAACTACGGGGGCTTGCGCTCGTAGAAGATTTGGAACCACACACACCTGATTTCAAAATAAATCTTTTTTAAAATCTTCTTAGATTTCTTTGGGAAATGTTAAAGAATGATTGTCATCATCATATTTGAAGAATTATCATTGAAAGGTGTTATCTCCCTTTGGGGAGATACATCCTTCTTTGATAAGGCTTTGGATATGAATTCAACAATCATACTCCTTAAATATCATAACTGGATTATTTAGCTGAACTCTACCTTGTCCCCTCGGGGCCGTGTGGAGTTCTCTTTAGATTCTAGTTATGATATTCAAGATGAATTTCATGATTCTAAGTCTGAACACCGTTATGGAATTTTATTTTCGTCCTCCGGGGTGATATATTTTTCCGAACGAGCTGATTCGACTTCTAGAATTATAATTAAAATCTCAATTTTAAAATTTCCAAAGAAAACTAATATTTTTAAAATATGTTTTCAAAATTCCACCAACAAATTGCTTATGCCATAACCAGGATTCATCAATAATTGTTTTAAATATAGGGAATTTAAATAATCAACACAATTTAAGTGTCAAGCATATAAATATTATTTATTATTTATCCTTCTAAAATATTATTTCCAATTAAGCTAATCAAACACTTAGTATATAAAAATTTAATATCAAAACTTTTATCTTATAATTGACTAATGCTAACTAAGTAATATTTCAAACTATCTACTAGTAAAACTTTTTCTTTGATCAAATTCTTTGAGTTACCAATAATACTTGAGTCCATAACTTTCTTAGTGGTGTTATCTCCTAGTGTTACTTTACCTACTACCTTAGCCTCTAACATGATGAATTGCTTTAAGTGTCTAGTCATATATCTTAAGCATCTCCTATCAAGGTATCACAGGTTCTCAATAGGCCTTTTGCGAGAACATCCCAACAATGTTAATTAGGGGTTAGATTTGGGAATCCAAGTTAGTTTTGATTCATCTTTATGCTTTTGTGGATGAATGACATGCATGCTATGTTGTGATGCATTAATTTTAGGCCTCCACACTATATGTGTTATATAATGTATAGTGAAAGTGTAGGTTGTGTTCTACCATGCCATAAGAGTAGCACCTAACACTAGGAAATGGATTCACTAACCTATGTGAGTGGTAGGGACTTCTTCTAGAGATATGAGGTGCATGGTATGTTTTGGGGTTATACCATTATACTAGTATAGGTGGTGGAACATTGTTTTCAAGTACATGAACTTTTTCTTTTAAAAACTCATGTGCACTCTTTAAGCTTTCAACTTTAACTTTCAATACATGCTCACTAGATTCTAATTCAGTTGCAAGTATTTCTAATGGTTTGTGTGAATCTTCTAAATATGTATGCTAAGATTTTAAGGATTTCTGTGCTTTTATTAATTCAACATGCTTATTGTTAAGTTCATCAAATTTATCCAATAAAGAGGTATGTTTTTTATCTAACAAAATATGTCCATCTTTAAGGCTATCATGCTATTTTTTAATTAAAAAAATTCAAGATCAAACTAGCATGCATTTTCTTTAGTTTCCTATATGAGTCATAAATTTCTTAGAAATAATAAAGAACCTATCATTGGATTGTTGACATACCTCATCATGATTAGAATGATCAAGACTATCATTCGCCATAAGGCACATGTTTGTTACTTCTCCTCTATTTCATGTTCTAAGGAATCCAGGGTGGAGTATACCTAAAAGGCATTTTGTGCATTTTACCAAGGGCATGTAAGGATATCATTATCTAGCTAAACCTAGGGTATATGTTTAAGATAGTCTCATTAAGTTTCATGAGAAAGATTTATAAACATGTAACAAAATATTTAGTCAACTTTATTTAACCTCGCTAGTACCTTGTAAGTGATAAATAACCTATCCTATATATCTTTTCTAGTAGTACATATAGAGACCCTCATGTAATCATCAAATTTGAGTACATAGAAAAAAATAATTTGAACATTTTGCATTAAGTTGTGTAAGATCTCTATCCTCATTACTTCATTCACTAAATGATGTTTCAATTTTCATGTCATTCAAAAATCTAAATGGACTAGAATAACCGTCTTAAATTATAGGCAAAATGCAAAAATCAATAGATTATATATAAAAAAGTAAACATGCAGATTTTCCAAAAGTCAAATGGTATATTATCAAAAAATGTGGATGAGTTATGAAATATTCCTCCACAATATTATTATTTCCAAAAAGTCATTTGATCTTTTCTCAATGATTTTAAAATTACTATTTCTAAGACCCTCTCTTATACCAATTAAAAGTTCAAGGGAGGTTGTTAAACCTCGTATAACTGCCCAGTGCACACCATGAATTTGCAAAAGAATAAATTACATAAAATAAAAGTAAGTAAATAAAGAACAAAACTCTAGATTTTATGATGGTTCGATCAAACAATGATCGACTTCTACTGGTTAGAGTATTCTACGGGTATTGCATTGAACTCTTAGTGGATCTCCTTTAGCCCTCACAACATGGAAGAGAAATCCTTACACAATCTCTTTCACGAACCTGGTGCAATGGAGTATCAGAAGCTTTTTTACCTTCTTAGCAAAGAAAGTAAACCTGGAATCCTTTTCACCCTCCTAGTGAAGGCATAGAAGCAAGAATCTGTTTTACCCTCCTGGTGAAGATAGAGACCCCAAAATTCCTTTTTACCCTTCTATTGAAGGCATAGAACTTGATAATTATTGACCACATTTTTGCTCAAATCCTATGTCAAAGGATTGACAGGGTCAAATTGACCAATCTAGGCCCCAAGACCACCTCCCTTGTGTTTACTGGATCAAATCAAATTTACTAAGCCCAGACCCAGGCCCTAGGTCAACCTAGGTTAGCCCAGGTTAACCCATTTAGCCTTTATGAGCCCAATTCAATTTCAAATCATTTCAAACCCCTCTTAGGCTCAAACCCCTCACCCATTTGGGTCAACTTGATCAAGTTGACCAAGTCAACCTTTGACTTGGTCAACTGAAGACTTATTAGGTCAATTTAACCTATTTAGACCCATTTAAACCACTATTAATGCATTTAAACCTTTCCTAATCGTCCCTAATTCAAACCATGGCCAAAATACATGGTTTGCCTCCTAATTGATCAAGGATTTGATCATGGTCATTGGTTATAACCCTAAGACTATAAATAAGGGAAATTAGGGTTCTCTAGGAACTTTTTGGTTCTTTCTCTCTCTATAAGCCTCCATAGCCCATGAGATCTTATGAGAGAATTCCTTTAGATCCCTTCCACCTCCGGCAAGCCAAACCCGAGCGATCAGAGCCACCGATAGCGAGTTTTTGGTGAGGTCAAGCTTAATTCATCCAAGCTTCCATACAACTTGATTTGGCACATTTCAAACCATAATTTTGGGAGGAGGAGATACATGGACAATCTACAAGCTTAGAGTATTTGTAAATCCCAAAAAAAAAATCCTATGGTATAATCCCTTAAAACCCTTAGATTAGGTCAAACACTCAAATCCAATTAGCAATTTGAAAATCCTCTTTTAAGACGAATAAATGCTCCCCCGTGATTTATATTCACTAGTAGAATCTATGCTCAAAATTTCATTAGAGCCGATCGAGAGAAATTGCCAAAATACAGAGTCTAGGGCATTTTCATAACCTGGCTTCGGGTGGACAAAATTCCAATCATAGATTTTATGATGAACGATTGAAATCTTTATTATACCACGCTCATTTTGACCGTGGGTATGTGCGTGTTGCTCTGTCCCGTTGTGCGGCTTGATAAGGATCATCTATTTCAAACGACGGGAGGCCCAACAGCCTGCTTTACGGGTTGATGTGGTTAATGAAATCGCGTGTGGGGATTAATCACGCCACAATGATTGCGACGCCGACAATAATTTCCTGCGGATAGAGAAATCAACCCTAGCTTGCCACGTGGTCCATCGAGCCACCTGTTTAATTTTAATTAGTTTTAATCAGTTTTTTTAAGTGTTTTTTAAATCAGAAGCTTTAAAAAATTCTTAAAAAATATTTATTTATCTAAAAAATATATATTATATATAAAAAATTTTAGAAAAATAATATCATTAATTTAAAAATAAAATGAGATTAAAATATTGATTATATTTTTTTAATTTATTTTAATTATTAAATGTTTATTATTTTTAATTAATAATTAATTATAACTCATTAAAATGCTTTTATAAAATCTATAAAATTATTTTAAATACTTATTTATTATTTAAGAAACATATATATTATATTATAATTTAAAATTAACTTTAATATTAAAATATTTTGAATTATTATATATATTAAGGTATTATTAATATTTAAATGATAATATACATTATTAATAATAATTTTCTTTAATAAAATACAGAATAATAATTATTTTATTTCCAAAACTAGAGGTTATTGTTCAATTATTTAATTTTAAAATTATGTATATTATTTTAAGTTTTTTATAATCATTTAAATAATTAAATTGTCATATACCTAATTAATAATTAAATTGACATAATTTTGAATTAATTCCTAATAATTTAATATTTTCTATTTTAAATTATTTTAAAATATCATAATATTATTTATAATTACCTAAGTTCAAATTAATTAAAATTTAAAAAATATTTCCTATTTTATGTAATTACTTAAATACTTAATTATTAAATAAATCAAAAAATATATATAATGATGTTTTAAAATTTATAAAAATTATTTTGAATTAAATTATTTTAAAATAAAGAAAATTTGTTTTTTAATTTAATTTAATTTTAAATATTTTTTTATTTGTAATTATTTTAAAATTAGTTTTAATTACATTAAACTTAAAAAATTCGTAGTAAATTATTTTAATTCCAAATTTTGTGTATAATACCTTAAATTTTTTAAAAAATTATAATTTTTTATTTAAAAAAGATATTATTTTTCTGGATTATTTACTCATTATTTAATTATTTAGCTAGTTAATTATTATTTAAATAGTTAACAACTTAATTATTTTAAAATTGAAAATTATTTTTGAAATTATTTTGAAACCTCGCTCAGGTGGCCAGTAGATCTCCTATATTTACCTATGTATTTACATTAATTATTTATAATTACTCTACTTTTAAATCTATATATTTAATTTATGTGTATTTTTAAATTATTTTAAAATTATACATTTTATTAAACCCTTTAATTTTTAGAGATATAGCTTTCAAAATTTTGAACATAAGCTTTGCACATGAATAACACTCATGATGAGGTGGATTACTGGATGATTGGGTTTCAATCATTCACTAATCATACCGATAAGCATGCTTAATTGATGTCTTTATCATCTTTTGTATATGTAGGATACACTAGAACCTAGTTTAGGCCCTCCTAGATCTAAGGACATGAATTGTTTACTATTTTTATGCGCTCCTTACATGTTATCCTAAGGGTTAGTCATTAACTTTAAATTTAAACCTATTCAACGCAGCGACACCTCAAGGATAATAATTTAAGACTGGTTTAGCAAACTTAGAAAAATTCTAGCAGTTAAGATAGATCCTTAATTGACATGAAACTTTTAACATCAGAACTTAGTGATATCCTAAACCTCCCAAAATTTTTAAGGAATTTTTAGGAGCCTTTAAACCCATTAATTAACAAACACTAATTTCCCCTATAATTGAGCTCCAATAATTTCCAAAAATTCTAATAAATTCATATTAACTCTAAAAATTAGCCACAATATATAAAACTCTTTAGAATTTATCCCTCATTCTCAAATAATTAAAATCCTTTTAATTGGGCTTCAAATAGAGCCTTAATTTAATTTTAACTAAAAAATTTATTATTTTCATTAAATTAAATTATTAAAAATTATTAAAAATTACAAATTTTCCAAACACTTCGGAACACCTCTTTAGGTCATTTAAGACCTTTGGGGTTGATTTCAAATAGTCTAGAGCTGATTTGGACCAAAACCTCTAAAATTCCCTTTATTAAACATTATCAATTATTCATTAAATACCCTGAATTTCAAAAATTCATAACTAATTTTAAAAAATTTCAAATCAAGCAAACTAAAAGGCACTCAACTCTAATTAAAATCTAGTATTTATTAAAAGTATTAGGTTTTTAGAAATTAACCTAAATCAAAAAGTAAACTCTCCGGACAACCGTAGATCTTAAACTAAGGCCCGAATCTTCTAAAATTTATAACTTGGCCTAAAAAACTCCAAATCCAGTAAACTTATAGTTTAACTACTCCTTGTAAGGCCTAATATTTAACTAAAATGCTAAAATCCCCAAACCTAGCCTAGTTTCAATAGTGACTTTTTGGACCCCCTTTGACTAGCAGATAGGAGGGCCCTGGACCTTCTAAAATCTGCTAATTCAACTTAAACTTTAAAGATTAGTACTCTAAGTATTAAAATGGATTTATAAATTAGATTAACTAAAACTGCCTCTAATTCATTAATACTTAAACCTTAATCAAATTTCCCCTTTTTCGGATGTCAACAAACTCAAACACAAAGCAACTTAAACTAATTACCCGACATAAGGCCCATCCAAAACTACACAAGCCAACTAGATACACATAGAATTTTTAGGGCACCACTTCTAGCTCTAGGATTAGGGCTAGTAGTTTACCTTTTTTGCTTCTATGATGTGATGCGCTTCTATATATGACACGTGTAATTAGTTAATCTACTTTACTTCTATGATGTGATGCGCTTCTATATTTGACACGTGTGACTAGACCTATCCATGGGTTAGGGACACTTTTATTACTAACGCTATCTTATGCAGGTGGCCACGCTCATATAATGCTAAATTAAAGGGGGCAAAATAATTGAAGCTTTAAAACTAAAAAAAATTTTGAAGATGCTCTAGATATTGCTTAGCCCCCTTTAAAATTAAAAGTGTATGGCCAAGCATATTTACCTTTCCACATAAATATTAACTGCTTGGGTTGTGTCATATAAATAGCTAGGGATATTTTTCTTAGGATAATCCTGCAGGTTTAGTTTGGGTCTAGATTTTCTTTTTTATATAATATAATTCATTGTAATTTGTATCGAGTTATGAAAGTCTTCAAAGGCAAGGCATTACAAATGTTAGATACCCAACGCGAGAAATAAAGGCCCCCTCTCAGGGAGTTTCTTTCTTATTTGGGTATCCTTCTGAAGGACGGTCTGAAGGAAGACAATCCTAAGAAGGTGATCTGAAGGAAGGCGATCTAGAGGAAGATGACCCAATTGAAGATGAAGACTTGAAGATGAAATGTCGTACATTTAAGACTTGCGTCTTTCAGTAGGATTAGAATCCACTACGGGAAAACACGCGAATACCGTCGGATTTTCCGGCGGAAATTCAAGGACGGTAATAAACGGCGCAGTTACCGGCGGATTTGTTCGACGTAAAGTTTGCGTCATCTTTTCCGACGCAAAATACGCCGTAAATGTACCGACGCAGGTTCCGCCGGGAACACCGACGGTATTGGGATGCCTCAACCATTTCCGTCGCATGTTACGGCGGAAAGATTCCGGCGTATTGTACCGGCGGATAGTGCGCCGGCGTATTTAAACTCAACAAAATATATCCGACGGATGAGACGTCGGAATTTATACCGACGTTACTAGTGTCAGTACCGGCGGAATGTCCGCCGGTAAAAGCCCTATTTCGCAAACCCGAACCCCTCTGGCCGTCATTCGTTTCCTTCTATTCTCTCACTTCGACTGCTTCGCCCGTCGCCCGCCGTCGCCGTTCGTCGCTCGCCGTGGTTAGACGTTGCCGACGGTCACCGGACTTCACCGTCGACGGTCACTGGACGTCGCCGAGCCTCCTTTCTAGTCGCGCGCCGCCTCTCTCCTTCCTAGTCGCGCGCCGCCGAGGAGATAACCGAAGGTTTTTGTTTTCAAAATTTTTTGAGATTTCGGTTGGATTACATATAGATTAGCCTTAACTCCATATCTTTTTGCTATAGTCATGGTTGTTATCACTAGACATTAGCTAGAGGATGTAGTTTGGTGCATGCTTTTTATTGATGATATTGTTCTCAAAATCATTTTGGATTCATGCTGGGTAGGACTACCTATGGAATATAAGTCATTTGTTTATGCTTATTAAATTGATTGTTATTTTTGTACTTCATTTAATTAAAGTATACTTTTTTAATCTACATAAGTTGCTTATTAGTAGGCTCCATGAGGCTTGTTCAGATAATTATAACAATATATGTTCCATTAGACTTATTTGATGAGCTAACATGCTAAGTTTTAAGCCAAACTCAAAAAAAGTTGGAACTCAAAATGAGCCGGGCTTAAACATTATTACAAATACTCTTCGACAAATGAGCTCTTACTTGTATTGGTTCAATTCATTTCCAACCCAAATTGAACATATAAGTTAGCTCATTCCGATTTGATTCTACCTCGTGTTTCTAGTAGAATCAATCAACATAAGCAAATCCGATCTCAAGTAAATCGACACGTCTTCCACCAAACTCAATTTAGAATCAAATCCAAGTTCGATTCCTTGACCTAATCACCAAGCAGCTAAGATTTGGCCAAGTTCTAAATCTTCCTAATCCAACTTAATTTGGTCAAAATTATAGTCTAATTTGACTTGATCTGAACTCAAACCTATGATTCTCATCCGTAGTTCTAGGCTTCATTTAAAACTATTTTTTATTAAAAAAGAATTTATATTAAAAATTATTTTAAAAAGTAGAAAAAAAAAGCTGTTCCAACGAAGTCCTAATCATGATGATTGAAGCCTAATGCTAAGGCTAAATGTGACACCACTTAAGTGGAATAGAACGTCATTTCGTCTTCATATTTTTTTTGTTAATTATTATGAATAGTACATATTATATATATTAACAATTGCCGACTTTGATAATGCAATATTCTTTTGACTTGTCATAATTTGAGAAAGACTTCAACAAGACATAAAGAAAAGCATGGATAATGACTTTGGTACTCTATATTACAATGAGCCTATTTCCTAAGAAAATTTGTGTTGGGATATTCTATTTCCTAAGAAATATTATTTACCTAATAGTTACATCATGCCTCTTTGGTTTAGGTGGCGTTGATATATTGGATCTACTAATTAGATATATATATATATATATATATATATATATATATATATATATATATATATATATATATATATATATATATATATATATATATATATATATATATATATATATATATATATATATATATATATATATATATATATATATATATATATATATATATATATATATATATATATATATATATATATATATATATATAAATTCATTAATTTTTTACTCTTATATATAGGTTATGGATATTAGAAATCAAAGAAGTTGGATGTATAACCGATTATCTCAAGGTCGGAAGACATTAACAGATGAATTCATCAATGGGGTGAACTTTTTCATTCAGCAAGTGAAACAGCTGCCCAGCTTTATATCAGAAAGAAAGTTTCGATGTCCATGTTCTAAACACAAAAATCTAGTGCACCTAGAACAAGATGATGTAACTATTGATCTGTATCGCAGAGGATTCATGCCACGATATTGGTATTGGACTTCTCATGGTGAGTATGAGCCACAATTTGATTATCAATGCGGTCCTTCTACAAGTAGTAATGTTGCTGAGGCTGAAAACATCCGTCCAAATCTTGAGGAATTAGTTCATGATGCAACTGGAATTCAAACTGAACAAAATAAAGAAGAGTTACCGAATACGGAGGAACAAAACTTTTATGATTTATTGCATGCTGCCCAACAACCAATCTGGAAAGGGTGCACGACTCACTCAGAATTATCTGTTGCTGTGAAGATGTTAAGCATCAAGGCTGAATATAACGTTGCTCGTGAATGTTTTAATCAATTCATTGGACTGCTTAAGGAAACCAATCCGACAGATAATTTAATTCCTACAGATCTATATCGGACAAAGAAGTTAGTTTCCAAACTTGGTTTGACATACATAAAGATAGATTGTTGTATGAATGGATGCATGTTATACTTTAAAGAAGATATCGCAGAAATTGTATGCCGTCATTGCAATGCACCAAGATTTAAACCCAAATCTAGAAATAGAAGGAAGCAAAAGGATGTGCCTGTTAGTAAGATGTTCTACTTTCCAATTATTCCGAGACTACAACGGCTATATGCATCCATGAGATCTGCTGCACATATGAGATGGCATAATGATCACATTCCACAAGAAGGTGTTATCACACATCCATCTGAAGCAGAGGCTTGGAAGCACTTTGATCGTACACATCCCACATTCGCAGCAGAACCAAGAAATGTCAGATTAGGTTTATGTGCAGATGGTTTTACTCCATTCAGTCAGTCGGCTACACCGTACTCATGTTGGCCTGTGATACTCACTCCTTACAATCTTCCTCCAGAGTTATGTATGACTACTCCACATATGTTTCTATCACTTATAATTCCAGGGCCACATAATCCAAACTTGAAGATTGACGTATTCTTACAACCTCTGATTGATGATTTAAGTTTATTATGGGAAGGGGGAGTAAGTACATATGATATCTCCACCCAACAGAATTTTACACTAAGAGCAGCATTACTTTGGACAATTGGTGACTTTCCTGCATATGGTATGCTCTCAGGTTGGAACACTTCAGCAAGTTAGCTTGTCCATATTGTATGGAAAATACAAAATCATTCACTTTAAAGTATGGTAGGAAGAACACTTGGTTCGATTGTCATCGAATGTTTTTGCATCAAAGTCATCCTTTCAGGCGAAATAAAGAAGCGTTTACTAAAAATAAAATGGTGATGTTTCAACCTCCTCCAAGATTCAGTAGTGCAGAAATTTTTGAAAGAGTAGAGTTCTTGCCCACCATAATGGAATCTCCAACATTAGCTGAGATCGGATTGCCAGAATATGGTGTCAACCATAATTGGACCAAGAAAAGTATTTTTTGGTCGTTGCCATATTGGAGAACAAACTTGATTAGACATAACTTGGATGTTATGCATATAGAGAAAAATGTTTTTGATAATATTTTCTATACAGTTATGGATATCAAAGAGAAATCAAAAGATAATATAAAAGTAAGGATGGACTTAAAGGAGATTTGTAGAAGGAAAGCTTTGGAATTGAAGGATGGTGGAGCCGGAAAATTTCTCAAACCCAAAGCTCCATTCACATTAATTTTAGAGCAAAAACGAGCAATTTGTGAATGGGTGAAGACTCTATGAGTACCTGATGGATATTCTTCCAATCTAAGTCGTTGTGTTGACATAAGATCAGGGAGATTATTCGGATTGAAAAGTCATGATTGTCACATCTTCATGCAATGTCTACTATCAACTGCTTTTAGTTATCTTCCAGATCAGATTTTAAAGCCCCTGATCGAGCTAAGTGTCTTCTTCAAAGATTTATGCTCTTCTAAATTAAATTTGGAGAATTTGATTCTTATGGAGTAGCAAATTCCATTCATTTTGTGTCAACTTGAGAAAATTTTTCCTCCAAGCTTTTTTGACTCTATGGAGCATCTACCTGTTCATTTACCATATGAGGCTATGGTTGGTGGACCCATTCAGTATAGGTGGATGTATCCTTTTGAGAGATATTTAAATAAACTTAAGAAGACCGCTAAGAACAAATCACGACCCGAAGGCTCTATCTGTGAAGCATATTTAACATACGAGACAACTCAGTTTTGCTCGTATTATTTTGAAACAATATCTCAATCAGGTGAAAGTTCAACATCTCAAAATGTTGGTAAATCCTCTAATATATCTGTATTCAGCGGAATTGGGAAACCTTTAGGCGCTAGCACTCTGCGCTATTTCACCGATAAGGAGATGGCAGTTATCACATTGTACATCTTGCTTAACTGTGATGAAGTGGAGCCATATCTCGAGTAAGTATGAGTTAAGTTGTTTATATTTTCTTTTAGACTTTGTTCTAAACTCAAGACAAAAATTTGTAGGAGGTTCATTGATGGTCTTAGTACATCAGAAGAAGGAGAAGTCCAGAAGATAGTGGAAAAAGAATTCACTGCTTGGTTTAAAAATATGGTATGTTTTGAATAATTATTCTTACTTAATGAGTTAATTATTTCAATTAATAACATCTTGTACACTGAAGATAGTTCGCAGTATTCAAGGTTATCTGAGTTAGCTTGGGGACCAAATAGATTAGTAAAATGTTATCAAATATTTGAGGTCAATGGCTATAAATTCCAGACAAAAAATTGGTGTGAAGGAAGGAAGACAAAAAATTCAGGCGTATGTGTAAGAGGGAACACCCATACAGGGGATGATTTTGAATACTACGGGGTATTACAAGAAATATTAGAGGTTGAATATCCCGGTCAGAGGAACACTGTGTATCTCTTCAATTGTGAATGGTTTGATCCAGTACCAAATAGAGGCACGAAAGTTCATCCAATTTACGGTATAACAGAAGTAAAGAAGGCTAGGAGATATGCAAAGTTTGATCCTTTCATCATTGCTAGTCAAGCAACTCAAGTCTATTATGCTAACTATCCAAGCAAAATACGAGGCAAACAAGATTGGCTGGTAGTTATGAAGACAAAACCAAGGGGAGTGATTGAGAAAACCACCTCAATACCATCAGCACATCAAGAAGAGTTTATGTCTAATTTAAAAAATCTCCCAATCAATGTAGATGACCAAATCAGAATTAATGAGAGCGTGTTGCAGTTAGAGGAGGTAGATCTAACCATAGAGGAAAGTAATGATGAATCTGATAGTAATGGGAGTGTATCATCTTATGCTAGTGAATCAACAAATGATGAGTTAACAACATAAGGTAACTTAAATTTTTTTTAGCTACTGCACTGCATTTTATTTTACTTCCCTGCATTTTACTTTACTGCATTTTTTTTAGCTACTGCACTATTTTTTTTTACTCCCCTACATTTTACTTGACTGTATACAATGCGTTATTTTTTATTAAATTTTTGTTATAACTCATATTTCTATTTTTTTTTATGTGCAGATGGCTTCAGGTGAGGAGCCTAGTAGAGCATTTATAAAAAATATTTTTAACAGGCGCACTAAGAAGATCACTACAGCTGGACCAGCTAGGCTACTACGTACTGAGGGGACCACCTCGGCTCAGCCTGCTACACAGCCTCAGCCTGCTACACAGCCTCAGCCTACTACACAGCCTCTTCCTACTACACAGCCTCAGCCTGATACACAGCCTTTAACCACTCATGGAAGCGGTAGCCCACAGTTTTACTCACCAGACCCCCGAATTCCTTCACCAGATCCTGGGCAGAGTACTCCTTTCTACCCATACTACACACCCCCACCATATGCTGGTGCCCCTCCTACTTATCTATTTCCACCATATGCTCCACCATACTATCCCCCACCACCCCATCAGCCCGCTACAGTTGGTCCTTTGACAGTAGCTCGACCTTCGACAGCAGCTGGACCTTCAACAGCAGCGGGACCTTCGACAGCAGCTGCAGTAGAGCAGGATACATATGGTAGAATGTTGATAGCACCTGAGGGTGACACATACGTACATTCTCATTTTTTTTTTTTTAACTAACAAATATTTTATTTTATATTTGTTTTATATAACTTTATTTATGTAGGTTCTACCCATCAAAATAACCGACACATAAAATACGGGACATCATACGGAGTAGGTTTGATGCTCCTTATGTTTCTTGGAAGAAAGTCCCGAAAGAAGTCCGGGAGAGGTGGTTCAGAGAGTTTGAGGTATTTTTTGAGTTTTAAACTTTATGTTAAATGATTTATTTTTCTTACTTAAGCTAATAATCTTATATATTATATATCATATGTATTTGATTGCAGAAAGAGTTTTGTTGGCTGCCCCAACACAATGACAGGATTAGAAAGAATTTTGAGAAGCGTGGGTCTACTCGGATGTGCGACATGTTCACAGATATTAGAAAGTCTGGGAAGCGACCACTGTGGATTGGAGAGGTAATATGGGCTGAGTTGAATGCAGCTTGGGGCAGGGAAGAGTACAGTAGGAAGAGGGATCAGAATCGACAGAACAGAGCTTCTGATGTTGGTGGGTTGGGAAGTTCACTTCATACAGGCGGCTCTGTTCCACATACTGAGCACAGGCGTCGTTTGGTAATGAATTTTAAATATTTTTTAAAATTGTTCTTTAATCTATATTAATAAAATTCTCTTAATTCAAACAGAAATCGATGCTTGGTAGAGAACCAACTCCTGTTGAATTGCATAGTCGCACTCATAAGCGACAGGAGGATCAACAGTGGATTGATGAGAGATCAAGAAAAACCTATGTAAGTATATTTTTATATATGTTTAATATTTTCTAAGTTTTAGTTTAATTATATATATTTATATTATACTTTCACATGAGGATTATACACGTCTTCGAGAGACTCATGCCGCATCAGGTGAGGGCTCTTCTGGCGGCGCTATGGAGTATTCTGAGTATCGCATCTGGTCACAGGCCGTCGGAGGAATGCAGCATGGTAGAGTATATGGCTTAGGTGCGCAAGCTCAGGCATACGAGGGGATGACATCCTCAACTGCATCCAGTTTCGCATCCAGTTCGCATGAGTCCTTACAAGCTCAACAAATAAGTGCCCTTCAAGCTGAGCTAGAACAAGTAAGGAAATCACAAGCTAATTGGCAGGCTCAGCTGCAAGCACAGGTTCAAGCTTAGCTGGAAGCACAGGTTCAAACAAGTATTCAGCAACACAATCAGTTGTTGGATGAAATGCGTAAGATGAGGGAGCAGCTGAGTGGAAAAGATGTAACTCCACCTGAGGAGGAGTCCACGGAGTCAGAGTAGTTTAATTTAGTTTATATGAACTTGTTTATTTATGTGAACATGTTTTATTGAACAGTTTCTTTTAATGTGATGTGTTTAGCTGATTGTTAGTACTGTACTGTTTCTTTTAATGTTATAAACTATTTTGAAACTGTGATGAAATTGTTGACAGTGATGAAATTGTTATTTGTATTGGTTTGCAGGTGTGGAAATTTAATTGTTGGCTGGGAAGGAAAATTTTTTTTTTGTCAATGCTACAGGTTTCCGGCAAAATTTGCTCCGCCCGTTCGCCGGAAACTACGATACAACGAATCGTATCATATGCACCGTCGCCTTTGTTCTGACGGAACCTACCGGCGTCATTACCGGCGCCACATCTGCCGGTAATTACCGGCGTATACTTTACGCCGCAAGCAAGTTCGTGGGTTTCCTATAGGCACTTTGCGTCATTATATCCGCCGGTAATAGCCGGCGCATCTGGAGACGCTAATTACCGGCGGCTATGGCGCCGGAATTAAGACGTTTTTCAACGTCGAAAACGATCCTTGTTTTCGCCGGTGGTTCGCCGAAAACTGCGCCGGAGAAATTTCTGACGCAAATTTGGCGCCGGAAATAATTTATCGACGCGACCGAAACCGTCGTATGAATTTCCACCGTAACATACGCTGGAAACGTATATTTACGGCGGAATATCTATGTTATCCGGCGGATTTCGTCCGCCGGTAATATGGGTTTTTCCTGTAGTGATCCAGGTTGATGTTAGTGGGGCTTGTCCTGCATTAATTTTTCTACAAACCCTGGGTTATATTTATACGGCACTTACCATAACATTTTTACTTTAATTTGTGTGGATTTATATTGACGTGTTTACTTTATGTGTGCAGTTGAACTTGCTTACTTTTTTAGGTTTCTTTCTTGCATATTTTTGGCCTAATTTTTTACTAGGCTCTCCAAGGACAAAAAATCTTTTTTTTACTCATAATTAAATTTAAAATTTTAAGAATTAAATAATATAGAAAACAAATTATCTAAGAAACTTCCAGAATCATTTGGGGTTGCATGTATATTAATGCATTATCTTCTTCCTTTTATAAGACACTTCCCCACCTATGGATAGAGTCTGGATAATCTGGCCTATGAGGATGAGGTGCCAAACCTGGGAAAGTCTCCACTGTCATCCGCCACAACTTAATTGAGAGTATTATTGTGTATATTATTCTTTCTTTTTTAGTAGGATTTTCTAGTCTCCCCTCTATGGCAATCCCCTTTTGGGAAGAATAATATCGGATCCTTAATTGAGAGTATTATTGTGCTCTAACCTAAGATGTAAATTACCATGGGGGCTTGCGCCCATGGGAAATGGAATTATATAATAAATAAACCACACTCGAGCTGATGTATCAGGTGGGGGAAATCTCGTGACACTGATAATGTCATACATATTATCACCCATCAGAATGCACTGACAAGAATAGCTATCCTCAATGGTTGATCATATGTAGGATTTAATCTACCCTTCCATTGACAGGCTTACGAAGAGCGTGGAGGCCTATGATCATTTCTATCCCTCGGGGCGGTCCGGTCATATACCCTCTACACTCTATAGCAGTGGTGTCCTTTCGAAGGTCCACAATGATATTCAACCTTGAAGCTTTTCTAGAGCAACTGCAAGAGATAAATAAAGCCATTGGAGGAATTAAGGTGTAAGCCTGCTCAGAGCAACCATGTGTAATCCCCTCATATTATTTCTCACTCACTCATAACATCTCCTTATCCATCTCTAATGCTCTAAGACCACACTAATCACTCTCTAAAAATCCCTTCAACAACTAAAGAGCTTCTTTGAAGACTAACAACAATGTTTTTTTACAAGGCTCCAAAGAACTCTAAAATTTCAATTAAACCAAAACATATCGTATAGTGCTATCTAGAATCGTATAGTATAATTAGCTCAAAACCCAATTCATCTAGTATGTAAAATAGAGTCATAGTACAATTTTTTCAAACCTCTATATGTTGATCGTATAGTTTGATATTTAGATCATATGATACAATTAGTTTATTCTTCTCAAGTTCATACATGATCACTAGGATAATAAATATGTCCCTCATCTAGTATAATGGGTATCATACTATATAATTAGTTCAATAAAAAAAGGCTCATCCAAGATGATCCCTAAGATAGATAATTTTTCTCTTTGCTAAATATCCAGTACGATCCACATTGTACTATAAGATCTGCTATTTAAAAAACCTTAGTTTGATTAACTAATCAAGGGGATTAAATTAAGTAATAATTTGAGTTTCGTACATTACAAATGGTTTCATAATGTATAATTAGTTTAAAATTTAAATATTAAAATATTTACCTAAATCTAATTGATGGCTAGGGTTTTTGAGTTAAACAAATCATATAGTATGATTTAGTTCGTATAGTATGATTCATTAAAAATATTAATAATATAATTAGTTATTTTAAATATTTTTAAATACCTGATTATATAGAATAATTTGAATCATACGGTATGATTAGTATAAAAAAAATTAATCTTCAATTTTTTTACTCCCCTGAATGTATGTGCACAGTCTTTAAATTTGACTCAAGAAATATAAAATAAAAAATAGACTCTTGTAAAATACTATCCCATTCTGTCCAATCAGCCATGAATCCTTTTGTATTGGCATATGATATACAAGATAAATGCCAAGAGAAGTAAGAAGATAATCTATAGTATTTGTTATAATCAAAATCACAAGCTCGGGATCCCGGATTACATCACCTAGTGTGGATGTGGGAGGGATTCTGGCCCCTCTTGCTAAAAGTAAGTGTGGGAGGTTATATGACACGATCCTATTTTTATTCTAACCCCATTTACTATATACAATTTTGGGAGATAAAGGGAGGCATAAATAGAAGTGGAATTATATGCATACATCATGACATGTACATAATCATTATATTACATATGTTATTACTCTAATGAATTGAGTTTAAGTAATAATATGAATAAAGCATTAGTAAGTTTTGAATATCTATATGAATTGTGATGAAAAGTGAAAGTTGAGAGTAAGCAAACATCTGAGAATAAGTATTGTATTTTATATGAGAAACCTCTATGAAAGTGGCTATATAAGTAAAAGAGATAACGCTAAAAAAAAAAATACAATGAAAGCCTAGCAATTTATATTTTATTTACACTTTAATAACCATTTTCAAGTCTTTATATTTTCTTTAATCATTTGTTATTTAATATTTGAATTAGGATATTTATATCTATTATGGGTCAGAGAAAGAAGTCTATTGGGCTAGGTGTTCTCATTCCATTTCTTTTAATATTTTAGGTAAAAATAAGTGTCCAATGGAGTAGATAAAGTGAAGGAGCATGATTTTTTTAGGTTGAGGTTTTTTAAGTAATCCAAATTTACTTATTTTAATGTATAGATGATTGAAAGTTAACTTGATTATTATATTTATGTTTTGATGAAATGTAATATGTTTGTACTATTTTATTCTTTAGATTTTATAATAGCTCTTGATATCCTTGATTAATGGATGAGTTAAATAATTATAAATTTAAGTTATCCAATTTGTCCATTAGATTCTAAGGCTTTATAGGGTGGTATAAGAGCAACAATTTGGAAGGATTGGGATAGTGACCAAAGCTATTGGAAATAATATATATCATTAAGAGGAAGGATTTTGTACTTAATTTAGGAATCCTCTATTAAATATGTATTAAATATGTGTATAATTGGGTTTTATTTTTCTTAAAATAGATTATAGAGTTACAATATCATGAACCCCAAAGTGTAAGAGGCAACTGATGGACAAAGTTCCAATCAAGCACAACAGGTCAGAGTACTATATGAGCTATAACTTTTAATTTGATTATGTAGTTTATTGAGTTAATAAGCTAGCCATTGAGAGAGGCTGATGGTATAATGGAAGGAGTTTAGGGAGACGAGATTGATAACCATTTGTAGTTATTATTTAGATTGAAGCAACCTCATTTCTAAGGTGTTATTGAGCCTCACACAGCAGAGGATTGACTAATGAGGATCAAGCAGTTCTTTGATAAAATGTAATGTTCTAAGGTAGGAAGGTCCCTCTAGCTGTGTTATTGCTAGATGGAGAAGTAGAGTGCTAGTGGATAGGCCAATAGAAAGAAAGATTACATGCTAGGTTAAATGTAGAGATTATTTTAGGATGAGTTTGTTGAAACTTTGAGAAGTGTTATTACATTCTGCAAGGATTAAGGAATAGTTATAGGCATCCTTTTGTCCCATTCCACATTTGAGATATTTTCTTAGCTCTTGAGGAGAGCTAGGTTTGTGGCGGATGACCCCAAGTCCACTTAGAAATGGTGGGATGTCATCAAAAGAGATTTGGTGGAGAGCCTTCTGAGAGTGAATTCAGTGGAAAGACGTTTAAGGTAGAGACTGGTAATCATATAAGGGGAGGATTGACATTATTTAGGAGTATAAAAGAATTTGTATTCATTAGTATTCCTCCAGTCTATGTTTTTTATTATAGGAGGCATATAAGTTGATATGTTATGTATATGAGTCAATGCTTTAGATTTGGCCAATCAGGTCATAAGATGGTGCAGTGTCCATAGAGAATAATAGGATCCATACCTAAGGTCGAGGGAAATCAAACTAAAAGGTAGTAGCTAGCCCTCTTAGAGTTATAAATAAGGTCTCCTTGACCTATAGTGGAGGTAGATTTGGAGGAAGACCGTTAGATAAATTAGTTGGAGTTTTAGGATAGTCCATAATTATGGAAAGTGTAAACCAGAGCATACGATCTAAAAGAGGAGGAAGCAAAAAAATATAAGATATGGTGGAATATATGATATTTATTCCTCTACTACCTTGTAGTATTTTATTTAACTCTAGAATGAGACATTCTTTTCTATATGAGTATATACTAGATGCTTTAAGTTTCATTCCATATCTGTTAGCTCTACTTTTTCTATTATATTACCCATTAGAAATTTTTGGTAGCTAGCAAGATCTGGAGGTGTGAAATTGAAATTGCATATAGGAAGCTAAAATTAGAATAGATTGTCTTGCCTCTAAAAGTGTTTGATGTCATAGTGGGTGGGTATGGATTGTTTTAGGTACCAGGTCCAAACCAGCTAGAGTAGATAGTGTGTGAGTATATATATAGATAAATAAGTATTTCACTATCTCGTTATTTTGAGTGTTTTTTCTTCTTTATTCTCTATCATATAAGTATATGAATCTTGGAAGAAAGGGGATTATATTTTTTTGGCCTCCATGAAAGATTTGAATAAATTAGTTAAAGGCCTTGAAGATTTTCCAATGGTGAAAGATTTTCCAGGTGTCTTCCTTAAAGAGTTATCAAGATTGCCTCTAGAGAGAGAGAGAGAGGTGGAGTTCTATATCAAGTTGGTGCTAGGTATGACTCTAATAGAGATGAATCCTTATAGGGAATTATATGAATAAAAGGCTCAGTAATAAAAGCTATTATATATAAGTTTTATCAAGTTAAGCAGGTCATCTTAGGAGTTCTTGTATTATTTGTAAAGAAGATGGATGAATCCTTCAGAATGTGTATAAATTATCAGCTCTGAATAAAGTGACAATGATGAATAAGTATTCACTACCCAAGATAGACAATCTATTGGACCAGTTAAAATGAGCAGTTGTATTATTTAAGAATGATCAGGGATCGATTATCATTGGCTGAAAGTAAAGGTAGAAGATATGGCGAATACTACATTTAGCACCAGATATAGACAATATGAGTTTTTATTGCTACCATTTGACATGATTAATGTTGCATCAATATTCTTGGATCTAATACATTGAGTATTTTGGGAGTATTTGGATCTGTTTATTATTGTGTTCATTGAAGATATTCTTCGACATCTGAAGAGGAGCATATAAATCATTTGAGGTTGACTCTAGAGACATTGAGGCGGCATAAGTTGTACGCTAAATTTTTTATGTTTGAATTCTTGATGACCTATATGGCTTTTCTGGAGCACATGGTGAGTATGAAAAAATTAATATGGCTCCACAAAAGATGAAAGCTATGATAGATTGGATGAGGCTAACGTCAGTAGCTTAGTTTAATAATTTTTTTTTTGGAATAGAAAATTACTACATAAAGTTTGTTAGAAGTTTTTCACAAATTACAATTCCTTTGATAAGATTGACCCAAAAAACTATGTCATTTGATTAGACAAGTGAGTGTGAAGAGCATTTCCAAACATTAAAGGAAATGTTTGATGTTAGCTCTTATGTTGACTATTCCATCAGGGACCAAAGGATTTCATTTATATGTTGCAATCCAGGATCCCAAGTCTATGATTTTGATGATGACAAATAATATTGATTGAATTATTTCATTCCTCATTAAATTTTTTGAATGTTACTCTTATTAGTGAGTACTAACAGTTCAAGAAAATTATACATTACTCAAGAAAATGGAAGACTCGAGACTAGGTAAAATAGAATTTAAAGGAGTCAGTAATTTTTTTTTTTTTTTTTTTTTTTTTTTTTTTTTTTTTTTTTTTTTTTTTGAGTTAGGCCACAAATCAGTGTATGTTAATTGATTAACCATCCACACACACAAGGGGAGGATATTTTTAAAGAAAAAAAATATTTTTTTTTGTAGATCATACTGTACTATTTTAAATCATACTGCAAGACATACTGTGGCTTAAAGGCTAACTTCTATGAACTAATTGTATTATACAATCTTGATCCCTAAAGAATTTTCAAGAGAAAGAAGGCAGTTTTCAAAAATTCTGTTCCCTTGGTTTCAAATTCTGCTCCCTTGGTTTCAAATTCTGCTATGGCAGCTGAGGCTCGATTGAATTTTAAACAGAGTATTCATTTACCACTACCAACATTGTGTCCGGCACCACTGCATCGGCGGATCCTCATCATTCAAATGGAGGAGTTAAAGGTTATCCTCGATTGAATTTTAAACAGAGTATTTATTCACCTTCAAAAGTTTTCTTCAACTCAAATGGAGGTTCTCAAGTTATGGATTATCAAGATATAGTTCTCAAATCTAAACCACTGGTTATAAATGAAGGAGGAATGACCCCAGTTAAGAAGATTGTCCCTTCACCTAGAAAGGGCAAAGAGATTATGAGAGATTTTGAATTCAAAATGTCTAAGTTTTTTGCTTCCCCTACTATTTTTTATGTGGAAGGCTCTGCATCATCTAACTGGAAGATTAAAGTTAATAAATTTAGAAATGCTATTTCAAATTCTATTGAAGTTATTACAAATGATTATGAATCTCTGAATATGAAGATCAATGAAGTAGGAGGTAATAAATCTTCTTTGGAAGATACTGGTAACAAGGAAACTGCATTCCTGAAGGATGATCTATGTTTGGTTCGTAACTATATTTCTAGTGAATTGAATGAGGTGATCAATTTTACTGATACAACGAATTTTCCTACTTCCAAGGATTCTACTGGTAACATCAATAATGTTTGGAACAAAAAACCAAACATTAGAATTGATAATTTAAATTTTGGAAGTTGTTTAACATAAGATAAAGAGAAGGAGAATATCTTGCAGCTACAAAAAATCCATTGTGGTAAAGGTATTTGCTAATAATATCATGTTCCATATGATTAGTAGTGAATTGCGAAGATAATGGAATCGATTTGGTAAATTCCATTTAACCATGTTAGGGATGGGATGAGTATTGTGTGCCTTTGATAATGTAGATGAAATGGATGTTGTTTTGTTTGAAGGACCATGAAATGTGAATGTACATATCATTGAGATTGATAAGTGGTCACCAAGCTTTTCCCATGGGTCATTAAAGGGTCTTTCAACTCTGGTTTAGATCAGAATGTCGAACTTACCACTTTAGTGTTGGGATGAAGACAACATATGTAGAATTGCTTCTCAAGTGGGCAAACCATATATGCTAGATGGAAATATGTTCAAAAGGGGGAGGAGAGAATTAGCTAGAGTTTGTGTTCGTATTCAACTGGATAAAAAGCTTCTTTGGGCTTTTGGGTGGAGAGATCTACTGGGAGATTTTTTTTGAAATATTGAATACAAACAAATCTCCAATTTTTGTTTCAAGTGTAGAAAAATAGGTCACTTGAACTCTAGATGCAATGAATTTAGCTCGGCTAATCCTCAGGTTGCTTCTCATAATGATCCTCCTGTTAATGAATTGATTTATCTGATTAAAGACTCAAAGGCTAATAATGATCCTGTAGTGGAGAGGGATGTTCATTATAACCATAATACAAATGATGGACCATGGATTCGCGTTAATTATGGAAAAAATTACAGGAAACCAGTGAGAGAGAGGAATTCTAATTTCTAGAATAACTCGGGTTTTATAAATGGGTCTAAGAAAAATACAATGGATAAGGTGGATAGGGATGCTAATGTGATTTCTGCTTCAAGTTTGAAAGAATAGTAAATTGTTGATAAGGTGTTAGATCTTCATGAATCTAATTTGAAGAGTAACAACTTTCAAGAGAAATCTGTTACTAAAAATTCTGATGTTAATTTGGAAATAGAAGAAATTATTGAAGGAAAGATGGCTTACTCTTCTCCAAATGTTAATAAGTTTGGAGTGTTGTTAGAGATCAATGAAGAAAGTATTTCTATTCATGATTCTAGTAGAGAAGAAGGTGAAGTTGTGATTTCTGATGTGAAAGATATTCATGCTGATAGGAATTCTCCTAAAGAGAATTATGGTGATTCTATTATAAATTGCTCAGAATAAGGAGTTAGTAATGAAAATAATTCTTCTTCCTTTAAAAGAGTGCTTGCTAAAGAATTGAAATCACTTGGTCCTATTAAATCTTTAGCTACGAGCAGAAGGAATGAAATAGGAAAGAAATAACAGTGGGGAATGTTTCCCCTTCAATCAAATAAATGTCGACCATCGCCTTTTGGAATTGTAGAGGAGTCAAGAAAGATCAGGCTTCTCTATACCTTAAGAAGTTAGGGAACGAATTAATGGGTTGTTTTTTTTATTGTTTTGTTTGAAACTGAGCTCTCCTTTATTGATAGAAAGGTAGTGGATATGCTAATTGGTGTTGATTGGGATTTCTCTTTTGTTCCTGATGAAAGCTTATCAGGAGGTATTCCGGTTTTATGGAATAATAAAGTAACTTCTTTTAATACTATGGAGATTTTTTTTCAAGGTATTATTGGTTATATTGAGGTGCATAATAAAGGTGTTTGGCGAATAACTACTGTTTATGGTAGTAATGATACCAACAAAAGAAGGGAATTATGGAGGAAAGTAGATCTTTACTCCTCCAAGGATTTGCCTTCCTTAATTGGAGGGGATTTCAATTGTTTGCTGGAAAAGGAAGATAAGAAAAGAGGTAGAAGATTTTGCTATTCTCAAGGACCAAAAGAGAAGAAGTCTTTTCACTTAATAAATAATTTTCATGATGTAGGCTTCATTGGGACTAGATTCACTTGGTGCAGTAACAAAACTGATGGAGCTCGGATATTGGAAAGAACTGATAGATGTTTTTTGAATTTTAAAGCTATTGAAATGTCTCAATGGGTGGTGGTGAGGCATCTTGCTACGGTGGCGTCAGATCACTACCCTATTTTGGTTAATCTTTTAAAGTATAAGTTTAAGACTACTATATATATATATATATATATATATATATATAAGGAAAAAAAGAAAAAAAAATAAATTCAAGACTACTAAAATTACAAGATTTGAAGATTCTTGGGCTTCTTATCATGCCTCATATGCTATTGTGGCTAAAGCTTGGTCTAGAAAAGCTGTGGGTAGTTTTTCGGAAATTTTAAACATCAAGTCTAGAAGGGCTTTATGAGCATTATTTTTTTGGAGTAAAGCAAAGCTTGGAGATCTTAATGCTTTGAAAGATCATCTCAAAGAGGAAATTCTAGAATTACAATTAGAAGAATCAACCTTGGGCGCTCTTTCAGTGGAGAAGATGTTAAGTCTTAGATCCAAGGTAAAGAAGCTGAATTGTACTTTGGTAAGACTCAATACTTGGTGGAGACAACGCTCAAAAATTAATTGGCTTTCGAAAGGAGATCTTAATTCTAGATTTTTTCACTCTTATGCAAGTGTAAGAAGGAATGCTAATTGGATTTACAAAATCAAAGATGAGGGAGCTTACATGGTAGAAAATCAAGAACAGATTGAAGAGATTTTTTTTTTACTACTTTAGCAAAAAATGGTGTCAAAGGGATTATTATTTGGATGACTGACCAAAATTAGTGTGTATGTTGAGTGAAGATGATATAAACTTGCTAGAATCTAAAACCTCTTGGCACAAAATCTGTGAAGTGGTAAATCGGTTTGGAGGCTTTAAATCTCTTGTAATGATAAAATTACTTATTCTTCCGTTATGTTTTATTAGAGTGTTATTAAACTTGATGTGTGGAATGCAATTTAACATTTCTTCTCCTTGGGTGTTATGGATGCTAAGTGGAAACAAACTCTTGTTGTGCTTATTTCTAAGGTGGAAAATCCGTTAGTTCCATCTAATTTCAGGCCTATTAGTTTGTGTGAAACAATCTATAAAATTGTGGCCAAAATTTTTTTGAATAGACTTGTAAAGTGATTTCAAAACTAATTTTTGAAGAACAAGCGGTTTTTTGAAAGTTCGTTCAGTGTTGGAACATGTGTTATTGGCACAAGAGATTTTCAAAAAATTCATATTTTCAAAATCTAAAAAAGGCTTAGTCTCTTTCAAATTGGATATGGAGCAAGCTTATGATAGTATGGGGTGGACTACACTAAAGAAAGTTCTTCATTATTTTGGTTTCCCCATTAAATTTGCTAAATTGATTATGGAATGCGTGGAATTTCCTACATTTTCTACACTAATTAATGGAAATTATTCAAACTGGATCAAAGCTTATTGTGTATTTCGGCAAGGATGCCCTCTATCTCCATTTTTGTTTATTCTTTCTTTTCAAATGCTCTCTAAGTTGTTGAATCAAAGGAACTATGTAGTTGGAGTTAAGATACACACAAGTTTTCCTAGGATCTCTCCCTTACTTTATGTAGATGACATTATAATTTTTTTAGAGGCTACTACTAAGATGGTGAAGGAGATTAAAAGTATCTTAAAAGATTATTGTTGTTCGATGGGTCAAAAGATCAACTACCAAAAATCTGAAGTAATTTTTGCTAAATCAGTAAAAAATAGGAAAAAAAGGTTAATTTCCAGCTTGAAGGGATTAAGAAGATTCAAGGAGATGAAGTATTTTGGAGTGAAGATGTTTTTAAGAAGACTTGGAGTTGATGATTTTAGCTTTATTCTTCAAAAGTCAATGAATAAAACTAATGCATAGGGAAACATGTTTATTCCATTACCATGAAAGTTGGTTTTGGTTAAATCAATAATTTTA
Organism: Dendrobium huoshanense; assembly: GCA_016618105.1. Taxonomy (NCBI): domain Eukaryota; kingdom Viridiplantae; phylum Streptophyta; class Magnoliopsida; order Asparagales; family Orchidaceae; genus Dendrobium; species Dendrobium huoshanense. The sequence continues at coordinate 20,523,965 of CM028353.1, read as the reverse complement.
TCTCTTCGTATTTTCCAAAGCACTTATTCTCTTGTTCCTAAGAGTATTCTTTCAGATTTGGATAGATTGTGTAGAGACTTTTTTTGGCATAAACAAAATGGAAAGAATGGTTGGCACTATGTGAATTGGGATGTTCTTTGTCATCCTTATAATTTGGGTGGTAGAGGTCTTCATTCTTGTGAATATATGGTTGGTCCTTTAAGAACTAAATTGTCCTGGAATCTTCTTAGGGGTTCTTCCTCTCTTCTTTATAAAATTTTGGAAGCTAAATATGGTTCGTGCAATTGGAATACTCATACTAAGAAGGGCTCTTCTTTGGTTTGGAAAATTATGTGTAGTGGAGTTAAAGCCATTGCTTCGGTAGTTAAGTGGAAGGTGAAAGATGGTAAAAGTATCAATATTCTTAATGATGTATGGTTAATGGATAAATGCATCAACAAGTGGCCTACATTTATTTCGGTTCAGGTGGAGGAAGATATGAATGTTGAGAAATTTATTACACAAGATTGCTGGAATGTGCAGATCTTAAAGAATTGTTTTGGTGAAGAATTGGTCAAGCTAATCACTCAAATTCAAATATTTTCTAATCTTCCCAGGGATCTATTGGAGTTGATCCATTTGAAAATAGGCAAAACTATTTCATCCATGGTTACTGATGTTAATATCTCAAGAAATTCAATGATAAACGAAACTTATTGGAAATGGATTAAGAGGTGAAGCTTATCCCAAAAATTGAAAACTTCTAGTGGAGAGTATATCATGGAGCTATTCCTATATTTTATTTTCTATTGAAGAGAAGATTGGCAAATACTAATATTTTTCCAAGGGGCTACATAGAGATAAAAGATTTTAATCATATGATGGCTGCTTGTCCTAAACTGACTCAAATAATTCAAGTTATCAATGAGTGGGGTTTCAAAATCCCAATTTTTGAATCTTTACAGGTTTGCTATAATTGGATGGAAATAAATGCTATGAATAATCCTTTATTTGTTAAAATCTACTGCATTGTTGCTTACCTTAATTGGAAGTAAAGATGTAAATATGTTTATGATGGAAAACAAGACTCTACCTTGTTTATAGCGGCTCAAATGATCTCTCTAGCTTTGTTTGCTAGGAATGTACATCCAAATTCTGGAAACTAGGGTGCTAATCAGCCTCATAGAGATGCATCCACACTAAGTTTAAGCCAATCGAGTGGAGGGTGCCAACTCTTCAATAACAGCTTATTTCAGTCTTACGAAGCCACTGTTGGAGAGTATTCAGAGATTGCAAAGGAAGATTTCTTATAGCTTTTGGTTTTAAAGGTTTGCATTGGGATGTATCTCGGTTGGAGCTACTGGCAATACAAGCTTTAATGATAATTTTGCAAAATTGGATGCTAGAGTTTGAAGGTATTATCATTAAAGGTGATAATGCAAATATTATCAATTTTATTCACGAAATGAAGAAAGATCCAATCAAAGGGCTAATTTCAAGTGGATGTGATGAGAAGGATTTCCTAAAGAGGTCAAACATGTTATTTTTAGTCGTGTTAATAAAGATTGTAATAAGTTTGCAAATGAATGTGCTAACATTGATCATTATAATAATTTCCTTTGGGATAGTCTTTGATTGGATTCAATTCCTTCGTCTTTTATTAGATTGGTGAAGAAGGAATGTGATCCTTTTATTAGGTTGTAATCTCTTTGCTATTTAATAATATTTCCTTAGCATTTTCTCAAAAAAAAAATTTTTTGATTGTAATATATGATTTGTTTTCAATCCTAAACCCTAGACACCGGATTAATTTAAGTAAGTTTTTAAGATTTAAATTTTGAACACATCATACTATATGATCTAAATCATACTATACGAAGATTTAAAAACTTATTAAAATTAAACACAGTGGTTAATTAATTAAATTAAGATTTAATTAATGATTGATGATCGTACTGTATGAATTCGACCGTACTTTATAATGAACCGAGGCAGTTTTTGGCCGTACCAAAGATCATACCAAATGAAACCTTGATTTTTAAACTAATCATACTACATAATTTGTACTTCAAACAAGACGACCTGAATAATCTTAACTGATCATATTTTACGAATGTGATTATACCGGATGTTAAACCGGGATTATTTTTTTATCATCCCAGGGTTCATCTTGTATGAATATAAGGAAAAAAGTATATCATGCTGGATGATATTCATATCATACTGAATGATATATTAAAAAATTGTTGCATGTTCGTACTCCTTAATACTATGATGAGAGCTGTTTTGAACTGATCATACTATACAAACAGAAATAGCTAATTTGAATTTTTAGGTTTTTTTGAAGCTTAGTATACATACAATATTGTTAGTCATTAAGAAGAAGAGAGAGGAATGTGTCATCTAAAGAAACTCTAGGAGGAAACTTTTTGAAGAGATTCAAGGTTTGTGAGAGGAGAAGGTGAGCTTGTGCGCGAGGGAAAAGTAGTGTGAGGGGATCACTCGTTGCTCTAAGCTAGATGCATGCTTGTTCCTCTTATGGCCTTGGTGAGTCTTATGGGAGCTCTCTAGGGGCAGAGGCTTTTAGGCAAAAAGTCTTTGAAAGTTCTCTCCCTTCTCCATAAGGGAGAAAAATGAGAAGGTCTGATACCATCACCGGAAGGGTGACATAGCATCTGGCACTCCGCCACACCAGGGAAGGTAAAAGTGAGTTTTCGTAAAGGCTTCTCCACCTTACAATGGGAGTATAAGGAGAGCTACGTTTCAGTAGTGAAAACCTCGGAGTGGAGGACTTCAAGGAGTGGATATGGGTCAAGGTTGATCTAACCACTATAAAATTTTCTGGAGTACTTTTTCTATTTTTTTGTATTTTACTTTTCATGTATTTAACTTTGTTATAACTTCTTGGTGAAAATTTGTTTTTAGTATTTTATTATGAGATTTAAAATTTTATCATCATTATTGTAATCGTTATCAAATTATTAGCTTTTGCATTTGATTAGCCAGGTAATCTTTTTGAAATAAACAAAAAATTTAAAAAAAATTAGAACTCCTATTTAGGATTTACTTTTAAAATATCAATTCACCTTCCCCCCCCCCCCCCCCCCCCCCCCCCCCCCCGGCTCTTGGCATATCTTGTACTTTCAAGTGGTATAAGAGCAGGGTCTCAAAAATAATGATTTAGAAATTTTGAGAAAATCAATTATGACACATTTTGGTAACTGTAATATTATAGAGGGTTATTTCATAACTCGCCCATGCTTGTTTGATTGCATACCATTTAATTTTTGAAGATTTTAAATGTCTACATTTTTATAATCTATAGACTACCGCATGTGGATATTAGTATAAGAAGGTTACACTATACTTTTTTCAGCTTTTGAATGGCGTTAAAACTAAAATATAATTTAATGAATGGAGGAATAAGGATAGGGAACTTGAGCTGTTAAATGCAAAATGCTTCAATTATTTCTTTTACATGTTGAAATTAGAAGACTACGTGAGAGTGTCCATCTGTGCTACTGGTAAGAAGATATGGTATAGATTATGTATCACGTATGAAGGAATTAGTGAGATTAAATAGTCTAGATTAAATATTTTACTACATGACTACAAACTCTTTTGCATTAAACCTAGAAAAACTATATCTGAAATGTATACTAGGTTCACCTAGATAGTGACATCCTTATATGCACTAGGTAGAGAGATTTCTAATTCAATAAAATTTTGAGATGCTTACTGAGTTCTTACAATGCTAAAATAACTGCAATCACTGAGTCCAAAGATTTAAATATTTATTCAATTGATAATTTGCTTGGGTCATTCATTACCCACGAGCAAGGAGTAAGTCAAAAGTCAAAATGATGCATGAGAACATAAGGAGAAAATGGTGGCTCTAAATGCAAACAATTCAGAAAGTTATAGTTCTACAGTGAAGGAAGATGAAGATATAGCCTTGATGACCCATTAATTCAAGATTTTTTTGTAGAGAAAACAAAGGTGTAATCAAAACAACTAGAACAAAGCTAAAAGCTCAAACAATATTAAAGTTACATCTGACACAATTTCTTTGAGTGCAGAAAACCAAGTCATCTCCGAGTTGGTTACCCCAATGTTAAGAACCATCCATCCAAAGAAAAGGATGAGGAGAAGTCAAATTATAAGAAGGGCAAGCTAAAGACATAGAAGGCATTTTGGGCCGACTCCGCCTCAAAATTGTCAAAAGAAAAAAGCAAAGGAGCTAATAAATTTGGGTCTAATGGCTAATGATAATCTTGATCAATCGGATCAAGACGTGGTATGTCAACTTTCTTATGAAGAATTGTTAATTATATTTGAAAAATTTATGATTTATATAGAAAATTAAAGAAAATGCATGCTAATCTTAACATTGAATTTAGTACTTTACGAAAAGAGCATGCTAATTTAGTTAAAGAACATTTTGACTTAGATAGAGATTACATGTCCCTGCTTGATGAATTTGATACATTAAATAGGAAGCATATTGAGTTATCTTATGCACAAAATTCATTGAAACATCGCATATTGAGCTAGAAAAACAATTTAAGGAATTAGATGAACTTACATGTCAATTAGATAGTAGTGAGCATGAATTAAATGTGGAGGTTGTAGGTTATGAATATGTAAATAAAGCTCTATAAGCAAAAATTACAACACTTGAAAATAATAAACCATCACCATCATTACCTCAAATGAACAACCCCTCATCATTACATGCATTACACAACTTTAAGAAGAGGCACCACCACCTACATAGGTTAGTGAACCCATTTCTTAGTGTTAGGAGCTTCTCCTATGGCATGCTAAGTCACATAGCTTGCACTTGAATGATTTACTATAAGACACACCTAGTGTGGAAACCTAAACTTCATTCATCACAGTATAGCACACATACATCTCGTTCACTTAAACATAAGGAGGAACCCATACTCACTTGGGTTTCTAAATCTAATTTTTGAATGCATTGTAGAGATGCTCTCATAAAAGGCCTAGTGAGAGCATGTGGTGCCTAGATAGTGGCTGCTCAAGACATATGACTGGTGATATGAAGCAATTCATTACACTGGCAAGGTGACTTTAGGAGAAAACACTACCAGGAAAGTGGTGGGCTTAAGTATCATTAGAAATTTTAAAAATTTTGTAATTGAAATGTTTTTTTTAGTTGATGGTTTAAAGCACAATCTATTAGGTATTAGTCAATTATATGATAAAGGATTTGACATAAAGTTTTTGTCCAATAAATACTTGATTAGCTTAAATGATAAACTTGTGTTAGAAGAAAAATGGATAAATAATATTTATATGATAGATCTTAACTGCATTAAAAATTTAAGTTTTTTTTGTTTAAAAATAATAATGGATGACTCTTGGCTATGGCATAGCCATGCTAGCATGAAAACACATAAAAATATCACACGAAAAAACTTAGTTAGAGGCGTACCTAAGTTAGACTTCACTAAATGCCATCTATGTGATGCATTCCAACTAAGAAAATAAGTAAAATCATCATTTCATCAATAAAGGATTTGAACACATCTAGGCCACTAGAAATTCTTCACATGGACCTATTTGGACCTACTAACACAGTCAGTCTAGGTTAGAAAAATTATGAATTTATGATTATAGATGACTTCTCTATATTTACTTGGGTAAGATTCCTACCACATAAGAGTGAGTCATTTAAAGAATTTAAAATTTTTGCTACTTGGATTCAAACGATATTAGTATGTCAAATCTCAAAAATCCATAGTGATTATGGTGAAGAGTTTTAAAATTAAAATTTAGAATCCTTCTATCAAGAGATAAGAATAGAGCATAACTTCTCTACCCCTAGGACTCCTCAACAAAATGAGATAGCTAAGAGAAAGAATAAAACCTTGGTAGAAGCTGTTAGGGAAATACTAGCTGAGTACACTCTTCTTAGATACTTTTGGGCAGAAGCAATAAACACTTCTTATTTGTTTTAAATAGGGTGAATATTAGATCTATGTAGGATAAAACACCCTATGAACTCCTTAATGGTCGAACATCCAATCTTTCCCACTTGTATGTCTTTGGTTGTAATTGTTTTATTTTAATCAATGGGAAATCTCCCTTAAGAATTTTTTGTTGAAACTTGTTAAATATGAATTAGGTTGTTACACCTAAGCTTATGTCCCAAAAGGCTAACCAAGAGGGGAGTGAATTGGTAATTTAAAAATTCTTCCTCTTTAAACCGATTAAAGTTTTAGTAAAATTTTAAAACAATTTTTCAACCACAGATCAACACAAAAGCAGAAAAGTAAAAAATAGCGAAAAATAAAAAGAGACAAGATTAATAGTGGTTCGGTCGAACATGACCTACATCCACTCCCCAAAGTCTCCAACTTCAGGTATTGCACTATTACCACAAGTTTCTCTCCTTTTGCCCCCACAGCAAGGCAGAGAAGCCTTCATAAAAACTCTCTTCCACCACTACCCTGTGCGGTAGAGATTTGTCGTTCTTTTACACCCTGCAAGTATCGGCAGAGAACCGTCAGCTATTCACACTCTCCAAGTGTAGGCAAAGAACCTTTGTCATTTCACACTCTCCAAGTATAGGAAGAGAACCCTTCGACTGTTCACACTCCTCAAGTGTCAGCAGAGAATCGGATCTCCATGAAAGATCTTCTCATAAGAAATCTAGAAGGACAAGAGAAAAAGAGTGAAGTAATCACAAATTACAAATAGAGATTATTATGTTTGAGTAACCAAGTGAATCCTTCACGCTCCAGTAGTAAGAATCCTCCTTCAAACACACTCTCTCATTCTCTCCTTCACTCTCCCATGAGTATTTACGAAGATCAAAAGACAAAAAGATTTTAAGACAGTTAAAACTGGACCTTTTATAGAAAAGACACAAAAAACCATCCAAAAACTATAATTTTCAATTTCTGACCGTCCACGATCATCCCGTACCATCCAATTTTGTACGTATGAATAGTGTAAAAACTGTTACGTATTAATAATATATGAATCAGTATGAACTACCTTCGTACCTAATAATCATCTCGTACGAACCAATAATCATCCGGTATGAACATCTATTCCCAAAGTTCGTTAGTACGAAAATGCAGGAAAAATTTCAAGTCTCCATAATAGAGAAGATCATCCTGGGATGAACCATACATATTGTCTGGATGAATAGTTTATTTTGGTCAATCTAGAGCCCATCGTCCGAGGACGATCTATATTTATCATTTAGATGAACCCATCCAAAAAGCACCATCTTGGGACGCATAATAAATATCGTTCGAACGAACGCGTCTTGAGGCCATCATCCTGGGACAAACGAAAAACACCGTATGGATGAATAGTTCATTTTGGCGAATACAAAGCCCTTCCTCTTAGAACGAACCATAATTTTCATCCAGACGAACTCATCCAGAGGGCTTCTTCCTAGAACGAATGATAATTATCCTTTGATTGAACGAGTCCAAATCCCATCGTCTTGGGATGAATGAAAAACATCGTCTAGATGAATAGTACTTGGAAAAATTTTGGCCCACTATGTTCGTTCTTTCGCTCATTCGAGAGTTTTGACTAACCAAATCATCTCATACTAACATGGTTCGTACTATACGATCAATTTTAAAATTATGAATTTTAAATCTCCCCCGGTGTGTGTGAGTGTTAAGTTACTTAATTACAATCACACACTCTCTCAGATTCAAATAATGAGAAAAATATAGACTTCAATATTATAACACATTCTAAGCAGATCATGATTTGAAGTCTTTAACAATTTGGAGTATGATTTTCCTAAAAAGTTAGTACACACAAGAGCAAAAATAATTCTTTCAAAATGTGTTAGGAGAAGATAATAATCAAAATAATAATATTTGGAATCATCAAAACATACAAGTTGCAAGAATGTAAATCATGCAAAGCTAAGTAGCAACTCTCTCAACAAACTCCCCCTTTTTTATGATGGCAAAAAAATTATTATTTGTATAAATTTGAAATTCCTAAGTTTCTCCTAAACTCCCCCTGAATAAAAAAGTATGTGAGAATAAGGGGCATTTTTGCTGAACAAATCACAAATTTTTTTTTAATTTTTAAATTTTAAAGTATTTCACACACACACACACACAAAAACAATCACACTGAAACACTAACAACACATCAAAACACTTCAATACAAAAACACTTCAAACAATATTTTTCCCACTTTTTGACAACAACAAAAAGAGAAGAAGAAAGAAACCAAAGCAATCCATAAATATAAGGAGTCATATGAGAAGCCTATAATAGTTAATCTTGAAAGAGATTGAGTAATTTATGCAACTAAAATAAAATTTCATTAGAGAAATAGAAGGATTCATATAATTTAAGTAGAGATATAACACATATGAGAACAAAAAAATATCAAGAGCATGAATCAGTTTGGACAATGAGATAAGCAAAATTATTGCAAAGTTGATGAATGAAAAATTTGTAAATTTCAAATTTTACTGCACAATAAAATTGAAGAAAATATTAATTTGAATTTGAAGATTAAAAGACTGAGGAAAGAACATATACTTGTGGAGCTTTGCATATCTATTTAATATGTGTGGCACAACTAGTGCATTTTTTATTTGTGGGCTAATTTTGTGCCTCTTTTTCAAATTACGAACCATTGCGCATTCCTTTGATTTTTTGTATATTTATATATTTCCAAGTATTTATTTGATCTTTCCAAAATCAATAATCTAAAATCTCAAATTTCTCTAAGTACAACGATATTTATATTGAAAAGAGAAATAAAAAATGAGAAAACATTAAATTTGTAATAATATTATTAAAATTATGTTAGTCTAACAAGAGACATGAGATTGATATTGTTAACTAGATTGAGTTATAACACAACTTAAATTTTTGAAAAATTAGATTTTCTAATGAATTCAATTTTGTATTGCATTTCAAAATATAGCACTTGGTAGATCAATATTTAAGGAAAATCATATAAACTAACAATTATTTTGAGAGACATGACAAAATAACTTTTATTGATATAATGGTGAATGATAGAACATTTGAGCACATAGGATATCAATACACATAGATGCAATAGAACATAAGAAAAAAAACATAGAACATGAAGACATAAAAAACATAATAACTAACAACACATCACATCACATTATCATTCCTAGAGAAAATCATAAAAGATACAGTCATCACTTAGAGCGGCCCTGATCTGGAGGAGGTCCTTGGTTAAAGAAGTTAAAATAGCTACTCATCATAGCCATATTCGAGCTCACAGTATCGAGTTGGCCTCGCATCCAACCCATATCCTGTTGATGCTGTGCGTCCTGCTATAGTAGATGAGTCTTAATTTGATCAAAGCGGTGATCAAAATGAGTCTCAATACGATTAAACATGTGAACCATATCTTGAAAGTTTGGTTCACGAGCAAGCGTAGGTGCAGGTGCTCTCTCCTCCCCCTCAGTGTTAGCACCTTCATCATGTTTTGCAAAGATAGCTCGGAATGAACCATCATTGTAGAATAGAGGCTCATCAAGATGAGACACATCATGATTAACTAATTCATACTTCTTATCAAGAATATAAGCCACAAGGTGTTCTATAGCAATATTCTTCTTTCTCTTATGGGATACATGACCAATTTCAGAAAGCCCACAAAAGTAGTCAAGAATGAGTTGGGCTTTGTCAATGGGTTGATCAGTAAGAATCAAATAAGTGACAGTGGAAAGAAGAGGAGTGATATTGATTCTATCACCAGCTTTTGGTATGATAGAAGTTCTAAGCACATGCTGGATGATTCTAGCATCTTGATGTAAAGTGTTCTATTTGGGCAAATGACATTCTTGTCTAATCCCTCTAAGAACTCGGTTAATATCACTCCAATCAAAAGTTGTAATCATACAAGTTATGAGGCATACTAGTTATGAGGCATCCATTCGTACAGACTTTTTTACCAGAAGATCGTATATACGAACAGGTGTTTGTCTGAGATGATCGATTATTTAAGATCATTTTTAAGATGGTTTGAATCGTCCACAACTTCGAGTGATATGTGGTTCGTATGAACGAACTTCAAGTTCATACGTACAATCAGAAATTAAAACTTATCATTATCCGTATAACTGTCTAGATGCATACATACGATTGAATACACATCGTCCAGACAATCTTGACGATCGTAAAGACGAACTGTATTAAAAATTGAAAAACTACATGCAAACTGTTGAACTCAACAATTAATATGCTATAAGATTCATCCTGTACGAAAATATTTTTGTACAGACGAATGTCACACTTAGAAAATATCATGTCAATGCTCAAAAATATGAATTTTGATGTGAGAGTACATAAAAAAAACATACAAAAAATTGCAAAAGCAAACATGTACAAAAACTGAAAAGAAAAAACACATACGGAAAATCACAAAATCACAATACACACAAACAAATTACATATCAATGTTGAAGAAACCTTTATTTAAGCATTCAAATCAATCACATCAAGCCTTGTTCTTAATGTACTGAAAGTATCAAAGGCTAGTGATTTGGTAAAAATATATGCAAGTTAATTTTTAGTGGAAATATGATTGAGTTCAATTTCTCCTTTGGATACATGATCTCTTATGAAATGATGTCTGATGTCTATATGTTCAATTTTGAATGTTGAATAAGATTTTTAGAAATAAAATGGAATAAGTGTTAACACAATAAATAGGAATAGTGCCTATTGTGAATCCTAAATCAATCAACTATTATTTCAACCAAAGTACTTGTGCCACACAACTTCCTAAGGCAATGTATTTAGCTTCAGTATTAGATAGGGCTACATAATTCTATTTTTTATTGGACCAATAAACTAAAGAATTTTTAATAAATTGACATGTTCAAGAAGTACTCTTTCTACCAACCCTATAACCTTCAAAGTTAGAATATAAATATCCAATTATTTCAAATGAGGAGCTAAACTTAGGATACCAAATCTCTAAGTTTTGAGTTCCCAATAGATATCTCAAAATCCTTTTTACTACTATCAAACGTGATTCTTTTGGATATGATTGAAATTTAACACATAAAGAGACACTAAACATGATATCGGGTCGACTAGTTGTCAAGTAAAGCAAAGATCCAATAATTCCTCTATTTTTTTATCAACATATTTTCCCTTAGGGTCCTTATCCAACTAAACAGAGGAACTCATAGGTGTACTAACAGGTTTAGCATTGTCCATTTCATACTTTTTGAGGATGCCCATAACATACTTTGACTGACTAAGAAATGTAGCCTCCTCAATTTGCTTAATGTTAAAGCTTAGAAAGTAACTCAAAACTCCCATTAGACTCATCTCAAATTTACTACTCATTATTTTAGAAAAATCATCACAAAGATTTTTATTTGAAGATCCAAAGATGATACCATCAACATAAATTTATACAATAAGTATATCATCTCCCAATTTCTTCAAAAAGAGAGTTGTGTCCACACTTCCTTTTTCAAAAGATCTCTCAAGTAGGAAGGTGCTTAACCTCTCATACCAAGCCCTAGGTACCTGTTTCAATATGTATAATATCTTTTTTAATTTAAAAACATAATTTGGATGTTTAAAATTTTCAAATCTTGGAGGTTGTTCCACATAAACATCCTCTTAAATCAGCCCATTTAAAAAGACACTTTTAACATCCATTTGTTATAATTTAAATCCTCTAAAATAGATAAAGGCTATTAAAATCTTAATTGCTTCAAGTCTAGCTACAGGGGTAAAAGTCTCCTTAAAATCAACCCCTTCAACCTGATTATCCTCCTTAGCCACCAATCTAGCCTTTTTTCTAATGACTACTCCTAAGTCATTCATTTTGATCTTGAATACTCACTTAGTTCCAACTACACTTTGAACCTTTGGCCTTGCAATTAATTCTCAAACTTCATTTCTTACAAATTGATTTAATTCTTCTTGCATAGCCAATATCCAAAATTTATTCGAAAGTGCTTGATTAATATTTATGGGTTCTATTATTGAAATAAAGGCTGAATGATTGACTTCTTTATTCAGTTCATGCCTAGTCCTAACACCCTTACTAGGTTCACCTATAATTAATTTCTTTGGATGGTTTTTAAAAAATCTCAAATCTCTAGGCATCGAATTTTCTATCTCCAAATTTTCATCCAAATTTATTTTCTCAGTCCTTTGGGAGTCAAACTCTATCTCATCCTCTTCAACACTTGGCTCTTCAAAAATTCCATAATCATCAAATCTAATATGTGTAGTCTCCTCAATTACCAAAGTTCTTTTATTGAATACTCTATAAGATTTCCAACACTTGAGTATCCTATAAAAATTACTTCATCTGATTTTGGATCAAATTTTCCTAAGGCAGATTTTCCATGGTTATGAATGAACACCTAACATCCAAAAATATGAAAATGTGACAAATTAGGTGTTTTATTCAAGTTATCTTACATTCAACCTATTCAGAACATAATATGTTGTGCTAACTACCTCAGTCCAAAAATATTTAAAAAGTGAATATTCTATCAACATGGCTCTAGCGACTTCAATTAATGTTCTATTTTTCCTTTCAACTACCCCATTCTGCTATGGGGTTCTAAGTGCAGAAATATTATGATCAATTCCTTTCTCCTTACAAAATTCCTCAAATTTTTCAATTTCAAATTCTCCTTCATGATCACTTTGAATTGTCAAAATCTCACATCCTAGTTTCCATTGAATCCAAGTCAAAAAATTTCTAAATTTTTTAAATGATTCACTCTTATGATATAGAAATCTAACCCATGTGAATCTCAAGAAATCATCCACGATTACAAAAATGTATACCTTCTCTCCTAGACTTATAATTCCAACTGATCTAAAAAGGGGATTGAGAGAAACTCCAGTTGTTAGAGAGAGAAACTCTAGCCGCTAAAGAGAGAAAATTTCGAAAATTCATATTTTCTTTACCCAATTTCTGCTCCCTTAACTCAGGGACGGAGGGGGAGGATGCTGGCAAACTGCCGCCGGCAAGCTCATCAGATGAAGATGGAATCTGATGATCAACAGAAGTCGACGTCGATAGTTTCGACGTCTCCGACTATGGTGGTTAATTAAAAAAAAATCTGTTTCAAAGGATGGCTAGGCGATTTTGAATTTGTTTCAAAAAAATCAAAATCCATTGTTTAAGAGTCATGGTCCGTTGGTGTTAAGGATGTCTCTGAAATACCTCCTAAATGAATTCAACATGTGGAAGGCAAAGGTAAGGAAATCGATGAGAGTTTGAATTCAGTTACTCCTAACAATTTTTCATCTACAGTTTTGCTCTCTGATAACACTCCATCAACTTCTTGAATGAAAATATTTGTTAATCATTTCAAGAATTCGACTGCAATCCCTGGACTATGTCGCAACGAGATAAATGAGAATACCCAAAATTTGTTTAGCAAAAAATTCATTCAGAACCTGAATTGAGGAAGGAGAAGATTGCAAATAAGCTGCCTGATGAAATGCCGAACAGCACAATTGGCTTGGGTAACATGAATCCTTGGAGCAATAAGCCTTACATTAAGCTGAATTTTAAAGAAGAAGAAGTGGTTTATTCTGAAGATGGAATTGCAGTAAGGTTACATGAAGATATAGAGAAAAAGAATTCAGAAAAATTAGCAAACTCATTTGTTATTAAAGTTTTCGGGAAAGTTTTACCTTTTCACTTGGTGGCTTGGGAGATAAAGAAACAGTGGACTCAATTTGGACAATTCCATTTTACTACTTTAGGTAGTGGATGGTTCTTATGTTCTTTCTCATCGGAAGAAATGGTGGAAGCAGTCCATTCAGGTGGCTCGTGGTTTGTAAATGGACATATTATAGGAATGGAGAAGTGGACTCCTGATTTTAATACAGCATCTATTAAAGGCTTATCTTCTCCAATACGGATTAGAATGCCTCATTTACCATTACAGTGTTGGGATGAGAAGAATGTTGCTTGCATTGCTTCAAGAATTGGAAAACCTCTATTGTTGGATGTTAACATGTTCCATTGGGGAAGGACAGAATTTGAAAGAGTTTGTATTAGAATTAAACTTGATCAACCTCTTCCATTAGGAGTTTGGGTGGATAGCATTGCTGGAAGGTTTTTCCAAAAGGTTGAATATGAGAAGGTTTCAAACTTTTGCTTTGGTTGTGGGAAAATTGGTCATGTGAATAAGGAATGCGAACAAAAAGTTAATAATCCTCAAATGGTTCAGGAAGGTGAAGAATGTGGTGGAGAAAAGAATACAGGAAGCAAATAAGAAGGTACAATTGAACCTTCTTATGGTCCATGGATTATGGTCAACAATAAGAGAAGAAGGAATAATATAATAAGGAATAAGGAGCTTAAAGCTAACACACTCTGATATGTTAAAAATTTTGAGATTCCTATATCAGGTAGGATCACTGCTAAGAAGGTGGTAGTTTATAGATCAAGTGGAAGTTTGAATCAAGAAGCTCCGGTAAACTTCTGTGTTTAGGCTGAAAATTTAGAAGAAGGAGAATTCTTGCCAGAACAATCATCTAATCCTGATTTGAATAAGGCTGTGGATGGGGATTGCAGGCTAGAACTTAATTCTGTACCGGTTCTGGATAATCACTTAGCTTTGGAAGAGCCTGATACTTCCTATAGCACAGTTGGGAAGGGTTTCTTGCAAACTCAAGTAAGTCCAAATGGATTACTTGCGAACTCAGGTAGTCCCTATCATGGCTCAGCAGTTTCTATCAGCAAAAAACCTGAAAAGATGACAGATAAAAATTGTAATTTGAAGGTAGATGGTCCCCTGTCTCTGATTAAGGAAAATAAGTTCTCAATTCTACAAAGTGTTATTGATGTTGATAATGAAGTTTCTATTATACCAGACACTTTGATGAGAGCTGATGATGACATACATGATTTGGAAGGTGGATTGATGACTGTCAAAACAATAGCAGACAACTTAGTATTGGAAAAAGATAGAGAGCTGATTGAAGAATTTCCTAAGATCAAATTGGCAAAAGAATTAAGATCTTTAGGTCCCATTAATAATAAAAACCGTGGAAGACTTGGAGTAAGTGGAAGCAAGAAGAAGGTTGGGGGCTACTCCCTAATCAAACTTTAATGGATTCCATAGCATTTTGGAATTGTAGAGGGGCTAAGAAGAAGGAAGCCTCTCTATATATGAAGGAGTTCATAAAAGACTATAAAGTTTTCTTTGTGGGTTTAGTGGAAACTAAAATCATCTCTATGGATAAAACTGAGTTTGATAAGATTATGGGACCAAATTGGGATTTCTTTATTCAACCTTCGGAAGGACTATATGGTGGTATTTTGATACTTTGGAGAAATGATATTGATTCATTCTCAGTGTTAAAGACTATAGATCAATGTGTTATTGGATATCTTAAAGTCTTTAATAAAGAAAGTTGGATGATTGCTACAATCTATGGGAGCAAGGAGGTGCACAAGAGAAGATTGATATGGGATTCCATCCAAGAGCATTCACTAAGGAAGATTCCATCTATTATTGGTGGGGATTATAATTGCATTCTTTCACAAGAAGAAAAAAGAGGAGGTAAGAAGTTTATCTTCTCCCAAGGTTCTTTAGAAATGCTTAAATTTATGAATGATTGTGATTATCATGATATTGGGACGGTTGGTCCAAGATATACTTGGTGCAATAACAAAGTAGGAAGTGGAAGAATTCTTGATTGCTTGGACAAATGCTTGTTAAACTCATTGGCTCTTCAAAAGATACAAATTACAGTGGTAAGACACTTAGCAAGAGTGGCTTCGGACCACTGTCCCATTGTACTGAAATTATTTGAGGAAAATAGAAGATTGGCAAGATCATTGAGATTTGAAGACGTTTGGTTATCCTTCAAAACAACGAAACACATAGTTTCTAAAATATGGAAGAAAAATTTTGTGGGAGATGATATGGAAGTACTCAACAAGAAGTGCAAAAGAACATTAAATGAGCTCTTTTATTGGAGTAAGAATAAACTTAAAGACTTTTCTAGTGAAAAAACTAGATTAAAGGCTGAAATTTTATTACTCCAAGAAGAAGAGGCTAGTAAGGGATGGCTGGATGATGACAAATTATGGATTCTTAGAACTAAAGTGAAAGAGTTCAATACTATTCTCAACTACTTGAACATTTGGTGGAAACAAAGAGCAAAAGTTAAGTGGGTAGTTGAAGGAGATTCAAATACCAAATTCTTTCATGCCTTTGCCAATGCTAGAAGAAATGCCAATTGGATTTCTCAAGTGAAGAATCTTGAAGGCCAAATCACTGAAGATCCAAGGGAGGTGGAAGATGTTTTTTCTTAATTTCTTTCAAGAGAAATGGTAGGAAAGACATTGTAGTTTAGATAATTGGCCGAATCCATGGAAAGTTTTGAATGATGATGACAAAACTTGGTTGAAAAAGGAACTAATAGCAAATGAAATTAAGGAGGCCGTTATGAAGCTAGGGAATAATAAAGCTCCTGGATGTGATGGATTAACTCACTCCTTTTACAAAAGCTTTTGGGAGATTATTGGTAGAGATGTATGTAAAGTAGTGAGCTTATTTTTCTCCATAGGTAAAATGAGTAAAGAATGGAAGGATACTTTGGTAGTGCTCATTCCAAAGTCCACCAATCCATTAACTCCTGCATATCATCGACCAATCAGCTTGTGTAACTCTATATATAAGATTGTGTCAAACATAATCTTAAATAGATTTGTTTTAGTTATTCCCAATATCATCTCTGAAGAGCAAGTGGTGTTTGTAAAGAATAGATCAATCTTCGATCATCTATTATTAGCTCAAGAAGCTTTTAAAAAATTGGGTTTTCTAAAGCTTGCAATGGATACTTAGCTATCAAATTGGATATGGAACAAGCATACGATAGTATGTGTTGGTTAACCTTGAAGAAGATGTTGATTGATTTGGGATTACCGGAAAGATTTTTGGAGCTTATTATGGAGTGTATTACCCTACCCTAATATTCCATATTAATCAACGGGACAAGATTTAAATGGATTGAGGGAAAATGTGGGTTTCGTCAAGGATGCCCACTCTCTCCATTTTTATTCATCATTTACTCTCAGCTGCTTTCTAATATTTTCTACTGCAGGGGGAAAAATCTGGGAATCAGCATTTGTTCTAATGCAACCAAAATTTTCACATCTATTATACATAGATGATGTTTTATTGTTTTCGGATGCTAGAATGAAGAATGTGAAGAAGATCAAAAGCATTATTGAGCAATACTGCAAGTGTATAGGAAAAAATATTAACAAGCATAAATCATCTATGATTTTTGGTAATTCAGTGATGAGGAGAAGGAAGAACCAGATTTCTAAGTTGCTGAACTTCAAACCGGTTGATGAATTGGAATATCTGAATATTAAAATTGCTCTGAGACATTTAAGGAAGAGTGATTTCCAAGTGCTGTTAGACAAAACCATGAAGCGTATTAATGAATGGGGAAATAGACATATTTCTCTTACTGGAAGGTTATGCCTGGTCAAATCTGTCATCCTTACTCTACCGATTTATTTGATTTCTAACTCTCTTGTTCCTAAGAAAATACTATATGAGTTAGAAAGACTTAGTAGAGATTTTATTTGGAATAAATGGATAGAAGCAAAGGTTTACACTTTGTTGCATGGGATTTATTATGTACTCCTAAACATTGTGGAGGATGGGGTCTTCAATCAGTCACTTCAAGAATTGGATCTCTTAGAGCAAAGTATGCTTGGAATCTCATGGAGAAACCAAATACATTGTTAAATAGAAATTTCCTGAAAAAATATGGTGAATTGTGGGGGAAAAAGAAAGATGTCAAAGGAGGATCCAATACATGGAAAATCATCATAAGCGGACGGAAGGCTCTCAAAAATACTGCTATATGAAAATTTGCTAATGGTTCCAACATTAATGTTTTACATGATACTTGGATTCTAGACAAAAGCCTTCTTAAATGGCCTACTTTAGTAGGTTGTCTTGATGAAGATATTACTGGTCTTGATTACTTCATAGAAGATGGCAAATGGAATGAAGCTAAACTGAGACAGTATTTCGGAATGGAGCTCCAGAAAATCATCCAAGAGGTGCAGATTTTCAACAAAGCACCAACAGATCATTTGGAACTGAACAGAAAATTTTTTGGTAAGACTCTCTCTGCCTTAATTACTGAAGATAAGTCCAGAAAATGTTCTTTAAATGAATCGTTTTATTGGATTTTTAAATTAAATATCAATGCTCGGGTTGATCTTTTTCTGTGGAGATTATGTATTGATGCCATTCCTACAGAAGTTTTTCTTTTTAGAAGAAAACTTTCACTGAATTGTTTATGTCCTATGGGGTGTGAGGAGATTGAAGATCTAGATTATATCACCTCGAATTGTTCTAAACTTAAGGAGGTGTGTATAGTCCTACAAGGTTGGGGCTTTCATATTCCACTTTTCAATAACTTGAATGAGTTCATATCCGGAATCAGAAGATTAATTAATAAGGAGATCATGACAGCTAGGATATATGTTCTGATTGTATTAATGGTTTGGAATAATAGATGCAAGGTTAAGCAGGTAAAACTGAAACTAGTAAGTTGATGATTGCTTTTTCAATTTTAAGCTATCTTAGCACGATAAAACGGGATATCTTCCACTCATAACACTGGGATGCTTATCAGTCCCTTGGACTGCTTTCAAATTATTGGCCTCCTCCTCCACCTGAGTGGCTTAAGATTAACCTTGATGCAGCTGTTAAAAATAACTATATGACTGAGATTGGTGGAGTGGTAAGAGATGATAAAGGAAGATTTATCTTTGCTTTTGGAAGGAAGAAGATGCATTGGGACAGCGCACAAATAGAGCTCTTGGCATTCAAATCTTTGGAAGGAATTCATAAAGAATGGATGAAAGATACTAAAGGCATTATTTTGGAAGGTGACAATAAAAATATTCTCCAATATCTTCGGAATTTGTACAATAAACCGAAGATCATTAGGGAGAACTCATTGGATGGTGAAGATATTTCTTTTTTTACTAATAATGTCATCTTTAATTATGTCAATTGAAATTGAAATAAGTTAGCTGATCATTGTGCTAACTTAGCTCTATCTTTTGATTTTGATTATGACATGTTTTTAGAGGATAACCTTCCTTCTTCCTTTGTGAAATTAGTAAAGGAAGATAGTGAAAGGTGGTAGATTCCTCATTAGCTTGTATCTAGGCTTTTATTTGCCTTTTTATTTTATTGCTACATAGCATTTCTCAAAAAAAAAAAATAACTGGTCCAAAAAGATTCATATGTAAAATCTCCAATGATTTACTAGTTCTAAGATCCTTATTGGACTGAAAAGATGACTTCAGCTATTTTCCTAGTTGACAAGCATCACAAAGGTGGTCTTTAGTAAAGTCTAGTTTTGGTATACCTCTCACTAGGTTCTTTTGGGTAATCCTCCTAACGATTTTCATGCTAGAGTGAAAAAGTCTCCTATGCCAAAGCCATGACTCATTAGTAATAATTTTTAAACAAAAAGCAGTAGGAGTTTTGATACAGTTTAAGTATAGCATATACACATTGTTTAACCTAATATCATTCAAAATATCAATATCATTCAGGCATAATATGCAGCTAGTAGGAAAAAATTTTATACATTAACCTTTATCACATAGCTGACTGATACTCAAAAGATTATGCTTTAAGCCTTTTACTAACAAAACATTTTCTATAAAAAAGTTTTTCAAGTTCCCAATTATACCTAACACTACCACCTTCCTTGTGGTGTTATCTCCAAGTGTAACCCTTCCTCCACTCCTAGCTTCCAACGATATGAATTATGCAGTATCTCTAATCATATGCTTTGAGCAACCGGTCTTCAGGTACCATAAGCTCTCACGAGGTATTTTGTGAGAGCGATCCTACAAAAACATCAAATGTTAGAGCTGGAAACCCAAATAAGTTTCGGTTCACTTTTTTATAAATTATAAATAGATGCATGTTTGTTATGTCTAGGTTTGTGCATCTTAGGTCTCCAGACCAAATGAGTTTTCTTATCCAATGTACAAGTGTGTGCTATATGTCCAAACAATCCACAATTAAAGTATTTGACTCCAGGAAATGGGTTTCTTAATCTTTATAGTTTTTCTGTTTATTCATGAATTGCATAAATTTAGGATACAAAATAGGATTAGTGAAACCTTCAAGTCTTTGGGATATCCTATTTTTCTCGAGATCTTTTATCATTAGTCTATAAAACGAATTCATATCTTTCAATATACGATTTGTATAATTTATTCGATAGTTTTTGCTCTCAGATTCATCCTTAAAATCTTTAAATTCTTTTTCAAGTTCTACATAGGGTGATTTTAAATTTTCAATGTTCTTATTCAAATCGTCAAACTCATCATGTAATTTCATGTGGTTGCTATCAATTAAAGCATGATCTTTCCTAAGGATCTCTTGTTCTGTTTGCAGTTCATGTAACTCTAAATTAAGACTAGCATGCATTTTCTTTAACTTCCTATATGCAACATGTATGCATTTAGAAACTTCTAAAAGTTCATTAAGTCAAGTCACACACCTCTTCTTGATCTGACTGATCAAGATTATCTGCCATCAGGCATAGATTGGTGACTTCTTTTTCCTTTTCAGTTTCTAACGAGTCTGAAGCTGAGTCCGCCCAAAATGCTTTTTGAAATTTCTTCTTTCCCTTCTTCACTATTGGTTTTTCTTCTACCTTCTCCTTGTTAGGAGTGGCTTTGAGTTTTGGGCAGTCTGACTTAATGTGTCCAGGTTTCCTGCACTCATAGCAAATAACATCATTTGAAACCTTAACATTCATATTAAATTTACCTTGATTCCATTGCTCAAATAACATCATTTGATACCTTAACATTCCTATTAAATTCACCTTGATTCTATTGCTAGCGTCTCTTTTGCTTCCTCTTCAGAAAACTTCTGAACTGTCTAGTGATTAGTGCGATGTCATCTGCATCCTCAAGTTGTGATAGATCACTCTCTGACTCCTCCACTTTTAGTGCTATGTTATTCTCCCTTTGTGGTCCACCTGCATCAATCTTTCTTTGACTCACTCCTTGCTCGTAAGCAATTAGCGATCTAAGAAGATAATCAATAGAGTAAACATTTAAATCTTTAGACTCTATAATCATAGTTATTTTTGCATCATATGTAGTAGGCAAACAACGAAGTATCTTATTAACCATTTCAGCGTTCGTTAGTTCCCAACCCAATGCATATAAAGAGGTAACTATTTGTGTGAATCTTGTGTACATGCCAAAAATGGATTCATTAGGTATCATGCAAAATAATTCATAGTCATGCAACAAGATATTAAGTCTAGATTATTTAATTTCATTAGTCCCTTCATATGTTATACAAAGTCTATTCCATGTGTCATTTCCACTCTTGCAAGTGGAAACCCGCATGTAATCTTCTGACTTAAGTGCATAAAAGAAATTATTTAAACATTTAGCATTTAGTTGTGCAAAGTTATGTTCTTCTACTATCCAGTTCACAAAGGGTGTTTCTACTCAAATGCCATCAACTGGTCTAGTTGGTTTTGTATACCCTTCTTGTACTAAAATCCACATGCGATTATTAAGTGACTGTAAAAATATAGACATGCATGTTTTCCAAAAATTAAAAGGGATATTATCAAACAAAGGAGGTCTTGTGATTGAATATCCTTCAGATGTATTTTAGTTTCTGCATATATCCATAGTCGTTAAGCAAAAAGTAGTTTAAACTTTTGGTTTTGAAACAAAGCTCTGATACCACTTGTTGAAGCTTGTTAAATATAAATTAGGTTGTTAGACCTAAGCTTATGTCCCAAAAGGCTAACTAAGAGGGGGGTGAATTGATAATTTAAAAATTCTTCCTCTTTAAACCAATTAAAGTTTTAGTAAAATTTCAAAATTATTTTTCAACCACATATCAACATAAAAGTAGTAAAGTAAAAAATATCAGAAAATAAAAAGACACAAGATTTATAGTGGTTCAGTCAAACACGATCTACATGCACTCCTTGAAGTCTCCCTCTTCAGGTATTGTACTATTACCACAAGTGTCTCTTCTTTCGCCCCCACAGCAAAGCATAGAAGCCTTCACAAAATCTCTCATCCACCACTACCCGGTGCGGTAGAGAATCGTCGTCCTTTTACACCCTCCAAGTATCGACAAAGAATCGTCGGCTATTCACACTCTCTAAGTGTAGGCAGAGAACCTTCATCCTTTAACCCTCTCTAAGTTTAGGAAGAGAATCCTTCGGCTATTCACACTCCTCGAGTGTCGACAGAGAACTAGATCTCCTAGAAAACTCTTCTCACAAAAAATCTAGAAGGACAAGAGAAAAAGAGTGAAGTAATCACAAATTACAAATACATATTCTTACCTTTGAGTAACCAAGTGAATCCTTCACGCTCCAGAAGTAAGAATCTCCTTAAAACACTCTCTCTCATTCTCTCCTTCACTCTCCCATGAGTATTTACGAAGATCAAAAGACAAAAAGATTTTAAGACGGTCAAAACTGGACCTTTCATAGAAAAGACACAAAAAACCGTCCAAAAAGTATAATTTTCAATTTCTGACTATCCACGATCATCCAGTATAAAAGAGTGAAATGCAGGACAAAGTTAAAGTCTCTAGTATATAGAAGATCATCCTGGGATGAACCATAAATATCGTCTGGATGAATTGTTCATTTTGGCCAATTCAGAGCCCATCATCATGGGACGACCTATATTTATCGTATATACAAACCAGTCTAGAGAGAACCATCTTAGGATGCACGATAAATAGCTTTCGAACGAACGTGTCCAGAGCCCATAATCTTGGGATGAACAAAAAACATCGTCTGGATGAATAGTTCATTTTGGCAAATACAGAGCCCTTCATCCTAGGACGAATCATAATTTTTTCCCAGACAAACTCATCCAGAGAGTATCATCCTAGAACGAATGATAATTATCATTTGAACGAATGAGACCATAGCCCATTGTCTTGGGATGAATGAAAAACATCGTTTGGATGAATAGTACTTGGAAATATTTTGGCACACTGTTCATTTTTTTGCTCATTTGAGAGTTTTAACTGACCAGATCATCCCGTACGAACATGGTTCCTACAGTACGATCAGTTTTAAAAATTATGAATTTTAACTCTCCCCTGGTGTGTGTGTGTGTGTGTGTATTAAGTTACTTAATTACAATCACACACTCTCTCAGATTCAAATAAAGAGAAAAATACAAACTTTAATATTACAACACATTCTAAGTTGATCTTGATTTGAAGTCTTTAACAACCTGGAGTATTATTTTCATGAAAAGTTACACACAAGAGCAAAAACAATTCTTCCAAAATGTGTTAGGAGAAGATAATAATCAAAACAATAATATTTGGAATCATCAAAATATACAAGTTGCAAGAATGTAAATCATGCAAAGCTAAGTAGCAACTCACTCAGCAAATTTGATCCCAAAGCTGACGAAGGTGTCTTTTTAGGTTACTCATCTGTAGGTAAAGCCTATAAAATATTCAATAAGAGGACCCTGGTGTAGAAGAATCTACTCATATATTCTTTGATGAATTTGATAGGACCCTTGAAACTAAAATTAAAAAAGAAGAAGAGGTAGAGACCACTCTCGTGGTAGATACCACTGCCATAGGAAATAGAGTAAACCTCAGGAACCACTGCTTTGAGATTAAACATATTCTTCTAGTCACCCTAAAGAATTAATCTTAGGAGACCCATCAGAAGGTGTGAGAACTATGCATGGACATATAAAAGATATTAGTTATTATGCATTTATATCTATGATAGAACCCATAAGTATATATCAAGCTATATGGGATGAATTCTGGATCCTAGTGAAGAAAGAAGAGCTTAACCAATTTATTCAGAATGATGTATGGGAATTAGTCAAGAGACCTAAAGAATAGAGTGTGGTGGGAACAAAGAGGGTCTTTAAAAATAAGGTGAATGACTTCGGAACCAAAGTAAGAAATAAGGTCATACTAGTAGCTAAGGGGTATAACTAAATTAAGGGCATAGATTTTGAGGAAACCTTTCCCAGTAGCTAGACTAGAAGCCATAAGGGTGCTCTAAAATTTTTCTTTCCTCAAGGGGTTTAAGTTTATCAAATGGATGTTAAGAGTTCTTTCCTAAATGGGGTAATAAAAGAGTTTTCATAAAGGCTTCTCCACCTTGTTATGGAAGCAAAAGGAGAGTTGCTTTTAAGTACTGAAAATCTCAGAGTGGATGACTCCAGGAAGTCGACATGGGTAAATGTTAACCGAACCATTATAAAAAAAATTTCGTGTGCTTTTCATTTTTTGCATTTTATTTTTTTTTTGCTTTTAACTTTGATATAACATCTTGGTGAAAGTTGTTTTTAGTATTTCTTTATGAGATTTAAAATTTCATCATAATTATTGCAATCATTATTAAATTATTAGCTTCCGCATTTGATTAGTTAAGTAATCTTTTATAAATAAACAAAAACTCATAAAAAATAGAACTCATGTTTATGATTTACTTTTAAAATACAAATTCAAGCTCCATCGCCATCTCTCCCCCCCCCCCCCCCCCCAGTCTCCCCTCCCTCTTGGCACATCTCATACTTTCATTATTTATTGATGCATCTTTAAAGGGCTTAGGTTGTGAATTGCAATAGAGCAAAAAGGAGGTGGCATTAAAATCTAGACAACTTAAACAACATGAGAAGAATTATCCAACCCATGATTTGAAATTGACAACTATTTCTTTTACCTTAAAGATCTAATGGCATTATTTGTATGGTGTTTACTATGAGATTTATACCACCAGTAGCATCTGAAGTATGTTTTCACCCAAAAAGAGTTGAATTTGATGCAAAGAACGTGCTTAGAGCTGATTAAGAATTATGATTTGGATATCATATATTAGCTAGGTAAATCAAATGTGGTTACAAATGCTTTGAGTAGAAAATTAGTATGAGTGGTAACTTGTTTAGTTACATTTGAACATACATTAATTAGAAATATAGAGAGGATGGAGTTAGAAGTGGTGTGTTCATATGATGTACTTGTTTTAATCATTTATCATATGATAATCCATCCCTCACCCTCACTGTAAGACATGTTTAAAGAAGCTCAAAAAATAAAAAAAGAATATGTGAAGTTCATAAATCAGATCAAATCTGGAAAATGATCTGAATTATAACTAGAAGAGCAAGGTGTAAATTTTTATGGTAATAGGTTTTGGGTCCTAGGTAGTGGGGGTTTGAGAGAAAAAAAATATATCTAAAACCCACTATTTGGGTACACCATTCATTCACCAAGCAACAAGATGTACCATGATTTGAGAACTATATTTTGGTTTCTTGGATGGAATCAAAAAGTGGCAGAACTTGTTTCTAAAGGTGAAAGTAAATATTAGATACCCAATGAGTTATTTTAGTCATTTCCTATTCTTGAGTTAAAGTGGGAGAAGATTGTTATAAGTTTTTCTAAGGCATGGTAAGGTATAAAGCAATGTGGGTGATTGTGGATATATTGACAAAGTCTACTTATTTCTTGCCAACAAGGCATACATATCCTATTGATAAGATGGATTAGATGTATGTGAAGGATATCGTTAGGATACATTGAACCCCTAAGGTTATCATTTTTTATTGTAATGGAAAGTTTACATCAAAACTGTGGAGAGGTGATCTAAAAGGTCTAGGGTGAATCTTTATTTCAATATAGCTTTCCACCCCTGGATGGATGGGCACTCTTAATGAGTTATTCAAGTTCTAGAAAATTTATTAAGGCTCTATGTTTAAGATTTTAGTGGAAGCTGGGAAGTTCACCTACATTTGATTAAGTTTTCTTATAATAACAGCTTCCAAGTAAGTTTCAGCATGGCTCCTTATAAATCTTTGTGTGGAAGAATGTACATGACAATATTATCATGGGTTAATGTAGGAGAAAGGAAGCTGATAGGTTTTGACCTAGTAAAAAGTGTTATACAAAAAATCATACTGATTAGAAAAGGATTCAAAGAACATTGAGGTAGGCGCAAGAGGTACTTTGACTCTAAGCATAAGTTTATGGAGTTTCAAACTGGAGATTTTTTTAATCTAAATGTCAGCTCAATGAAAAGTATAAGAAGATTTTAAAAGGATAACAAACTAAGTCCTTAGTATATAAGATCATTTGAAGTAATCAAAAGGATTGGTAAACCTACTTATAAATTATTTATGTTAGATCACATGTCAAATATTCAAAATATGTTTCATGTATCTATAGTGAGAAAATGGGTATCAAATGCAAACCAAAGAATTCCTGAAGCTAAAGTAGAAGTGTAATCTGATCTGACCTATTGTGAAAAACCTAAGCCTATTTTGACTTTTATTATAAAGTAATTAAGGAATAAATAGATATAGTTATCCAAAATGTAGTAGAAATATAGGTCAGAACAAGAAGAAATTTGGGAAAAAGAGGTTGAGATGAGAAAATTGTATCCAAATTTATTTTGTTAGCACTTCATAATGAGAATGTTGAGTATGACATTTTCGTTGAGGGGAAGATATATTACTGGTGTCCAGAAAGTAATTATCATTGATTATTGTCTAATTTTGATTTAAATGATAACTTGGAGTTCTGGAGTGCTTAATAAACTCTAGATAGTTAAAAAAGTAAACTTGAGAAGTGAGTTTAATTTTAAGAAAAGTTTCTAGGACCGTCATGGTGTGGGGTGGGCAGCATTGTGGGATTGAGCTCTCTAGTGATGCCAAAATTTATTAAGCTTTCTAGTTATATTAAAATAGTGATTCTTTTATAATAAAATATCTAAAATAATTTGCAATTCATCTCACCCATCCACCTTACTGGGGAAAAAAGGAGACAAGGTAGAAGAGGTACATAAAGATAAGGAATGAGAGAGAGTACAGAAGGTAAAATTTGGGTTTCATCTGTCAAGCATGTTTAGGGTGTTAAGAGAGTTGCTATTTGCATGTTTTACATTCTTGCATCTTGTATAATTTTGATGATTTCAAATATTATTGTTTTATGTGTAGTAATCTCCTAACACTTTTTGGAAAAGTTATTTTTGCTCTTGTGTGTACTAACATTTCAAAAAAATCAAACTCCAGACTACAAAGACTTCAAATCAAATTTAGCATGAGATACTTTGTGTATTTAAAAAGTTGTATTTTCTTTGAATTAAATTTGAGAGGGAGTGATTGTAATTGAGTGAATACACACACACTTTAGGAGATCTTGAGATATTTATACTAATCGTACGGAATGAACATAGTTCGTACGGGACGTTCAGGTCAGTTATCTCCTCGTAAGAGCAATGGAACGAACAGGAGTTGAAGAAAATTTTTCTAAGTTCTGATCATCCAGGACAAAGTGTATTTATCCCAGGACAAAATGTTCTCTGGAAAATTTTTGTTCAGACGAAGTGTATTTGTTCCAAGACGAGTTGCTCTTTGGAGTACTATCATCCAGAACGAAGTGTATTCATCCCGAGATGATTTGCTCTCTGTAATAACTTTTTCCGGACAAACCTTAAATTTGTCCTAGGACGAAGTGAACCGACTCTGAAAATTAAGTGACATTCTACAGTTTTTGGGAACCGACCTATGGAATAACCGTTCGTACCGGATGAACCTAGTTCGTACGGGACAGTGTGTGTATACGAAGTCATTTTGTACCCATATGCATTAGGTTCATTTCCAACGCATTTAAGTAAAATTGTCGAGGACGATCCATGATCGTACGGGACGATCCAATTTGTATTGACTTGAAAATTTGTAGTTTTTGGATGATTTTTTATTTCTTTCCTATAAATAGTCCAAACTAAACTGCCACATAATCTTTTTGCCTATTGAAAGAAGAGTCAATGAAAGAGTGTGAGAGTGTTTGAAGGAGATTTCTTGCCATTGGAGCATGAAGGTTTCACTTTGTACTCAAAGGTAAGAGTCTTTACTCTTGGTTCATGATTACTTCACTCTTTTCTCTCCTCCTTCTAGAATTCTTGTGAGAATATCTATCAAGGAGATCAGGTTCTCTGTCGACACTTGGTGAGTGTGAACAGCCGAAGTGTTCTCTGCCCACACTTGGAGAGTGTGAACAGCCAAAGGGTTCTCTGCCCACACTTGGAGAGTGTGAACAGCCGAAGGGTTCTCTGCCTACACCGGGAGAGTGTAAAAGGACGATGGTTCTCTTCCAACACTGGGGATAGTGTAAAAGGATGAAGGTTCTCTGCCAACACTGGGGATAGTGTAAAAGAACGACGGTTCTCTACCGCACTGGGTAGTGGTGGAAAGAGTGTTTGTAAAGGCTTCTCCGCCTTGCTGTGGGTGCAAAAGGAGAGTCACTATTGGTATTAGTGCAATACTCGGAGGGTGCCTCCGGGGAGTGGATGTAGGTCTTGTTTTGACTGAACCACTGTAAACCTCGTGTCTTTATTTTTTTGCTGCATTTTTTATTTTTTGTGTTTTTACTTTTAAAACTGTGGTTGAAAATTTTATTTCTACAAAACCCATTAAAGTTTATTTTTCGATTTAAAAAATAAAAAGAGGGATTAATTTTAATTACCAATTCACCCCCCCCCCCCCCCCCCCTCTTCATTAGCCATGGGATATAAGCTTAGGTTTAACAACCTAATACATAGTGAACGAGTTTCAACATAGGGTGTTTTGGAAGCACAAGCTAGAGTTTTAAACTCATGTCTTTGATTTAGATTCTATTAAGTTTATAAAATGTTATGAATGAAAACATGCTTTTCTCAAATTTATGAAATCTTCACCACATAAGTACTTTAAATATGATGTTATATCATTTATTCTAAGAATTTGGCTGAATAAATTCAATGCTTTACTAACTTTTTTTTTTCTTTGAGTGAATTTTTACATATATAATTATATTTATACTTTTTTAACAATTATAATAGTTATGTAAAAGTTTTAAAATGTTCATAGAGAGTCCCCTCTAAAATTGAAAGTTAAACAAGAAACTTCCAATAAGAATATTGTTAAATATGTAATGTGGCTTTTACTCGTAATTCAAGCATTATCTCAGTATTGCATTGGTTTTTTAATTTAATTATTGTTGCAATGCATTTATATTATCCATAACATGGTATTGGAGATGTTTTTATATATGAAAAAATGCACCCTCTGACATGTTATAAAAGCCCTATATATCATGTTCTAGCCTCATCTGCATAGTGTGGATGTTAGAGGGGCCCCACTTATTGAAAGTTGGTATGGGAGGTTATGTGGCATGATTCTAGCCCCACTTGTTATAGCGGATTTGAACTTTTTTTTAATTCATGCTAGATAATCATGGAAATTGGGATAATGGAGCAATGGTTATAAGTCGTAGGCCCTAAGATTAGTGTTATTAGAGAGGTGAATCAAACTTTTGCATATCAATGTTGAAGGTCATGATATTGACATTAATGATGATATAAATTTATCAATCAAATTAATATTGGAATCCTAACTTTGATACATATAAGATGCAATCCATCATATCCAATCGATAGGACAGTTGACACAAATCATGATGTTAACTCATGGTGTAGGAGCTAGTTAGAAAGACAATAATACTTACAACCCTCATTATGCGATGATCACATAATCAAGATTATAACAACCAAATAAAATTTGGCTCGATGGTCGCTCTGCTAGGGTTTTTCCCCAGCGCCACCCTTTGCTTCGATGATGTCTGCTGTCTCAGGGAAGCTTTTCCTCTCTAGGTTTTCTTTTTGCGATCTTTATGGTGAATGTTCTCCTTCGAGACTCGGGTTTTCTGAATGGCTCTTCTTCATCTCTTTCATTTAAGGAGGCTTATATGGGGTTTCTTCCTCTTCTTTTCTTGATTTGTGTGTTTCTTTTCATCGGGGTTTACCGGCGTTGTTGATTTTTGAGGAAGAGATTTGTTTGCTTGCTGCCCCTTTCGAGTTTTCTTTGGTTGGTCGGTTTCCTGGTAATCGGCCTTCGATCGATGCCATTCAAAAAAAAATTAATTTGAAGCTAATAGGTGAGTGTTCGCTCACGATTCTTAATCCCAGGAATGTTTTGATTAAGCTCGTGAACGACTTTGATTATTGTCGTATTTTCTCTCATATATCTTATTTCGTGAATAATTTCTATGTGAAAGTGGTGAAATGGTCCCCTTATTTGGATGTAGAGGTTGATTCTCTGATTGTTCCTATATGGGTTTCGTTCCCTCACCTCAGACCCCATCTTTTCTCTCCAAGTATCCTTTTCGAGTTGGGTTCTCTCTTTGGTCGCACGCTCAAATTGGACACAGCTACTGCTTCGGATTCCCGTCCTTCGGTGGCTCGCATTCTAGTTGAATTAGATGTAACCAAAAAATTCCCTGATAAGATTTAGGTTGGTTCAGTGAAAATAGGTTATGCTCAAACTGTCGTTATTGATGATTTACCCCATTTCTGTTGGCACTGTAATTCGTTAGGACATTTAGAGGATGTTTGACATATTTTGCATCCCATTCGTAATGTTCCTAAACCTGTGGCTGCTCTGTGTGCGATGTCTAGATTGAATGTGATTGATGATGGCTCTAATGATGCTCTTAACCCGTCCGCCATTCTAGTTTCCCAATCTGATAAAAATGTGGTTCTTATGACAAAGAATGTTGTGCCGGGTGGTGATGTCAGTAGTCATGTCGATGCTGCTACTATTTTGTCCCCTGATGTCTTACCTTTTGTTCCATCGATTTTTGAATTGGGTTCTTTTGGTTCCTAATTTTGCTACCTTTTTGCCTCTTAAGTCATTGAATGGTTTAAATCCAATTGATGAGGCTGTTGCAGATGTGTCCTCTATGAAACTTTGTGAGGATGTTGTAGTTGGGGTTTTACCTTCTATGTTGTCCTCTCGGGATTGTAATAGTGCTTATAGTCATCTTGGTTGTGCTTTAAATTCTGGTCCCATGTTTTTGGTGGTGTCTGCCCCGGGCGTTTTGGCTGGTAATTCAAAGACTCTTGAGGTTGTGAAAGGCCCGATTGGGTCTGGTCCTGCTAGTGGTATTTTGGGTGGGGATGTGTGTGAGGGTTCTGCTAATTCAATCTCGAAGCCTTGTGCCCCCTCCATTCCATCCCCTATTATGAATGCTGATTTAGTTCATAATTCATTTGTAGATGTGCCAGTTAATTTAATTGACCCTCAAGCCTTGGTGTATCATGTGGGGGACAATTATGGGTTGGATGTGCGAGTGCATCTTGATTTGCTTCATTGTTTTTCTGATTATAATTCCATTTCCTCTTTGGAATCTTTTGGGGATGATGATCCTGGGAATTCTTTTGCTCTATTGCGTGACCCACTGGTTGTTTCTGTTGCTTCTCGTGGAAGGGCTCGTGGGAGGGGCAGACGTGGAAGGTGATGGGTGGTGCTGGTGTTTGCCTTCTCCTGGTTTATTTGTTGGTTGCCTTCTTCTTGGCAGTTCCTGATACATTGTGCTTGTCTTTTGGAGTTCTCTAATTTATATTCTCTATTAGCCAGGTAATGATGTGTCTAGGGCTCATTTTTCTGTGGGCTTGGCTCGTGGCAACCTTTGGTGGAGATCTTTTGCTCGGTTGGGTTGGCTGCCTCGCATTGTCTCTTCACCAAATTTGACGGTCTGAGCTTGCCTTATGGGAAGCTGGTAGTCTCGGCCAAATATTGAGACCTCGGGATTCGATTTCCCTTGTATTTTCCTTTACTTTCTTGGATTTTTACTTCTTTGCTCATGTACTCTTTTTCTGATATTAATATATGTTTTATATATATATATATAACAACCTCAATAGGATGCATAGAATTAATTCGTAGCTACCCAATTTTTGTTGCAAATAATAGCCACAAGTTAAATAGGAATTTTGGAACCTTGACTATTTAATATTCTTAATTTCCAACTTGGTAGTGTTCATTCTTATGCTTATCACTCTGATCTTTTATTTATTGCTTTAATCTAATAAATGACATTATCTTCTATTATTAAAAATTCTAATAATATAATATACTTTTATGATCTTCAATACAAATCAGCTAACTTTGAGCTGAGAATCTTATAAAAAAATGTATACCTTATGCGATATTTGTTCAATATAATTTTCTTTCGCTTTCACTGCTGAAGCAAATCAACTCATTTCATCGCTGAAACTTTCTCACCCACTCAATGTCTCTCTCAGCACACAGCAACAGCTAACTGAAAAGCAAAGCTTCTTATTCTATGTAATCTTTGAATGTCTTATCAATGGCCGTCTTATTAGTCAGAAATAAAGATTTACACGTCAATTTTGTCACTCGCCAGCATGCAGATATTGATGGAATGCAAGTGAAGAAAAAGAGAAACGTCGGTAAATATCTGTTGGATAATTTATGGTAAGTTGTGGATTTTATTTTTTCTTTGGATGCAGGAGCTTCACAAGATCAAAGGGCTTGTTTCATTGGCGTCTATTAAGAGCCAAACAGCAAAATTGTGTCCCATATGAAAGGGTGTAATTGAGTCGAGTTAATTCGTGAGCTCGAGCTCGACTTGATTAATGACTCGTAAGCTAAGCTCGATAAGCCAACAAGCCGAATTTGAACCAACCCCAACCTGACTCGCCAACTGTTGTGTTGGCTCGTTTAAAAAAAGTTTATATTAAATGCACTTAAAATTTAAAAAAAAAATCATCAAGTTTAGCATAAAATTGCTACTAAAAGTTTTTTTTCTCATTCTTTTTCAAATGATTTCTTATTATTTCCCATTTCATTTCTTATTCTTTTTACCAAGTTATTATAATAAATACTTGAATAAAAATAATTTTCTCTATTATATTACAACTCAAGGGCTTATGATCGAGCGGATTAAAACTCATAAAATTAATCAAGTTCAACAGATCAACTCGTTTATACAATTATACCCATACCCTTATGTAAGCATAAAAGATAAGAATTGCTTATTTTATTTCTTGGATTTAAGCATTACTACGCTAAGTTGGGGAACATCTTAGTTTGGAAAGCAGTTATTTTAGTTTACCTTAAAATTAAAACATATCAATTTTACTATTACATTTATTTTATTAAGTATACATGAATATCTTAATATTTTTTTATATTATCATGTATTTCATAAATACTATATTTTTAATACTTATTTGCAAATAAAATCACATAAACTTATATTATTTATTTGAATATTATAGAAATATCACATATTAATTGCTTTTAATTCATCATAACTAAGCTTGTTTAGTTTTCACTTATTTTACTTAACAAAATCTAAATCCTAATCAGACATTAATGATAATTTCATAAGCCTGTGCAAAAAATAAAAAATAAAATAAAATAAAATAAAAATAATCCTGTAAAAAAAAATATCAGTATATTTTTAGTTGAACACAGTACAGCTCTGGAGAAACAAAAAAATAGCTTATTATTCGTTGAGCATGGCACAATTGTGTCAGCTTCATATTGACAATTATCATCTATGAAAAAGTTCCTTTTTTTTTTCTTTTTTGAATGGAAATGAGTGGACATCAGTCCTCCGTCGGAGATCAATACAAGAACGATAACTTCGCCATCAACAGTTCAGTGCTTGCCTGCTGTTCCTTCTGCTTACGATGCCTCAGATGCTATCATACGTTAAAGTTGATGCACAGGAGCGCAAATAAGGCATATGATTTTTTATTTTCAGCTTTTGGTACTTTGTATCTTTAGAAATAATTGGTGATCACATCATCGTTGGAACGATGATAATTGCCAACTGGTGAGCATAACTTTGTCTGAATGGATGTTCTGAAATATATAAAGAAACAATTTTAGCTTATGTAGAACAATACTCAAAAGAGTACCACTTGGTTGTCATAACTAGATCAATTTTGTATTGTTTTGTAAGCAGTTGTTGGATTTTTTATAAACAACTTTGAAATTAAAATTATTTTTGAGAATAATTAGTCTTTATCTTAGTGATGTTACATTCCATGATACTGGTCAAATTTCCTCATTTGATGTTGAAGAAAACATACTTGTTGAGAAAAAAATGTTAGGTAATACTTTTTAGAATTTTTTGTGTGATGAGTTTAGTAGGAGATTAATACAATGTTGATATTGTTGTAGTAGGTGAAAAATGTGTGATGTTGATAAGGTTTCAATATGTAAAAATGCCATCACTTCTAGGGTAAGAAAAAGAAGCAATGTTTCTAAAGAGAGTTTGAGAATTGAAAGGAGTTGTGATTTTGAAATTAAAATAGATAAAGTTTTTTTTAACATAAATATTCAACAAGAGAGTTTTCTTTCTTTCTTTCTTTCTTTCTTTTTTTTTTCTTTTTTTTTTTTTTTTTTTTTTTTTTTTTTTTTTTTTTTTTTTTTTTTTTTTTTTGAGAGAGAGAGAGAGAGAACAAATAAAGGAATGGTTTATCTTATAAGATCAGATGCTCACCAAGGGTAATTAAAATAATTGGAGCATGAAGATGAATAATGTCACTAGGAACACAAAATGCATGGGATATAAATCAGATCTTTAATAGGATAAAAAAAACAAAAAACAAAATGCATGGGATGTCATTTAGAGAGATTATAGAGAGCAAGATGATGTTGCTTACTTTATCGTTGGCCCAAAGGGGAGCATGGAAGTATTCAATAAAAGAAGAGAAAGAAAGCTCCTTATCTCATCTTTCAAGAAGTGGATGAAGATTGGTTCAAATAGATGTGCAACTATTGCTAAAAGAGCACTAGGGAAGCATCCAACATGCAACCAAGAAGTTTATCAAGATAAAAATATTTATCTTCAAACTCCTAGAAGAGTGTTTGAACATTTATTTATGGAGAAATATAAATCAATTTTAGCTTATGTCACTAGAGTATTCACCTTTATCACTTAATTGAAAAACAAACATTAAAGATGCTAGTAAAGTAAAAAATTATGAAGAAAATTATTCATACTTAAATCCAAGTTTTAGGTACACTACTGTTATTACCATTGTAGATACTAAATATACGAAAATATTTAGGATGGAGTAATTATTAAGATCTATACATTCACATGATAAAAAAAAAAAGAATAAAAAAATAAAAATAGATAATGGTGCAACTATAATAACTCAACTTGAAAGAAGACACCTTTGATAAAGATAAATGCTAAAAAGAAAGAAGATGTTGCAAAGGATGTGGCCATGGACAAGAAAAACAACAAACATGTGAATAAAACAAGAACTCTAATAACTTCAATAATAGAGATAAGAATGCGAATTCTTAAATAACTACTTTTTAAAGCTTTGCTGCTCTTGAAAGAAAGATGCAAAGCAATTAAATTTTTTATTTCTTTGGGAAACTTGAAATTGATCTTTGAATTTTAATTCTGACGTAGAACATACCATTGCAAATGATAAACTATCTCTAGAGGTCAAAATAAGATTTTCTAATGGGTTCAAATTTAGAATAATAAATTCTATCCTAAATATTGTAGCCAAATTCAGTAAGGAACTAAATATGTCCCCGAAGGTTCAAAATAATGCTCGATCAAATATTTAGCTATTCATATTCGAGGTCATAAAAGGAAAGGATGTATCTTCTCAATGGAAGAAAATATCATTCTTAGTTAATTATTATAATATGACGATAACAATCATCATTGGTTTTAATTTTTTCCAAAGAAAATTAATTGATTTTTTTTAAATTGATTTGGGATCTTTAAATATCCTAAGAGGCAAAATTTGAGTTTTCTCCCAATACTCTCGATTAAAATAATGGTAAAAATTTTATTTTGAATTTTCAAGCGGAGATATTAAAGGAGTGAGAGGTTAATATTCTAATAAGGATTGCATCAAATTTTGAATATTTATTTTTGGAGACATACAAAGGAGTAGGAGGAATTTTTGGATTTTGAAATTATTTAGAAATGCCCTTATCTATCCTAAGTGTTGGGATTTAATTTTTTATTTTAAGAGAAAATTTAATTTTAATTATCATTTTGTTAGAAAGTTAGGATTATATTCACAAGAAAATTAATTGATTTTTTTAAAATTGATTTGGGTTCTTTAAATCTCCTACAAGGCAAGACCTCAAAACTAAATGCAAAGCACTTGATTCATATAGAGCACAACATTCCTTTTATTCTATGTAAACTTGAGAAGAAATTTTCTCCAGCATTCTTTGACTTAATGGAGCCTTTTTTGTGACAAATTTGTGAAAGATTTGTAGTGAAAATCTATTTCAAATATATGGAAGATTTTTTTCGCAAATCCACCACAAATTTGTTACAAATCCACCACAAATTTAATGCAAAATACCCTATCTAAGCAGGCTGACTAGCCATTTCTTTGATTTGCTTAACATTCTATTTTTCACCACACCCACGAGCTCCTTTGATGAAGTTTGCTTGGAATCATCTCCTTTGATGATGTTTCTTCCTCTCTAATCCAAAGTTACACTTCCTCATTATTCTTCATCTTCTTAGCCATCGTATGTCTTCTCATCGCCAATTGTTTGGCCTCCTTCAACGATGTTACTTCTTATCGCCTCCATCAATAATGTTCCCTCTTGTCACATCTAAAGTTTATATCCATTCTTCTTCATCATTTCTTTGACACCTCCTCACCTTCATCTATCCTTAGACTGTGACCTTTCTCGGCTCCTTCCATGAAGGTCCTCCTCTCGACTTATCATAACTTGCTCATTGAGAAGGTATCTATATTTCTTGCTTAAATTTTATGAGTCTGTTATTCGTTGTGATTGTGTAATAGATATAGATATTATTAGTAGAATTTATGTTGCATGGTTGAAATGGAGGATGCATTGGGCTTGTTGTGTGCGATAGAAAATTCCCTCTAAAACTTAAGAGAAAATTTTATAAGACGGTAGTGAGATATACATTGTTTTATGGTGTAGAATGTTAACCATTAAAATAAAAGTATAATATTAAGTAAAGTGTTGCATAGATAAAGATGTTGTATACATTAATTATGGCATGTTAGATGGTTAGAGAATTCATGGTCAATTGTTAAAACGGAGGATAATGTGTCGGGATTATCATGTGATAGATAAGTTCCCCTCAAACTCCAAAAATAATTCTAAAAAAAATGTGGTCAGACCTATAAGGCTTTATGGTATAGAATGTTGGCAATTAAAAGATAAGAATAATATTAAGTTAAGTGTTATAGAGATAAGGATGTTTAGGCGGATGGATGGCTTTACTCTTAAATTCTGCTATCTATGGTGATGGTGTAATGGATGGAGATATTTTTAGTAGAATTCAAGTTAGATGATTGAAGTAGTGCGTGTGATAGAAAAAGCCCTCTCAAACTTAAGGAAAATTCTATAAGATGCTAATGAGAGCTGCAATGCTTTATGGTGCAGAATGTTGGCCATTAATAGAGAAGCTTAATATTATTAAGTTTTGCATAGATGAGGATGCTTAGGAAGATAATTAGCTTTACTCTTAAAGTCTACTATTCATGGTGTGGTGTAATTGATGGAGATATTATTAGCACAATTCATGTTGGATGGTTGAAGTGGAGGAATGCATCAGGCTAGCTTGTTGGCTAATAAAAAGGTCCCTCTCAAACTTAAGGGAAAATTCTATAAGATGGTGGTGAGGCATGCAATGCTCTATTATGGTGCATAATATTGGCAATTAAAAGGGAAGCATAATATTGAGTTAAGTTTTATAGAGATGAGAATGCTTAGGTGGATGAGTGCCTTTACTATTAGAGTATATTATTTATGGTGATGGTATAATGGATGGATATATTATTAGTAGAATTTATGTTGGATAGTTGAAATGGAGGAATGCATTGGGCTTATTATGTTGTAGAGAATTCCCTCTCAAACTTTAGGGAAAATTTTTAAAAATGGTGGTGATACCTACAATGCTTTATTATGGTGTGTAGAATGTTGGCCATTAAAGTGAAGTATAATATTAAGTTAAGTATTTCAGAGATGAGGATGCTTAGGTGGATGATTGGCTTTATGTTTGGGAAACTAAATGTATTAGTGTTTTGCACTAATTAATACACACTCTTCTATTGCCCAATATATAATGAGTGACTGATGGAGTCATACAACTATCCAACTTGAATTCTGCTTATAATATCCCCATCTATTTCACCATCACTCTGAACAATAGATCCAAGATATCTAAAACGTGTACTCTTATTAATGACTTGATCGCCCAAAGTCACAATCCCCTCACTAGGTCTATTAGTACTAAAATTACACTCCATATATTCCATTTTAGATCTACTCAAGCAAAAACCTTTAGACTCTAAGGTTGACCTCCATAATTCAAGTTTACCTTCAACTCCCTCTCTAGTCTTATCAACAAAAAGAATATCATCAGCAAAAAGCATACACCAAGGTACATCCTCTTGAAAATGTCTAGTGAGAACATCCATGACTTATGCTAATAAATAATAATTTATTAATTCATTATATACGTCAAGATATCTACTGATTGCCAAAGTATGGTACTCAAATCAGAAAAATTTTGACAAACTCATAGCAACTTGCTTGCGAGACATGTTCACTCGCATTAAGAGGATAGGCGAGTTGCTGATTTGGATTGGAGATGGTCTATAGAAAAAGATCAAGAGGAAACCCAGATCATTAAGTAAAGAGGGAGTAGAACAGATAGAATCAAGCTTCTGATATCAGGGGCCTGGGTAGTACCGTACATATTGGGTCTCAGTTCAATACATTGAGCATAAATAATGATTAGTAAGAATTTTAATAGATTTTAAATTTTTTTTATTTATGTATTCTAATCTAAGTATATTGCATAAGGAGATGCTTGGTAGAGAACTCATTGTAGTTAGAGTTACAAAATCATACTCATAAACATCAGGAGGACCAATAGTTGGTTGATGAGCAAGCTAGGAGAGCATATATAAGTAGATAAGTATATTATACTTACAAAAATATTATAAGTTATTATTATAGGATGATTAATCTTATGTTATAATTTATAAGATAAGTATACAAGGCTTCAAGAAAGTCAGTTTGTAGTAGTTGAGGGTTCCTCTAGGTGATCTATAAATATTTTTAACTACCGCATGTGGTCACAAGCGATAAGTGGAATACATAAGGGATGTGTTTATTGATTAGGATTGTAGACTTATTCATACGATGGATAAACCTCTTTTTCTACCAGCTACTTTCTAGACAACCAGGAGAGTTTATATAACCAAGAGGTGGCTAACT
The DNA here is from genome assembly GCA_016618105.1 of Dendrobium huoshanense. Classification (NCBI taxonomy): domain Eukaryota; kingdom Viridiplantae; phylum Streptophyta; class Magnoliopsida; order Asparagales; family Orchidaceae; genus Dendrobium; species Dendrobium huoshanense. Next base: position 20,484,811 of record CM028353.1, on the reverse strand, counting down.
TTATTGTGGAGTTAGAAAATGTCTTAAAAACATAGATAGACATGAATATTTAGATACTAAATGAGCTTAGGAGATTAAGAGAGCATATGGCATAAATTATCCTGCTCTTATATAGGCTGAGCATGATAGTGAGGACACAAATTCCACCTAGAGTGTCTGTAAAAACATTTTTGATTCAGTTAACTTCTTTGATGTATAAGAACTACTAAAACTTTATCATTGTTATGATAATTGTAAAATTTTATGAAATGTGGTTGTTAATTTTAGCTATTGGAATATTTATTAATATTTGATTATTATTATTACTTCTTATTACTGCAATTATTGCTTATAAACTATTTGAATTAGTGCTATTAGAAAATTTAATAACTAATTGCAGCTTTAGATTTCAGATTGATTTGTGACAGAAATTTCATTGCAAACCTTGATACAAAGATCTAGTATCATTATTTTCAACAAAAAATATCCATCATAAATGGCAGCAGATTAAATTTTCTAATAGAATGTATGATGGATATTCTGCCACAAATTATGATAGAATTTATGTCACACATCCACCACAAATCAAGAGCAAACCGAGGGGAGCCATTAAGAAAACCACATCGATTCCACCAGTGCATCAAGAAGAGATAATGTCAAACTTAAAGATCTTACTAATGATACCAACGATCAAATTGTAACTAATGAGAGTGAGTTATAGTTATAAAAAAGTATATTTAAACATTGAGAAAAATTATGAGGAATCTATTAGTTGCAAAGATTAATGATCATCGCATAGAAGTAAATTAACAAATGATTAGTAAATAGAAGGTAAATATATTTAATGTATATATAAGTTCATTTAGTTTTAACAGCATGTATGGTAATAGTTACAATTTATAGGAAGTGAATAATTTCGTTTTAATAGCATAGTAGTAGTTGCTTCAATTTTTTTATCATTTCCCTTCTTTATTTTCACAACATAGCAGTAGTTACAAATTATATGAAGCATAAGATTTTAAAAGCATAGTAGTAGTTACTTCACTTTATTTTTCATTTCTCTACTTTGTTATATCCTATAGCAGTAGTTACAAATTATATAAAGTGCATGGTTTCTTTTTAATAGTATAGCAATAATTACTTTAATTTGTTTTTCATTGTTCTACTTTATTTTCTCAACTAAGCAGTACTTGCAATTTTTATGAAGTGCATGTTGCTAATATTTTTTTATAGATGGCTTCTGGTTATGAGCACCTTTGCCAATTGATATCAACCGAGAACATCTTTAGTAGGCGAAAGAAGGTGACTAGTGGCTCATCGGGTAGGCCTATACGTACTAAGAGAACCTCTACTTCTCAACCTGCAGCTCAAAGCTAGCCAAGCCTTCCTTTACCTACTCCTCTAGATAGTAGTCCTTAGTTTTACTCTAAGAACCCCCACCTTCCTTCATCGGGCCCCACACACAGTACTCCCTTTTACCCTTACTACCCCCACCACCTTCTCAATGGAGTCCATCCCACTTATCCATGTCCACTATATGTGTTGTCATTCTACCACCTACCAAGCCCTCAGCCCTACTAGTGGGCCTTCTACCTCTATTATAGTAGAGCAAACATTAGATAGGCGCATGTTTATTTCACCTAAGGGTGACACGTATGTACTTACTGCATTCTTAATACTATAAAGATAATTTTAGAAATATTTTTTCACCTAACATATTTTTTATAGGTTTTATCCACTGAAGCAGCCCACACATAAGATATGGTGCATCATACATAGCAATTTTGATGCTTCTTTTATTCCTTCAAAGAAAATTCCAAAGGAAATAGGCAACTTATGGTTCAGGGAGTTTGGTATTAACCATTAACAAAAATATTTTATATTGTATTATTTTATTAAGTTAACAAAAATATTATATATTGTAAATTTTTATATGCATAAAGATTTTTACTAGTTGCTCGAGCATAATGATAAGATTAGAAAAATTTTGAGAAGCACTGGTTTACTTGCTTATTAGACATATTTATGGACATTAGAAAGTCAGGCAAGCATCCCCTTTAGGTTGATGAGAGTGTATGGGATGAGCTAACAAGTGTTTGGGGCAGTCTAGATTATACCAAGTGGTGGGACCATAATAGACAAAATTGAGCTTCTAACATTAAGTGCATGCTTGGATAGTTCACTCCATATTGAAGACTAATTTCAACATACTGAGCACAGGAAATGTTTGGTAAGAATTTTAATATATTTTAATAATTTATTTAGTTATGAATGCTAATATAAGTATATTACACAAAGAGTTGCTATGTAAAGAACCATCCACTATTGAGTTGCATTAACATAAAAAATAAGTGGCAGGAGGACCTATAATGGGTTGATGAGTGAGCGAGGAGAGGCTACATGAGTTTAAAAGTTTAATATTTTAAGGGTCATGTATAAATTGATTAATCTTATATTAAATTTTATAGTAAGAGTATACACGGATTTGAGAGGCCATATTAGAGCATATGAGGGTTCCTTTGGGGGATTTGTATATTATTCTGACTCCCACAGTTGGTCAATAGTCGTACGTGAAATGTAGAAAGGATGGGGTTATGGATTAGGCTCGTAAGCCTGCACATACAAGGGGTAGACCTATAGTGGCTTCAACTTCTTAGCAGGAAGCTAGGATACTTTGTATAGTCAACAGGTGGAGACCCTTACAGTAGAGTTAGATCAAGTTCAAAGATAACAAACTGACATGCAAATATAGTTGCAAATTTAATAAAGTTAGATATTTGAGGAGTTGTAGAGAATGAGGAAGCTGTTTAGTGGATAGCAACCAGCATCAGTAGAGGAGACCAATGACAAAATAGATTCTGATTAGACTTTTATTTATTACTGGATACATTATTAATATGTATTTGTACATTTTAAGAACTATTTTTATTATATCAAAAAACTTGATGTTTATTTTAGAATTATTTGGAAATGAAAGAATATATTTATGTGATCAAATGTCTTATTACATATAGCATTAGTATTTCTTATCAAAGTTGAAATGTGATTATGATATATTTATATTTTACAGTATTGTTGTGTTGTAGAAGATTTAAGATGAAGGGCTATTTTTTATTTATGTTATAAATTTCGTGCATATTTTTGTTGGCTTATTCATTGGTAATGATGATATTAAAAATTGTTATAAAGTTTCTAGTAGAATAGTTCTACTAGCTATCTCGGCGGGAATAACTGGCAACTTGATCACATGTAATTTTGGTGGTTATATTCTGTCAGAATTGATGGTGAAAATCCTGCCAAAAATAATGACCTGGAACCATTATTTCTGAAACTACATTTCTACCATAAACCCATTGGTAAATCTGCATCAAACTTTCTCTGCACTTATGTCCATCATAAATATGCTTCTGACGCATGTTTTAACATTGACCCATTTTCAGTCAAAAAATCATGAGAAAGTAAATGTTTTCAGCGGATAACATTCATTTCTGGTAGATTTTGGCTAGTGGAAATATGAGTTTTTCTTTTGGAGATTCCTATTTGCTTGCTCATTATATTATTCACTAAAAAAATAATAAATACTTATCTTTAACTTACTTATCCTTTTCATAACTCACCATTCAAAGGATTTATTGAATCAAGAAACTAAATATGTATTCATACATATTCCTGTATTAACATGCATGTACATATAAGGTTCTAGTTAAGAAACTAAACTTATAAGGTTTTGCAAAGATGTGCTCACCTGGAAGGAATTTAACCTTATAGAATGTTGTTTAATGTCAACGCCCAGATCACTAGCCACTCTCATTCATAGAGGTTATAGCATGATGACTCATATAGGTAGGACTAACCAAGGCATCATCATCCTCAACAAGCTTAACAAAATGGCTTCCCTAAACAAGTCTACACCCTGAATGTCACTTTCCACAAAAAGTCAAACTCAACCATAGTAGTTGTTTGTGGTCGTTCATCCACCTACTACTGATATTCATGATCCTGCTACAGGAAGCATGTACCTCAGATGCCTATGGCTATTATTTCCATAATTGTGTCATTCCCAAGTTCTCAACTATTTTCTAACAAGGGGCTCACCTTTCACCTGAGGCACTCACCAAAGAGGAGGGAGCCACTTCAAAATAAAGGGATGTCATGAAGATAGTCCACTTTCTAGTGCCAGTTTATAACATCTTATCATGTACATGTTTTTTATATTTTTTTATGTGCAACCTTTCTTGAAGCCCTTTGAAACCTATAAATAAAATGCGTCTTTTACTCTACTTTGGATGCTATGAGGATATTTTCACTCATTCGTATGACTTACACTAACTCTCCATGCTCACACAAACCTTGCCCTCTTTTCTATCTCTAAACCTTAGATTATCTGCTAGTAAGGTCGAGTTTTATCTAGAATAAATTTGGACCAATAGGCTTAGTTAAATTGAAAAAAAAGTCAAAATATTAATTCATCTTTGTCCCCAAACATTATAGTAACTAGCATTGAAATGTGTAATATGTTGATAAGGATTTCCTTTTACCAAATGTCTTCCTAGCTCACACAAAATCTGTGGGATACTACACAACCTTTTACATGCACTAAAAATGCATTGCCCTAAGTTCATATTATTTTACGTATGAAAATATAGACTTAAAAAAAGATTTTATTTATGATTACTAATTTAAAAAAATATATTTAAGAAAATTATATTTATTATGTGTCTTTAATTTTAGCGTGTTGATTCTTATCTTTAATTAAGAATAATGGTGTTGCACAAGATTGTGCAAATTATAGAAGAATTAAGTTGATGTGTCATACTTTAAAACTATGGGAGAGAGCTATGTAGCATAGGTTACGATGAGATATTAATGTTTCTCAAAATCAATTTGGATTCATGCCGGATCAGTCTACTATGAAAGCCATACATTAATTGAGAGATTTGATGCAGAAGTATAGAGAGAAAAAGGAAGATCTTCTTATGATATTTATTGATTTAGAGAAAACATATGATAAAGTTCCAAGAGAAGTTCTATAAAGAGTTCTAAAAAAATAAATGGATTAATAATGATTATATTCAAGTCATTAGGTATATGAATGCTGGAGTTGTTACTTGTGTTACACAAGGTGTTTTGGCTAAGTATTTTTTAATTTCAGTTGGATTACATCAAGGATCAGCCTTAATCCCATGTCTTTTTTTCTTTAGTCATGGATGTTCTTACTAAAGATTTGCAAGAGGATGTTTTCTGGTATAATCTTTTTGCTGACAATATTCTTCTTGTTGATAAGACTAAAGAGGGAGATTAAGGTAAACTTGAATTATGGAGGTCAACCTTAGAGTCTAAAGGTTTTCATTTGAGTAGATATAAAATCGAATACATGCAGTGTAATTTTAGTATAGTAATATATCAAGTTGGGGGTTTGTGACATTGAACCATCAAGTCATTAATAAGAGTACATGTTTTAAATATCTAGGGTCTATTTTTCAGAGTGATGCTGAAATAGATGGGGATATTATTAGTAGAATTAAAGTTGGATGGATGAAGTGGATGAATGCATCGGGCTTGTTGTGTGATAGAAAAAGTACCACTCAAACTTAAGGGAAAATTCTATAAGATGGTGGTTAGACCTGCAATGCTTTTTGGCGCAAAATGTTGGCTATTAAAAGAGAAGCATAATATTAAGTTAGGTGTTGCAAAGATGACGATGCTCAGGTGCATGAATTTTTTTACTCTTAGAGACAGTATATGAAATGAGCATATGTGAAATGGTTGGAGTAGGACCGGTTGCAGATAAGATTAGAGAGAGCCGCCTTAGATGGTTTGGTCACATAAAATGGTGGCCTTCCGATGACCCGGTTAGGAGAGTAGATGTATTAGATTTAACATATATTACGAAAGGTAGATGTAGACCTAAAAAGACTTTGTAAGAAAAATATTATAAATAACCTTTCTTTATTAGGTCTAAATATAAATTTAACTCTTAAACAAACACGGTGAAGAAAAAGGATTCATGTAGCCGACCCCACGTAGTGGGATAAAGGCTTGTTGTTGTTGTTTTTATTGTTTTTGTTGTATGTGTCCTTTATTTATATATATAACCAATGTGATAAAATTATATGTGCATTTAAAAAATGCATAAAATAATTATCAACTGAGGTATAGAATGTTTAAAATTTTCTGATTGGAAGACTTTTTTATATGTATTTTTTGAACAAAATCAAAATATGAAATAAAAATTAAAAAAACTATGATGCTATTTAGCTATTTAATAACAGAAATATTAAATATTCCTTGCCTTCGACACCTCGCTCTACTAGAACTAAAACTTCTACAAAACCTTGCAATGGTTAATGCTCTCATTTGGAATATTAGAGGTATTGGGGGTAATGATTCGGTTACTAGAGTCAAAAATCTTTATAGGATTTACAATATTCAGCTACTCGTTTTACTTGAGCTACTTATTTCTAGGGATAAACTTGATAATGCTGCTATTCATTTGGGATTCTCTTTGAAATTTGCCAACTGTTCTAACAAAATTTGGATTTTCTGGAAAAATGCTTTTAATTTAACTATCATTAATGATTTTCTTCAAGTTGTTAATGTTCACATTGCTTTTTTTAACTTTACTTGCAATGGTTCTTTTGTCTATGCTTCTTGCACTAGAGTGGGCCGCCTTGTTTTATGGGATCAGTTATCATCTTTTGATGTTGCCTCTACCAAACCGTGGTGTGTTGTTGGGGACTTTATACTATTTGCAATGCTAATGAGATAATAGGGGATAGATCTCCAAACATAAATTCTATGGAGGATTTCAACTCCATGATTAGTGATTGCAATTTACATGATATTGGTTTTTTTGGTAGTGCTTTTACTTGAAGTAGAGCTAATTTATGGCAAAGACTTGATAGGATTTTATTTAATAATGATTGGCTAGGGAATTTTCCTATGACACATGTTGAACATTTGAGTAAAACTACTTCTGATCATGCACCTTTACTTTTGATTATTGATGCTAAAAGGCTTCATGCATGTTCCTTCTGCTTTTATATTTTAGAATATGTGATTGTCTCATAAGGATTTCAGTAATGTTATTCATTATAATTTGTCGGCGCCTATTACTCCGATTAATAATATCTATGGTATGCCTAGGCTTTGGGCCAAACTAAGCAGATTGAAACAAGTGTTAAGGTGGTGGAATAAAAATGTTTTTAAAAACATTTTTACTAACATCAAAGAGGCTGAAAAGGAGGTGATTGAGTTAGAGAAGGTTTATATGGATAATTCAGATTTTAATAAAATTTCTACCCTTAATAATGCTAAAATTAAGCTTGGTCAATTGCAAGACCAAGAGGAAACTTATTGGAAACAGAAAGCTGCTTTGAATTTGATTGTTGAGGGGGATAAAAATACTAAGTTTTTTCATGCATTGGCTAATAAGAGAAAAATGAGAAATAATATTTTTAAAATGGTGGGTGATGATATATGGGGAAACTCTTGAGAATGAGGAAAACATTACTAGTCCTGGGGTTGATCATTTCAAGAATATTTTTAATAAGAATGTTAATACTAGTTCGATCTCTAACCCGTACATTGTTCCTCATTGTATCAATGATAGTGATAATCAAATGTTGGTGAAAACTCCTTCTGAGGAGGAAGATTGGAATACCATTAAGGATATGAATAGTGATTCGGCTGCAGGTCCGGATGGCTTTACCACTAAATTTTTTGTTAAGTCTTGGAATATTATCAAGCTGGATGTTTTAGATGTGGTTAAAGATTTCTTTGAAGGTAGCTCTTATCCGAAATTTTTTTCTGCTACTAATATTATTTTAATTCCTAAAAGGATGTTGCTAATAGTTGGAATGATTTCCGTCCTATCAGCCTTTGTTCTTTTTTTTAATAAACTTATCTCCAAAATTATGGCTTCTAGGCTTGTTAATATTTTGCCTAGAATTGTTTATGTTAATCAAACTAGTTTTGTGAAAGGCAGGAGTATCTTTGATAATGTTCTTCTTGCTCAAGAGATTACTCATGATATCAATTCCAAGGTGAAGGGTGGTAATATTATTTTTAAACTTGATATTACTAAAGCTTATAATAATTTGAATTGGAATTTCCTTTACAATGTTTTATCGTTATTTGGTTTCAGTCAAGCTTTTATTCAACTGGTTATAAATAGTATTGAGAATTGTTTCTTTTCAGTTATCATTAATGGGAGAAATTATGATTTTTTTAAGTCTTTGCAAGGTTTAAGACAAGGTGACCCTTTATCTCCTGCTCTTTTCATTATAGCCATGGATTATCTCTTAAGGGGTTTGGAGGAGTTATACAAAAGACATCCTTCCCTGCTTTATCGTACCATGGGGGGTATGCCGATTACCTATCTTAGTTTTGTTGACGATTTTATTATTTTCTCTAATGACTCGGTTAACAACATTAAAGTGTTAGTTCATGTTTTACTTAATTTTAAGAATATGAGTGGTTTGGTGATTAATAAAGATAAGAGTAGTTTTTTTGTGTCTAAAGGAGTTAATAAGGGTAGAATTAATACTATTAAATGTATTTGTGGTTTTAATTGCATTTGTTTGCCTATTAAGTATTTGGGTACCCCGTTTTTTAGAAGGAGAAAGAGGGATCAATTTTTTGAAGAAATTATTACCATATTTAAAAAGAAAATTGCCAATTGGAATTCTAACTTCCTATCTTTTGGTGGTAGACTGGTTCTAATTAAAAGCATTTTAAATTCGATTCCCATCTATATTTTTCATACTCTAAATCCTATTATTTCTATTTGTTTGAGAATGGAAAGGATGATAAACAAGTTTTTTTGGGGTGCCAAAAATAATAATAATTATATCTATTGGTCTTCTTGGAACAAAGTGTGTGGGGATTTAAATGAAGGTGGTTTAGATATTGTTAAAGCTTTTTCTTACAAATTATGATTTACTTTTAGATATAATTTAGTCTGTGGGCTCAATTTATGAATGATAAATACTGCAAAGGTTTACACGCTACTTCTTGTACTTATAAAAAAAACAACTCTCAAGTTTGGAAAAGGCTTTGTAACATTAAATGGGAAGCAGAACATTTTATTCAATGGGGTTTGGGCAAAGGGAACATATCTTTCTAGCAAGATAATTGGTTAGGGTGTGGTTCCATTGATAATCTATTGAATACTTTTACTATGCTTAATACTAATGTATATGAATTCTTTGATAATGGGACTTGGAATGTTAATAAACTTAGAGAGTGTATTCCTTGGAACTTAATGGGCATTATTGTTGAGTTGCCTTTACAATTACAGTGTAATGATAGTATTTTATTTAAATCCTCTCCTTCTGAGAGTTTTAGTCTTAAAAATGCTTGGGAGAACTTTCGCTTTAAGTATAACAAGTCGGTGATTTACTGTAAAGATCATTTTTTGCTCCAGGTTCGTCCGGGACGAAGTTGGATCGTCCGGGACGATCGGTACAGGTTGTGCAGGAAAGCCTGTTTTGCTGTATGGTTCATCTAGACGAAAGTCGGATCGTCTGGACGAAATTCGTCTAGAGCCGATCGTCCAGGGACGATAATTAATTTCGTCTGGACGAAAATCGTCCAGAGCCGATCGTCCATGACGGTAATTAATTTCGTCTGGACGAAATTTGTCCAGAGCATAGATCATCCGGGATGAAGTTGCGATCGTCCGGTACGATCAGAGTGGATATATATAGAATGAGATATTTTCGGAAAAGAAAAAGAAGCCATGAGAGAGAAAAACGAAGGAAAAAGAAGGAAAAGTGATTTTTGGGCTACTCCGGTCTGTTTTTGTCCGTTGCTGCAGTTAAAGAAGTTGACCGACTTGAGGTAAGGCACATTTCGCCTTTCTCAATTTTCAGAAACGAGATTTTTGACGACTTTTCTGTTCCGAATTTTGTTTCCGTTAGCGAATTTCGGGTATTATTTTTTGTTGACAAAAGTTTTACCGTGTAACTTTTGGTATGTCTCTGAAATGTTAATTGTGAACGTTTTGAGTATTTTCTGGAAGATTTTTACTAGATATTTTGAATTCTGCGGTGTTTTGATTTAACTATAAATTATCAAGATGTTAAAAAATATTTTGTCAGTACAATGAAAGTCTTACAATGTTGTTGTGAATGTTTTGTGGTAATTTAGTAAATTTCTGAATCTGTGAATTTTGTGTAAATTTCGTATACCGCCGTTATGCCGCTGAATTTTCGTACGATTTCTAAGATTTTTGAAATAAGATGATTTGAATATAAATTGTGTATGTGCTATCAAAATGAAGCTATAAGGGGTCAGAATCCGTCGAGATTCTGTAAGTGTCAGGGAATGGAGCTATAAGGGGTCAGAATCCGTTGAGATTCTGTAAGTGTCAAGGAAGGGAGACATAAGGGGCCAGAATCCGTCGAGATTCTGTAAGGGTCTGGTGAATCTGAAATCTGATACATTATATGTTATCTGGAACATGATGTTTTATATCTGAGATCCGTTATGTGACTTATTTGATCTGTTTTATGAATCATTTGATATATATACGATTCTGATTATTCCGTACGATTCTGTCTGTTCTATGATTTGGAAGTTTTATGATATCTGTTTTCAACTCTGACTTGACATGACTTCAGTTTTCAGTATGGGTTGTTGATTTATGATTGAATAAGTATCTGTTCTGTGATTTTCATAGGCTATTTCTGATGTGAGTTTCTGATGATTTTGATTGGTGATTGATGTCTTGCTGAGCTGTTAGCTCATCCTTGCTTTCTGTGTGGTTTTCAGGTTCTGGGAAAAGGAAGGAAGTCTTGGATTAGCTGTCTAGAGTCTGATCTGTGATTAGGTATTTTGTACTTTTGATTTTTGTACAGTCATGGCTTTTCTGTTCTTTCTGTCTGTAAGACATGTACTGTATCTGTATATGATTATTTTGATGAATGAAAAGATAGATGAACTGCGCTGTATTTGGATATTTATAGTAGCTCTGTATTTTATATTTGTATTATTTTTTGAAGAAAGTTCTGAAGCAAATTCCAAAGCCAGATCCTAGATTTGTTGGCTCCGTCGCGACACGATGCGAGCGGGATCCGTCCCGGTCGGGTAGGGTCGTGACAAGCTTTGGTGGTATCAGAGCAATAGTTTTGGAATTTGGATTGTAAGAAAAAGCTATAGGAAGTGATCTGTGAGTCTGTCTAGGGTATATCTGGTATGTCTGGATTTTAATTCTATTATTTTGTGCTTAGTTTTTTGTGTGATCATGGATCCGCCAGACCCTAATATGACAGATGGGCAGAGTGCTAGTCAGGCAGCTCCGATGGGTAGTACAGCCCCAATGGTTGGTTATGATACACTTTCTCAGTTTGCTACATTGATTAATCAGATGATGAGTGAGACTCAGAGTAGAGCCTCTACTGTGCGATCTAAGGATATAGATAAACATTTGTAGTTGTTTCTGATATTGAAACCACCGAGATTTGAGGGCACTATTGAGCCCAGAGCAGCTGAAGAATGGTTGAGGAGGTTAGAGATAACTTTTGACGGTCTGTAGTGTCCGCCGGACAGGAAAGTATTGTTGGCAGTTTTTCTGTTGGATGGGGAAGCAGAGCACTGGTGGATAGGCCAACAGGAGGTGAAATTCCAATGGAAGCTAAATTCTTTGATTACTTGGGAAGAATTTTCTGAGGAATTTCGATCATGGTTTGTACCTCCGTCTGCACGACTGCAAATGCAGGAAACTTTTCTGAGACTTGTTCAGGGGAGCATGACTGTGATGCAGTATGAGGTAGAATTTACTGCTTTAGCCCGTTATTCTCCACAGTTGGTAAGTACTTCTGCTGAGAGGTGCTACAGATTTCTGAGGGGACTACGAGATAGTCTGAGGCAGCCCCTGGTAACATTTCATATTTCTGATTTCTCTGATCTTGTGGAGAGAGCTCGTCTGATAGAGAATGATTTTATGGCTACTCAGCAGCGGTGGACTGCGAGTAGGAAGAGTTTCGGGGGTGACACTTCTAGTAGTGGTTCCTCTGGAAAGAGGAGGTTTGTTTCTGGAGACTCTATGAGGAGTGGACAGTCAGGATTTTTTGGTACTGCCACTACCAGTACGACTAGTTCTGGATCAGTCAGTGGGACACCTGTGTGTCAAACTTGTGGATGATGACATTTTGGCCAGTGCTTCAGGACGACTGGTCAGTGCTTTAAATGTGGTCAGCCAGGACATCGGATTGCAGAGTGTATACAGGCTGGATTCGATAGACGATCTGAGTTTCGATCTGATAGTAGACCTGTTGGTTCAGCAGGAAGACCGAGGACTGTTCCTCCACGCACTATGACTGAAGGATCCTCTGGTGGTAGAGGTGGTGGTTTGAGTTCTGTGGCATGGAGACCACCTACTAGTAGTCAGCGGGAGTCTAGTGGTTCAGTAGCTCCAGGTCCAATTCAGCCTCAAGTATGCAGTTTGAGTCAGTATGAGGCTCGAGACGCTCCGGATGTGGTGACAGGTATGATTTATATTTCTGATCAGCCCTGTCGTGTTTTGTTTGATTTTGGAGCCAGTCACTCGTTTCTTTCCGAGCGTTGTTTTGATGCTTCGCATCTGGATTCTATTTTGTTACTGGTTTCTCTTTCTGTTATTTTACCGGCTGGAAGTAATTTGATCGCCCGAAAGTTTTGTTTTTGTGAGATTGATAAGTCTGGCAAGAAGTGGAAATCGAGTTTGATTTTGTTGCCGATTTCTTCTTATGATGTGATTTTGGGTATGGATTGGCTGAGTCTGTATGAGGCTCGGATTGATTGTTTGAAGAAGCAAGTGAGTTTGCTTATGGATGGAGAAAGATGGATATTCCAAGGATTACGAGGTATTTTATCCTGTCTGATTTCTGTGTTGGAAGTCAAAAGAATGTGGAAGAAGGGTTGTCCAGTATTTTTATCTTCTCTACGGGATATGAACATGGATGTGGGTTCTCTTTCTTATATCCCGGTTGTACGGGAATTTTCTGATGTATTTCCTAAAGAGTTGGTTGGCTTACCTCCGAATAGAGATGTTGAGTTATCTATTGATATTTTTCCGGGTACAGCTCCTATATCGAAAGCTCCGTACAGGATGGCACCGAAGGAACTTTCTGAGTTGAAAGTTCAGCTTCAGGAGTTGGTGGAAAGAGGATTTGTTCGTCCTATCAGGGTGGAACCAATCTCTTTTTTTAGGACTGATAAAATAGGACTTTGAAAGCCTAATTTTTGTATAACGGGATTTATTAAAAAGTAAACGAAATAGTTAAAATGTTTATTTTTCTAAAAATAAAAATTAGAATGGACAATTGTTCTAGCTCAACTCTTTCTAATTTCACCCCTGCACACTGTAGGTCCACCATTTCATGTAGAGCAGCATATCTATTTCTTGTTAATAATAGGCTTCAATAGCTATATTGCTAAAACGAAGAAGAGAGATATATATGTATATATACATAGAAAGAGATGTATATATACATAGAAAGAGAGAGAGAGAGAGAGAGAGAGAGAGAGAGAGAGAGAGAGAGAACAGTCATATGAGAAATTATCTTGCAGAATCACACAAATCCTCGTGCCTCAAAACTTTCTTGTTATTGAAGTATTTTCAATCACATACTATCCATTGCTATGGCGAGCAGAATTAAAAATTTTATATCTTTCCATAGTTTTTTTTCACAAAACAAACAAACTATATATCTTTCAACTATTTTTATACACTTAAACGAACTTATATACCTTATTGGCAGGAGATTAATCAATTTTTATTTTATTTTTAGTTCAAACTCACAAAGAGGCCTACGCGTTAATATAAGTCAAAATTACAAGTCCTTAAGGGGACTATCAGCCCACCAATGCTCGAGGAGCTACAATCATTAAAAAAAAGAAAAAAAACCTAAGAACCAATTATCCCCATCTAAACAAAATACAAAGTTGTCTAGATGCACTCTAAGGAGGCACGAAGAAAGCGCCCAAAAAATAGAAAGCTCCAGAATAAAACAATCAGCACAAACTTTCTAGCAAAATATTTTCTCCAGGTGATAGTAAACCTTCAAAAAAGTCACAACAGAACCTAAAAACAAAAAAAAATAGCCAAGAAACAAATATTACCAGTCATCAAAGAAGAAATCCCTGCATGGTCCATCCATAGAAGCACAGAAACAGTAGACTGGCAAAGCTCGGTCATCCAGCAGAACCATAAACCAGAAAAGCAAAAAATTAGATCCAAAAGAAAATAAAATGCACATAAACCTCAAGGTAATAATAAGCTCCCAGGCCCAACACCTCCCGCACTCGTCGTAAACCAAACTGGCAAAGAACCAAAGGCATAGAGAAACCCTCACAGACCTCCCCATCCAGCAATACCAGATCAAATAAGCAAACAGGACGATGCAGTCAGAACACCAGGATATCACCTCCCATGCAGAATAGAACAGCACAATGACAATCGAACTTGGAAACCAAGCAAATAAAAAAACCATCAAACTAATCAGAAAGAAAATAGACACTATCTAGATCTAATATAAGGTAAACCCAGTTTATCAAGCTTGATTAAACCTCTTAATAAAATAGGCAGACTAGGCTCCTCAAATTCCTTCACAACAATAATCTGGCAACCCAACTTGGCCAACCAATCAGCACATGCATTTCCCTTATGAAAAATATGGGCCACAATATATTTCAGGTCAGCAAGCAACTGTTTAATTCTTCTAATAATATAAAAAAGATTAGGATGACCCATATTCTCCTTTTGAATAATCTGAATTAAACTTAAATCATCCACCTCGATAGCCACATTAACAATGCCTTTTCTATGGCATAATTCAAGACCTAAAGACAAACCCATGAGCTCAGCAAAACTAACCTTACAGTGATTTAAAGGAGCAGCATAAGCAATAATAATGTCGTCGTGCATATTACAAATAATACCACCCATACCACAACATTAATACAAATCGAGCCATTAGAGTTTAGCTTAAAAAAAAGGGGATACGGGTTTCAACCACCTCACTATTCTATCAACAGTGTTGGAATTATCAGAATTTAAAGAAATACCCAAATGCAAAGCCAAACCAGCGTAGTTTTTTGAATTTTTTTTCCGAAATCATATTAGTGGCATGAAGCTGCAAAATTTTGTTTTTAACATTAGCAATAATTTGCATGACATCCATTTGAATCTCATTATGCTTGGATTCATTTCTAGCTCTCCAAAGGCACCATGAAATAAGAATAGGTAATAAATTATAAATACGTCATTTAGACTTGGTCACCCAAGACTCAGCAATAGAACATATACTATCATGATGATTCAAGTTATCTTTATGAGCAATGCCAAAGAAAAAACTCCAAACTTTCTTAGCAATATTGCCATTAACAAAAACGTGGACCAAATTTTCAATATTAAAGCAACACTGATATTTAGACGTGATGATAAAACCTTTTTTCATAAGTAATGTGTCAACAGGAATAAAAGCTTTCATGCATCTCCAAGCAAGAATGTAATAAGATAATTGAATGTTATTGTGCCAAATAGCAGAGTAAATGTCACGACCCAACCCGACCGCGACGGATCCCGCTCGCATCGGGTCGCGACGAATCCCGCTCGCATCGGGTCGCGACGGAGCCAACAAATCCAGGATCTGGCTTTGGAATTTGCTTCAGAACTTTCTTCCAAAAATAATACAAATAGAAAACATAGAGCTACTATAAACATCCAAATACAACGCAGTTCATCTATTTTTTCATTCATCAAAATAATCATATACAGATACAATACATGGCTTACAGAAAGAAAGAACATAACATAAAAGCCATGACTGTACAAAAATTAAAAGTACAAAATACCTAATCACAGATCAAAATCTGGACAGCTAATCCAAGACTTCCTTCCCTTTCCCAGAACATGAAAACCACGCAGAAAGCAAGGATGAGCTAACAGCTCAGCAAGACATCAATCACCAATCAAAATCATCAGAAACTCACATCAGAAATAGCCTACGAAAATCACAGAACAGATACTTATTCAATCATAAATCAACAACCCATACTGAAAACTGAAGTCATGTCAAGTCAGAGTTCAAAACAGAGATCATAAAACTTCCAAGTCATAAAACAGACATAATCGTACAGAATAATCAGAATCGTATATATATCAGAGGATTCATAAAACAGATCAAATAAGTCACATAAAAGATCTCAGATATCAAACATCATGTTCCAGATAACATATCACGTATCAGATTCTCCAGACCCTTACAGAATCTCGACGGATTCTGGCCCCTTATGTCTCCCTTCCCTGACACTTATAGAATCTCAACGGATTCTGACCCCTTATAGCTCCATTCCCTGACACTTACAAAATCCTGACGGATTCTGACCCCTTATAGCTCCATTTTGATAGCACATACACAATTTATATTCAAATCATCTTATTTCAGAAATCTCAAAAATCGTACGAAAATTCAGCGGCATAACGACATTATACGAAATTTACACAAAATTCACAGATTCAAAAATTTACCAAATTACCACAAAACATTCACAACAACATTGTAAGACTTTCATTGTATTGACAAAACATTTTTCAACATCTTGATAATTTACAGTTCAATCAAAACACCGCAGAATTCAAAATATCCGGTAAAAATCTTCCAGAAAATACTCAAAATGTTAACAATTAATATTTCAGAGACATACCAAAAGTTACGCAGTAAAACCTTTGTCAACAGAAAATAATACCCGAAATTCGCTAACAGAAATGAAATTCGGAGCAGAAAAGTCGTCAAAAATCTCATTTCTGAAAATTGAGTAAGGCGAAATGTGCCTTACCTCAAGTCGGTCAACTTCTTTAACTGCACCAACGGACGAAAACAGACCGGAGTCGCCCAAAAATCACTTTTCCTTCTTTTTCCTTCGTTTTTCTCTCTCATGGCTTCCTTTTCTTTTTCGAAAATATCTCATTCTATATATATCCAGACTAATCGTACCGGACGATCGCAACTTCATCCCGGACGATCTATGCTCTAGACGAATTTCGTCCAGACGAAATTAATTACCGTCACGGACGATCGGCTCTAGACGATTTTCGTCTTGACGAAATTAATTACCGTCACGGACGATCAGCTCTGGACGATTTTCATCCAGACAAAATTAATTATCATCCCTGGACGATTGGCTTTAGATGAATTTCATCCAGACGATCTGACTTTCGTCCAGACGAACCATGTAGTCAAACAGGCTTTCCTACACAACCTGTACCGATCGTCCCGAACAAACCTGGAGCAAAAAATGATCTTTACAATTTCCCCAACTTCAGAAAAATGTCGTCCTCGACATTGCCAATCCAAAACTCAGTCAAAACAGATACGGATACAACTGCCTCATGTCCGACTCCTTCACCCACGTTGCTTCTCGTGCTGTTCGGTGCTTCCACTGAACTTTAACCAAAGAAATTTGTTTACTTCTTAACTTACAAACATCGTAAGCCAAAATCAACTCAGGTTCTTCTTTGTACTGCAGATTCTCCTGAATCTCAACCTCATCAGCAGATACTGAATCGTCAGGTCGTAGTCCTTGATCAAGTCAAGCCACCTTATTTGCCTCAAATTCAGATCCTTCTGAGTGAATATGTACTTCAAGCTCTTGTGATCCATAAAGATCTCACATCTGACGCCAAATCTTCAAAGCAAACACAACTGCAGCCAATTCCAAATCATGCGTTGGTTAATTCTTTTCATGTGATTTCAACTGTCTCGAAGCATAAGCAATTACCCTACCATGCTGCATCAGAACACAACCCAAACCTTTCAGTGAAGCATCACTGAACACTTGAAATCCTTCCGTACCTGACAGAAGTGCTAACACTGGAGCTGAAGTCAAACAATCTTTCAACTTCTGAAAACTGACCTCACACTCCAATGTCCAAACAAAAGCTACTGACTTCTGAGTCAGTCTCGTCAGAGGCGTAGAAATCTGAGAAAGTCCCTTCACAAATTTCCTATAATATCCAGCTATACCTAAGAAACTACGTACCTCAAATACCGTAGTAGGCATTGGCCAATCAGCAACAACTTGAATCTTCTGGTGATCAACAGAGATATCTTCACCACTCACCACATGCCCCAGAAAAGAAATGCTCTTCAGCTAGAATTCACACTTGGAAAACTTAGCATACAACTGATGTTGTCTCAAAGTCTCTAAAACAATGCTCAAGTGTCTGGCATGATCTTCCTCAGAAGTAGAATATACCAGAATATCTTCGATGAAGATGATCACAAACTGATCCAGATACTCCTTGAACACTCTGTTCATCAGATCCATGAAAATAGCAGGTGCATTGGTTACTCCAAAAGTCATAACCAAAAACTCGTAGTGCCCGTACCGAGTACTGAAAGCTGTTTTCAACACATCCACTTCCTTTACTTTCACCTGATAATATCCAAATTTCAAATCAATCTTCGAAAATACAGAAGAGCCAGAAAGCTGATCAAACAAGTCATCAATCCGTGGAAATGGATACTTATTCTTGATCGTGACTTTATTCAAATCTCTGTAATCAACACACATACGGAGTGTTCCGTCTTTCTTCTTCACAAATAGTAAGGGTGCTCCCCAAGGAGAAACACTAGGACGAACAAATCCTCTATCCACCAACTCCTGAAGATGAACTTTCAACTCAGAAAGTTCCTTCCATGCCATCTTGTACGGAGCTTTTGATATCGGAGCTGTACTAGGAAAAATATTAATAGAGAACTCAACATCTCTATTCGGAGGTAAGCCAACATACTCTTTAGGAAATACATCAGAAAATTCCCGTACAACTGGGATATCAGAGAGAGAACCCACATCCATGTTCATATCCCGTAGAGAAGATAAAAATACTGGACAACCCTTCTTCCACATTCTTTTGACTTCCAACACAGAAATCAGACAGGATAAAACACCTCGTAATCCTTGGAATATCCATCTTTCTCTATCCATAAGCAAACTCACTTGCTTCTTCAAACAATCAATCCGAGCCTCATACAGACTCAGCCAATCCATACCCAAAATCACATCATAAGAAGAAATCAGCAATAAAATCAAACTCGATTTCCACTTCTTGCCAAAAATATCAATCTTACAAAAACAAAACTTCCGGGCGATCAAATTTCTTTCAGTCGGAAAAGTAACAGAAAGAGAAACCGATAACAAAACATAATTCAGATGCAAAACATCAAAACAATGCTCGGAAAGAAACGAGTGACTGGCTCCAGAATCAAACAAAACATGACAGGGCTGATCAGAAATATAAATCGTACCTGTCACCACATCCGGAGCGTCTCGAGCCTCCTGCTGACTCAAACTGTATACTCGAGGCTGAACTGGAGCTAGAGCTACTAAACCACTAGACTCCCGCTGACTACTAGTAGGTGATCTCCGTGCAACAGAACTCGAACCACCACCTCTACCACCAGAGGATCCTTCAGTCACAGTGCGTGGAGGAATAGTCCTCGGTCTTCCTGCTGAACCAACAGGTCTACTATCAAATCGAAACTCAGATCGTCTATCGAATCCAGCCTGTGCACACTCTGCAATCCGATGTCCTGGCTAACAACATTTAAAGCACTGACTAGTCGTCCTGAAGCACTGGCCAAAATGTCGTCGTCCACAAGTTTGACACACAGGTGTCCCACTGACTGATCCAGAACTAGTCGTACTGGTAGTGGCAGTACCAGAAAATCCCGACTGTCCACTCCTCCTGGAGTCTCCAGAAACAAACCTCCTCTTGCCAGAGGAACCACTACTTGAAGTGTCACCTCCGAACCTCTTCCTACTCGTAGTCCACCGCTGCTGAGTAGCCTTCAAATCATTCTCTATCAGACGAGCTCTCTCCACAAGCTCAGAGAAATCAGAAATATGAAATGGCACCAGGGGCTGCCTCAGATTATCTCGTACTCCCCTCAGAAATCTGTAGCACCTCTCAGCAAAAGTACTTACCAACTGTGGAGAATAATGGGCTAAAGCAGTAAATTCTGCCTCATACTACATCACAGTCCTGCTCCCCTGAACAAGTCTCAGAAAAGTCTCCTGCATTTGCTGTCGTGCAGAAGGAGGTACAAACCACGATCGAAATTCCTCAGAAAACTCTTCCCAAATAATCAAAGAATTTAGCTTCCCTTGGAATTTCGCCTCCTGCTGGCCTATCCACCAATGCTCTGCTTCCCTATCCAACAGAAAAACTGCCAACGGTACTTTCCTATCCGGCGGACACTGCATACCGTCAAAAGTCTTCTCTAACCTCCTCAACCATTCTTCAGCTGCTCTGGGCTCAACAGTGCCCTCAAATCTCGGAGGTTTCAATCTCAGAAACAACTGCAGATGTTTATCTATATCCTCAGATCGCACAGTAGAGGCTCTACTCTGAGTCTCGCTCATCATCTGAGCAATCAATGTAGCAAACTGAGAAAGTGTATCAGAAACAACCACTGGGCTGTTCTACCCACCGGAGCTGCCTGACTAGCACTCTGCCCATATGTCATATCAGGGTCTGGCGGATCCATGATCACACAGAAAACTAAGCACAAAACAACAGAATAAAAATCCAGACAAACCAGACCTACCTCAGACAGACTCACAGATCACTTCCTATAGCTCTGTCTTACAATCCAAATTCCAAAATTATTGCTCTGATACCACCAAAGCTTGTCACGACCCAACCCGACCGGGACGGATGACGCTCGCATCGGGTCGCGACGGAGCCAAAAAATCTAGGATCTGGCTTTGAAATTTTCTTCAAAACTTTCTTCCAAAAATAATACAAACAGAAAACACAGGAGCTACTAAATCCAGACAAACCAAACCTTCCTCTGCGTATGTTCACTGGATAAAATAAAAGTTCCTGATAGTGAGGTTTTTTTTATTTAATATGATAGACTAAAAGTCAAATTTGTAAACTTATAAAACTAATTAATCTAATTAAGAAATTTAACTTTTATTTATATTGTTATGTAAATAAAATTCATATTCTGATAAGATGAAATTAGACTGTTCTTTGTAAATTTACTATTTTTTAATTATAATATTTTATTCAAATTATTTAAAAGGCATATATCATATAATTTATATTTTTATAATAATTAATCTAAATAAAATAAAATGCTAATGTAAATACAGAAGAAAAAAATTGAATGTATAATCGATAATTTGAACCTCTACATGAAAAAAACAATTATGATTCTGGAGATTCATTTCTATGTGATTATTTTTTATCAAGGAATTACGTACACAAGTAAAAAAATATTTAAAGTGTTTTATATGCATATTATAAAATTCTTATTTTAATATATCTAACATGAAAAGATGATAATAGAGTATTATATTAATAATTAAAAAGATTTAAGTGTTAGACATATAAATATCTAATAATTCCATAATATATGTAATCCAACAAAATGTTATAACAATAGAAATGGTTGAGAATACGATTAGCTTCGTAAGAACTTAACAATTTAGTGCAAGACAAAAATGAACAAGGATTTAGGCTTTGATTGGAATGGCTTTTATACTTTTTTTTTTTGGTTAGAAAAGTAGTTAGTAAAAAAAATAATGTGTATAAAATAGATAGTTTTCTCACTTTTTTTCAATTTTTTTTACTTTAAAAAACTGTTCCGGAAAAAACAGTGTTGAAATTGTGGTTGAGAATTGAGTTTTATAAAAAAAAATGATGTTGATTATGTTAATTTTTTTTTTAAGTGAAAATACTATTTTTTACATTATATATCTATTAAAACTAATGAACCCTCAATTATTAGTGGATCATAATGTTATAATTTTTTAAGTAATCAAATGATATACAATGAATTTCATGTTATGCATATTTTTTCATATTGTAAATGAAGTGCTCGTAATGTTGTGGTTGATAATGTTTGCCATATTGCATATAAAGCATATCAAAGAAATAGTATTTTGTTATCTCTTTTGCAGGATTAATTATTATGTCAGGAAACTAATCAGAATGGGCCACGTCACCCCTTCGTTCAGTATCGTAGCTCAATACTGCTTGATACCGCTGATGTGGTGCATTCTGATTAGTTTTTAGACGATGTTCTACGTCCAATCTCCACACAGAATAATTTCTCCTTTTACAGCCATTTGTGATTGAGATAACAGCGGGTGACGACATCGAATGAATTATAATTGTAAGGATTTTAACATAAACATATCACAAACCCCTGCGCAAAGATCCTGACTCTCGATTGTAGATCTTTTTGAGGCATCATTTCATTCGCACAAGGATAACATT
The DNA here is from genome assembly GCA_016618105.1 of Dendrobium huoshanense. Classification (NCBI taxonomy): domain Eukaryota; kingdom Viridiplantae; phylum Streptophyta; class Magnoliopsida; order Asparagales; family Orchidaceae; genus Dendrobium; species Dendrobium huoshanense. Next base: position 20,462,553 of record CM028353.1, on the reverse strand, counting down.
TGAAAATTAACTAGAACGAGTCCAACCATAAAAAAACATCTTTATGAAGATATTTTTATATCAATTTGATTATTATGATGGCGACCACACAAGTAACGTTGAGACAAATTATAAACCCTTTGCGACCGCCCATGCATTTGCCTATTCTATAAAGGGCCATTTCTTGTTGTGACATATTGACTAATGTACAAAAAATGTCAAATAAAAAAAAAACTCTTTAGTTCTCCACCAATATTCCACCCATCACACTCCACACATTTAATGAATTTAATTATTGAGCTATCTATAAGTCGGTAAAAACATTAATTAAAGAAAATTCATACACGTTGTTCATTCACTTCAAAAACTCAAAATCAAGTTGCTTTTGCAGCTCTAACATCACTAAGACAAATAAATTGCACTATCAGCATAATTTGTAATGCAAGTTCATATCTTAAGCTTCATTTGGAACTATTTTTTTGCTGTTTTTTAAAATATTTTTTTTAAAATTATTTTAAGAAGCAGTAAAAAAATCGTCTTAAATGAAACCTAATTAGTTATTTAACTAACAGTGCATGATAGCTAATTATCATTTAAAAAGTACAAAGTATCTAATAATTAAGATTCCTCGAACTGAAGACATCTCAATCATGGCAGAAATGTGGAAGATTGAAATTATTCAGGCAGGCTTATGAGAAGTATTTGTCTGTTCTCTTATGATAACATTTTTCTGAAGCTGAACTGGGGAGGTGTTTTTCTCTTCCAATGTTGTCTGTTCCATATCTTTCTGTGTAAATAATAATAGTTTCTTTAGCATTTGGTGAAGTTATCATAGACGACATATCTAATTTCGTTGTCCATTATAAGCAGGTCATCCTCAAATATAAGATCTATTTCAGAGAAAAGGACTTTTATTTGCAGTATTTTAATGTGGGGGAAACAAAAAGATTACTTCCTTTTTGTTGTGATATAATTTAATGTTGGATTTTTATTTTACAGGTTATTTGATTTGCTGAAAAAAAAAATTTGGAGTGCAGTATGAAATGATATAATATTTTGAAATATTTGCAATTATTTAGATCAATGTAAAACAAATATAGGTGATTAAATTTTTATTTGAATTGAGTAAAAAATGAATGCAATATAAAATTCTAAGATGATGCTGACTAATGGCCCATGGAAGGCGTAGGTGATGCCAGATGACAATGGGCAACAAGACAACGACCTCAGTTGAAGATGGTGGCGACAGGCGTTGATGATGAGAGCGGTGGTGGTGGTCGATATCAACCAACAACAAGTGACAGCGAGCAGTAGTGGTGGTTAGCACTGGTATGTGGCAATTGGTAGTGCCCAGTGGCCAACAATTACTAATGACAGTGGCGAGAGGAGGTGGCTGACAGCAATAACAAAGAATTTGCGGTGAATTTAAAAGTCGCTCAAATCTAACAATTTTAAAACACACCAAAAATTACAGTAGATGCTGCATTCTAATACATCAGAATTTTATACTGCATTTCCTGTACTTCAAATCAAACATAGATATATTTTCAAAACCCCTATATTTCAAATACTTAACACTTCTAAACAGTTCAATAATATTTTAAAATTTTAAAAAATTTATTTGGTGGTTAAATTTTACTTTTGCTAATCATTAAAAACAAAATCAAAGTTTGGTTTGATACAATGTCTTATATTTTGTGAAATAAATTTGTCATATTCACACATATAATTAAGAGCAACTCAATAAATTAAATTAATTCATACATGCCTGAAATTAATAAAAAAATCTGCAAATAAAAAAATCAGAATTTTTAGCACATTTTTGTACAAATCAAAACTATTTAAAAAATTTTTAGGAGAAGAGGTTTACCAAAATTCACCAAACGAAGCTTGTTATATATATATATATATATATATATATATATATATATATATATATATATATATATATATATATATATATATATATATATATATATATATATATATATATATATATATATATATATATATATATAAAAATTTTCACTTATATAAGTGTTTTAAAAGTCAAAATACATTTCCTGTTTTCTCTTTGTTTCTATATTTGCATTTTTTTTCTAATTTTTAACAAAAAATAACTAAAATAATACAATATTCTCTTATTTTACGTGAAACCAAAAGTCCTAAAAAATAAAATCAGAATGAAAATATGACAAGCCGGAAATAAAATAAAGCATAAATTAATAAGCTATGTTCATTGTTTAATAAGGTTTTGTTTGGAACAATTTTTTTACTGTTTTGTTATTCAAATCTCAACCACAGTTTTATTTTTTTCACCCACCGCTTTCATGAAACATTTATGCGATGAAATTGATTTATGTAATAGTTTTTAAAAAAGTTACCATCTCCACAGCAACTTTATAATCATCTTTATAAAAGCTGCAGTCATCCCAAACGAAGCCTAAATCGATTGAAATTTAGGGCCTATTTGGAACAGTTGTACCATTTAATAAAATTAGTTGTTAAGTTGCTATGGAGAAAACAATTTTGTCATTATGATTGTAGAAAAAATATCTTTTCACCACATAAATTTTTAAAAAGTAGCTAAAATAGTAGACAAATAAAATTATAGTTATTATTTGAAAAAATAAAAAATTATAATAGGTATTTCGAGATAGGATGCCACATATATATAAATTTTTATATAGACAAGTTAGGTGGTCATTTGAATTAAGAATTGCATAGTCACTCTAATTTTTTTTGCTTGGGACAAAAATCTGACAAAGTTTTTCTTATAAAAATTGCGAGGTCCAATTGTTCTTTATTTTTAAAATTAAAATATATGAGCTCACAACTTTCAATTAATCATTAATATTTATGATAAAAATACACAAGCTTTAATATAATGAAATAATATTAAGATTTTTAACTTTAGAATAGTTATTTTTTTCTGTTAGTTTCATTTCATTCAAAACTCCCATTTCTACCTAGTATTTAAATTAGGGTTGTTAATGCTGAACCCAACAAAAAATTGGACCCAAACCGTAAATACGAGGCTCGGGTTTTGACTCTATTATTGAATGAGTTGGGTTTGGATTAAGTATATAAATATTCGTGTTGAATTATTTTCAAGTTAGAACCAAACCTAGTCTATGTGAACTCAAATGGATGCTCATACACTACGGGAAAACACGCGATTACCGTCGGACTTTCCAGCGGATCATTTTGCGCCGGTAACAAACGGCGCCTGCAACGGTGCATGCTGCGACGGAAAACCTATGGCGGATTTACCGGGGCCAACAACGCCGGAAAGGTTCCGGCGATATTGGCGCCGGTCTATGCGTCGGAATAAACCAATATCTCACTATTTCCGTCGCACTTTAAGGCGGAAAATCACCGGCGCCATTACCGGCGGATATTGCGCCGGGCTATTTAAACTCAACGAAACAAAACCGGCGAATGTTGCGCAGGAAAAATCTCCGGCGTCAGATCCGCCGGAAAATCCGCCGCCGAAAGCCCTATTTTCTGAAACCGAGCCCCTCTGGCCCATCACTTCTTTCCTTCCGTTCTCTCACCTTGCCCGTAGATCGCCGTCGCCCTCCATCGCTCGCCCGTAGATCGCCGTCGCTCGCCCGTAGATCGCCGTCGCCGACGGTCAGAGGAGTTTGCCGATGAGTCTCATAGCTTTTGTGGTCGCTTCACCGCCGACGGTCGTTCATCTTCGCCGACGGAAGGTTTTATTTTTTTGTTTCTTTTGACAAAAATTTTTCCTATTTCAGTTGGATTACATAGATTAGGTTTAAGAACATATCTTTTTTGCTTTAGCCATGAATTTCTTTTTTGATTTAGCCATGGATGTTCTAACCATACATTTGCAAGAGGATGTACCCTATTGTATGCTTTTTGCTTTAGCCATGGATGTTCTTACCATACATTTTCAAGAGGATGTACCCTATTGTTTGCTTTTTGCTTTAGCCATGGATGTTCTTACCATACATTTGCAAGAGGATGTACCCTATTGTATGATTTTTGCTTTAGCCATGGATGTTCTTACCATACATTTCCAAGATAGATGGTCTTGATATCTCCAAGTGTTGATTTAGGTAGTGGGAAGGTAGTACTAGCCTTTGGAATGCTTAATCATATTGAGAATAAGTGTCTATTATGGAAGCTATACATTTTTTGAGAATAAGTGTCTATTATGGACACTTATAGAGAGAGTAAGGAGGATCTACATATGTTGTGTTTAAACACATTGCATGCATGTGCATGCTTTGACCAAATATTTTCTATTTCAGTTGGATTACATCAAGGATCATAGCCCATATCTTTTTTCTTTATCCATGGTGAAATATAGAGTGAATAAGAAGGATTTACATATGATACTTATTGAATTAGATAAAAACATATGATAAAGTTCAAAGAGAAGTGTTATGGAGAGTTAATTTTAGAAAAGAAAGGATTTACATATGTTATGGAGAAGTGCTTTGGGCAATTAAGTCATTAATAAGAAAACATGTTATTAGTAGAATTCAAGTTGGTTGGTTAAAGTGGAGGAATACATCAAACCTGTTGTGTGATAGAAAAGGACCATTTAAACCTGTAGGTAAAATTCTATAAATGATGGTGAGACCAGCAATGCTTTATGTCACATAATGTTGGCCATTAAAAGAGAAGTAAAAAATTAAGTTGAGTATTGTAGAGATGAGGATGATAAAGTGGTTGAGTGTCTTTACTCTTAGATACAATGCTAAATGGAGACAATGCTTCAGACCTATTGTGTGATATATAGTGGAGGAATGTTTAAGGCCTATTGTGTGATTGATATAAAAGTATTGCAGTGATGAGGATATTCAAAGAGCTTTTAGGGGTTTTCTCCGCCGGTAATGACGAAAATATTTTATTAGCGGCGGATATTCTCCGCCGGTAATAACGGGTTTTCCCGTAGTGATAGCTCAAAATCAATAATTATTAATCTTAAGGTTTTTCAATAATCAAAGAGCTTTTAAGAGATATATACAAAAGTTTATCAAGCAATGAACATTATTTTTGGAATGATTAGAAAGAAAATAAAAATCATGGCAAAAATATTAAATGAAATTTTACTTTATTTACCTTATAATGGCAAATTTTTTAAAAATATGCTTGTTATTTATATTTTTTCTTTTTAGAAATATTTCTGAAAAATCCTTTCAAAATCAAAATTTGCCTAACAAACTCTCTCATTAATGAAAAAGAAACCCAATACTCTATCCTTGATAATTGACACAAGCACCCAAACATCTAACCTTAACAAACATCAATAATTAGGATAACTGTGGAAGTGAGAGCAATACTTTAAATCATCAGTTCGGCGATGAGGAAAAGAAAGAGGATTTGGAGGAAGGGAAAGTGGGTTCTATTGAAATTTGGATTCCTATGGAAGAACTTAAGGAGTCGGCTAACTCTATGTCACCTCCCAATGGAAAGGGAAATTTTTTTGAAGAAGATAACAACTCGCTTTCCAAAAAGAAAGGTAAGAACAAAAAAGCCAACTTGAGCAACACCCTTAGGGTCACTAGAGCTTAGAATCAATATTTTAATGGTTAAAGCTCTTTTATGGAATATTAGGGGTGCGGGTGATTCTTTTTCTAAGGATAGAGTGAAGAATCTTTGTAGGATTCATGGTATTCATTTAATTGTTTTAATTGAACCCCTGATTGTTGCTACAAAGTTGGAACCTATTAGGGTTAACTTGGGTTTTGATTTCTCTTTTGGCAACTGTATTAATAAAATTTGATTTTTTTGGAAGTGTTCTATTTCTTTAGATGTTATCATGGATTTCCCCCTAGTGATTCACACTAATAATTCTTTGAATTAAGTTTCTTGCTTTCCATCTTTCGTTTATGCCTCTTGTTCTAGAGTTGGGAGGAATCCCCTTTGGGATCAACTCTTTTATTTTTGCTCTTCTGTTAATGCTCTTGGGTTTGTGGGTGGAGATTTTAATTGTATTACTAATGTTGATGAACGGGTGGGAGGTAAATGTTTGAATAGTTGCTATTTGAATGATTTATGTTTGTGCAACTTATGTAGTTTTGATGATTCCAAACATTATTGTTCAAATGAATAGTTATCTCCTAACAATTTCAGAAGATTTGCACTTGCTCTTGTGTGTACTAACATTTCAGGAAAATCAGACTCCAGACTACAAAAACTTCAAATCAAATTCAACATGAGAAATTTTGTTTATTTGAAGTTTGTCTTTTCTTTGAATTAATTTTGAAAGGGAGTGATTGTAATTGAGTGAATAAAATCTCTCACACACAAACTAAGGAGATCTTGAAATTCTATACTGATCGTACAGGACGATATATATCGTACTGGACGATCTGTCAGTTATCTCCTATAGAGCATTTGGAACGAATAGGAACTTGCTTTGAAAAAAATTTTCTAAGTCCTATTCGTCCAGGACGAATTTTATATCGTCCCGGGCGATGGGTTCTCTGTAAACATTTCGTCCAGACGTATTTTACCATCGTACGAGGCGACCAGTCCTCTGGAAAAATTTCGTCCAAACGAAAATAATTATCGTACCGGACGAACAGCTCTCTGGAAAATTTTCGTCCAGACGAAACCAAATTATCGTCCCCGGCGATTGGTCCTCTGGAAAATTTTCGTCCAGACGAAATAAATAATCGTCCAGGACGATCAGCTCTCTGGAAAATTTTCGTCCAGACGAACCAATTTTCGTCCAAACGATAAACCGACTTAGAACAGTTTTCAGCAGTTTCTAGAACCGACCTTGTAATAACCGTTCGTACTGGACGAACATAGTTCGTACTGGACGAACATAGTTCGTACAGGACGATCAGCTGTACGAAGTCATTTCGTACACATATACAAATAAGGTCGTTTCAGATCGTTTAAGTAAAATCGTCCAGGACGATCCACGATCGTACCGGACGATCCACTGCGTACAGAATTGAAAACTTGCAGTTTTTGGGCGGTTTTTCTTATCTTTTACATAAATAGTCCAAATTAGACTGCCACCCAACCTTTTTGTCATTTGATCTTCGTGCCTATTGAGAGAATAGCCAAGGGGAGAGTGGAAGAGAGCATTCAAAGGAGGATTCCTACCATTGGAGCAAGAAGGCTTCACTTGGATTGCTAAGGTAAGAATCTCTACTTGTGAAATTGGATTTATTCACTCTTTTCTTCCTTCTAGGTTCTTGTGAGAAGATCATTCAAGAAGGCCCGGTTCACTGCCGACACTTGGAGAGTGTGAACAGCCGTAGGGTTCTCTGCCCACACTAGGAGAGTGTGAAAGGACGACGGTTCACTGCCGACACTTGGAGAGTGTGAACAGCCGTAGGGTTCTCTGCCCACACTAGGAGAGTGTGAAAGGACGACGGTTCTCTGCCAGCACTGTGGATTGTGTAAAAGGACGACGGTTCTCTGCCGCACCGGGGAGTGGTGAAAAGAGGGTTTTGTACAGGCTTCTCCGCCTTGCTGTGGGTGCTAAAGGAGAGTCACTTTGTGGTATTAGTGCAATACTCAGAGGGTGCCTCTGAGGAGTGGATGTAGGTCTGGTTATAGACCGAACCACTATAAATCTGGTGTCATTTACTTTATTGCTTTTACGTTTCCGCATTTTAAATTTCAGTTTTAACAACTCTGTGGTTGAAAAATATTTTTCTACAAACTTTAAAAGAAAATTTCATTTCGGTTCAACTTTAATTTTAAGAGGGTTTAAAATTTTTAAAACTACCAATTCACCCCCCTCTTGGTAGCCGTGGGACATTTACTTAGGCTTAACAACCTAATTACTAGATTCAACAGTAAATCTCCTAATTTTCATGCTATGGAGGATTTAAATGATATGATAAGAAACTGTAATTTCCATGATATTGGTTTTTCTGGTAATAGTTTTACTTGGAATAAGGGAACTATGTGGCAAAGATTAGATCGCATTCTTTTCAATAATTTTTGGATAAACTCTTTTCCCAATACTCATATTACTCATCTTAGTCGTACTTTATATGATCATTCCCCCCTATTTTTAAGCATTAGTAATACCAATGATAACAATTTTTCTCCTTTTAGGTTTCAAAATATGTGGCTTCTTGATGATAATTTTTTTCGCACTGTGAAAGAAATTTGGGATGCTCCTCTTTTCCCCAGTGATAATGTGTATGGATTGACTAAGCTCTGGTTCAAACTTAAAAGGCTTAATCAAAAGCTTTCTTGGTCAAATTAAAGTATTTTTAAAATATTTTTTCTAGTATCTTGAAGGCTGAAGAAGATGTGGATAATGCTGAAATGGCTTATATGAATAATTCCTCTATTGATAATTTGACCCTTCTTAATGAAGCCAAAACTAATTTGTTCAAGTTGAAGGAAAAGGAAGAAGCCTATTGGAGACAAAAGGCATCTTCAAAATTTCTTGTAGAAGGTGATCATAACACTTCCTATTTTCATAATATTGCTAATCATAATAAGGTTAGTAGGCATATTCATAAGATTACTTCGTCTGATGGTAATGTTATTGAGGATCCTGATTTGTTCTCTTCCTCGAGTACTGAGTATTTCTTTAAAGTTTTTAATTCCAATTTTACTCATAATCTTAATACTGATTACTCCATTATTCCTTCTCTTGTTTTGAGTAGGATAATGATTTGCTCACTAATCCTCCTTCTGAAGAGGAAATTTGGAGTAATTTAAATAACATGAATATTGATTCTGCTGCTGGACCTAATGGTTTTACCAATAAATTTTTTCAGGAATCTTGGGATATAATTAAGAAGGATCTTGTTAATGCTGTTGTGGATTTTTTTTTGTGGAAATCCATTCCCTAAATTTTTTACAGCTACTTTTATTACTTTAATTCCTAAGTCGTAGAATATTAATTTCTGGAATGATTTCAGCCTATTAGCTTATGTTTCTTCTTCAATAAACTTACTGTTAAAATTTTAATAGGGAGACTTGTTTTAATTCTTCCTAATATTATTTCTTTGGAACAGTCTGATTTTGTGAAAGGCAGATATATATTTGACAATATTTTACTTGCACAAGAGTTAGTTCATGATTTGGATAAGAAGGTGGTTCGTGGTAATATCATTTTTAAAATGGATATTACCAAAGCATATGACAATCTCAATTGAGAATTTCTCTATGTCATTTTAAATTTATTTGGTTTTAATTCTCAATTCATTAATTTGATCAAAAATAGCATTGAATTTTGCTATTTTTCATTTATCATTAATGGAAAGTCTCATGGTTTTTTTCGATCTTCTTATGGTTTAAGATAAGGAGATCCTTTATCTCATACTATATTCATTATTACTATGAAATTCTTATCTCGTGGTCTTAATCATCTTTTCAGAATGAATCCTAAATTATACTTTAGGTCTGCTGGTGGTTTTCCTTTAACCCATTTGAGCTTTGCGAACGACTTCATTATTTTTTCTAATGGCACTATAAAAATGATTCATATTATGTTCAACTTTCTTAAGGTTTTTCAGCAAACTAGTGGTTTAACTTTCACAATTCTAAGAGTTGTTTTATTCCTGCTAAGTCTATTTCCTCTACTCGTGTTTAAACTATTGAAAGAAAATTTGAATTAAATAAGAGGCTCCTTCCGTTAAAATATTTGGGTACGCCTCTCTACAAATATAGAAAATATTCTCATTTATTTGATGATATTTTCTCTATTATCCATAAGAAATTTACTTCTTGGGCCTTCAATTTTTTATCTTATGGTGGTAGACTTGTTCTCATTAAGCATGTTCTTTGTTCCATCCCTATATATATGCTCCATACTTTGTGTACGACTTTAAATGTTTATAGGAGGATGGAGGTTTTATTTAATAAATTTCTATAGGACTCTAAGGAAGGTAATCAATCTATTATTTGGGGCTCCTGAAAAATTGTTCTGGAGCTATGGGTGAAGGAAAACTTAGTTTTAAAATGTTTACGAATATGATTAGGACCTATAATCATAAATTTTGGTATGGATTTAGAGCTTAAAATTTTTTTGGGCTAATTTATGATGTCTAAATATTATGTTGGGAAGCATCCGTTAAATTGTGTTATTAAAAAGGTGACTCTTTTAATTGGAAAAGATTATGTAACATTAAATGGGAAGCTGAGAAGTTTATTCAATGGGGTTTGGGAGCTGGTGATACTTATTTTTTGCCAGATAAATGGTTGGATAATTATTCTATTGATAATCTTTTATGCACCCTTTCTATCGCTACTTGCAAGGTCAAGGATTTTATTTGTAATGAGAGTTAGAACATTGATTTACTATCTAATTTGGTGCCTGAATTTATTATCAATTTAATTCTTAAGATTTTGATTCACTTGGAGAATGAAGATTGCATTTTGTTCAATCGCTCTAATGATGGGAATTTTAATACTAAATAAGTTTGGAATATGATTAGACAATATCTTTAGACAATATCTGCTTATAAATTATCTTAATATTGCTTTATGGCATGCTAGTATTCCTCCTTCTTATTCATTTCTTATTTGGAGGATTTTGCATAATTATATTCCTGTGGATTATATTCTTCTTAGGAAAGGTTTATTCATTGTTTCCAAATGTCAATGCTGCTATCACACTGAAAATATGAATCATGTGTTTTTTCATGGACCAATTGCTATGAAAGTCTGTATTCATTTTGACAATATGTTCAATGCATTTACTGCTTTTCAGTTAAACTCTATAGATGTTGTTCTTAATGAATGGTTTACTACTACTAAAGGCCACATTCGTAATATTCTTCCTATCATTATTTGTTGGTTTATTTGGAGTAGTAGGAATGCTTCTAAATATGAGAACATCAAAATGGATGCTACTACTATTATCTCTAAAGTGAAGAATAAAATTTATCAGCTTTTTGTTGTGAAGTTTTTAAAGGTTGACTCTTTTAAAGGTTATCATCACCTGGTTTATGAGTTTGGATTAAATTTTCTCTGCCCTACTGTTGGTTGTACTAACAAGATTATTTATTGGACGAAACCTGAGGTGGGATGTTTTAAACTAAATAATGATGGTTCCAGAAATAATACTAAAGCGAGTTGTGGTGGTACTATTCAGGATTCTAATGGTGCTATCATTGTGGCTTTTGCTCATCCTTCTAATGCTACTACTGCGATTCAAGTTGAACTTGAAAGCCTCTTATTTGGGATCCAATTAAGTAATTCTCTTGGCATCATTAATTTATGGCTTGAAGTTGATGCTTTGCTCATTATCCATTATGCCTCAAGTTATAAAATACCTAATAAAAAATAAATATGATCATGTCAATGGGTGTAGAATAAGCAAATCTATAATTTACTAAAAATTACATAGTGAAAGTTTAATACATATCTAGATTTTAATTGTACCTTTTATAATTTCTAATTTTATTTAATCTCAAAAATCCTAAATAAATTAAAACCATTAAAAATATAAGTAGGTTACTAGTAGTCTACCTTGAGATGAACTATTTTCTAAACAGATCTAATGGATTAAATGGCCTCAGAGATCCATGAATCCCTCTTCTCTCTCTTAACTTTCCTCTGCACTTCTCTGCCTGCCTTTCTTCTCTCCAGGTAAAATGAGGTAAATGGAATGGCTTATGATGTAACAACTTAAAAATATAAAAAACTAAATATTTGAAATTCAAGAAATGGTCGATTTGTATTTATATTTTTTGAATTAATTTGTATATGTTTGGAAGTATTTTAATGCTTGAAAATAATTGCATGTACTCTAGAAGGAGTCCCAAAGGTCTGGAGCAAATTTTGGCAAAATTTTAAAAATATTATAACTTGAGCTCCCCAATGTTGGGTTTTAAAGCGCATCGGCACTACTGCAGAACTAGGCACTAAATAAAGACATCATAGCGTTATGGGCTCTAGAATTAAAAAAAATGAACTAGCACTGTAGCATTTGGTGGTAGCATCACAACGCTAGGCCATTATCTATATTTTTATATATTTTAAAACCCACTATTCTGACTCATTCGAATGCCTCACTAGCCAAAATAGAGAGAAGGTTTTTAGAGAGAGAAACTCTATTTTGAGCCTCTTCAAGTCATTTTTAACCAGATTGAGGTAGGTCTTATTATGTTTATCTACGTTTTCAAAATTTTGATGTTTTTCAACATTTCTCATTTAAATTTTTATTTTTGTTACCAAAAAATATGAATACTTTTGCACTGATAAAACTTTCACCACATAACTTTTTATATGTTATAGAGATGTAAATTATGAATATTTTGAATATTTTTCTAAAAATTTTGTACTAGGTATTTTGAACTTTGTGAAGTTTTAACTAAAAAAAATAATAATTTGGACTCTAAAAAATAGTGTTATAGTATGATTGAACTCTTGAAATGATACTTTACATAATCCTTTATAATTTGGTTATATTTTCCAAATGTGCATTTTTTTCTCAGTATGTATTTTATTGCAAGCAAGTTATTAATACAAGCATTGAGAATGAAAATATTTATGTAATTGGGTAATAACTTGCCCTTATTAATTTTATTGTAATATGTGTAAAAGATAAGTAGAGAGTGATTGACCCATTGATTAAAGATTAATTGACTTGTACATGATGGAGGAAAAATAGGCTTTCCTTTAAATACTATGATTGTGTGTTATCCTCTACTGATTCACATGACATAATAATTAAGAGTTATAAAGAGTTATTACTATACAGTTCGTCAACGAGTGACGAATATTTTTACTGGGTCAATGGTTTACTAATTACTAATTAGTGACTACTGAAAGATATCGTAATAGTCAAGACTTCTTACTTATTTAGTGTGACTACTGAAATGCTGGTTATTGATTCATTATTATTGTACATATTTATTGATATTATATTAATTTACTGTCACGATATATATTACTATTATAGCATTGATTTATTGTTACTATTACTAGATTTACTGTTACTAATACATACACTAATATTGTTACTAAATTATTACTAATATTACTACTGATTCACTATTATTATTATTCATTCATTGTATTGATTATTAATATTGAGCATATGATATATTGAGCACGTGATATACTGAGCATGTGATTAAGATACTAATATGATATTGATTTAGAATAACTAGATGATATATGTACATCGTTGTAAAATTTAACTATATTAAACTAAGCTAGATAATTCTCTATCAATGCTTTAGTTTTATCACTTTATATAATTGTTTTATTGATTGATAGAACTTATATGATGACTGTTTTATTGATTTAATTCGACAGTCATACTAGTTTACTATTTTCCCCACTGTATTGATTTACTGACTTTCGTACCATACTCCTTTATTATTTATAGATTCTACTATTACTTCATGTGAATTTTACTATTTTTATACTAATTCTTGATCATATGAATGTTATTGTTTTGGAATTGATTGATAAAATGCATATTACTTCTCTACAATGCTTTGAATTTAGTGATAGGATTTTAGTGACCTCCTGGGATGTTTAACTTATTACATTTAATCTAAATGATTTTAGGTAATGGTAGATAATCTGGTAGGTGAAATTGATCAGATTATAATTCTCCAAGTTTATTGGTAGTTATTCTTTTGTACTTAGGACTAGTGATGATAGATTGTGATAATATGATTCGTGAGTATTATATATGATTTTTTAGTCAAATAATATTGATGCATATGGATGTTTTAATGAATATAATTTATTTCTATCGACATATGATTTATTACTGATAGAAGAAATTAGATAGATCAAGTAGTTTTTTAATAAATGATAAAAAATAGAAATTTTTCAAATTAGATTTTCTATTAATTAATCAGATTTCTTAATGGATTTAGATATTTTCTAAAATTATATATTAGTGTCATGGTGCCACATTTCATAGCACCGCGGTGCTACACAAGGGAGGGTTTTAGAATTTCAAAACAAAGATTTATGTGACGCTCCCTCAATATTATAGCGATCTTAAGTACTTCATTATTCAACAGAGAGGGCAGCGCCATAGTGTTGCCTTTATAGCATCGTAGCGCTCCCAAGGGAAAACCTAAACTTAACCTATTCATTCCTAATTAAATTCACAAGTCTCTTTTTCAACTTAATTAAACAAAAAATAAATTTAAACATTTTTTATAATATTAATAATAGCAAATATACTTACAAATCTTATCGGGTCATATTCAGGTCATTAGGTGTTCTAATTATTGTAAAATTGATCATTACATTATTGGTTAGGATAATTGTATGGCTTCTTAGTTGGCTCTGTATAGTCATCATGCTACATACTTCATTAATCCCAAGAATTTTGATAAAAAAAACATATTTGAGACTAGGTCTATGCTGATTAAAGGACAAAGTTAAAGTCATGTGGTTGCATTCCTCATCCTTGGACATAATTTTGAGAAGTACCTCAAATGAATAACTAATTGCTATGGGTAAATATCTCTGAAAATTAAAGAATTTATGAGCCATCAAAGGCTAATTTAATATTTTGGTTTTAATGAATTAGCAAGACCTATCTTTTGAGTGACTTGGTGAGTCTTATTACTACACATGTAGAGGCCTTGGAGTTCAATCTTGGTATGTTTTGAGTTGGTTTAGAACTATCTATTTGTTAAAAAATATTAAAAAAATAGTAAAATTATGTATTTTTTTCTTATTAAAAATTTAATGAAATTTTAAAAAAAAAATTGGTAAATATGCAAATTCATGTTTAACTTAATAATTATGAATTAGTAAACCATTTCATGCAGAAAAGTTTTCTAAAATACTAAGAACTATTTAAATTAATTATGTGCTTATATTATATAATTTATTAATTAGAGAAATGTAATCATTTATACTAAAATTTAAAAAATGATATTTGATTATATCAATTTATGATCTTAATCTCTTAATTTTAAAATAAACTCAATCCTTTATTAGCTTCCACTAACATTAAGTCGTTATCTTTGAATTCTAAGAGTTGCGTAGAATTCTTTGAAGTCATAAAATTTATTTTATATATTTATTATAAGTACATCATGCATGTATATATGAAGTATATGACGAGGCGTTAAATCCATATATTGGCCCAGCCCATCAAAGTTTTATTAATAATGGGCCAGCCCAGCTCTTTCTTAATTGCATCGAACTTATTTATTTTGTACTGAGCTCAAACTAGATTAAGCTCATCTGCTGACCTCGAGTTCGGCTCGATTGCTCCGGTTCGATAATAATGCTTGAGATTGACTCCTTTTGAAGCTCAATTTTTTATTTTAAACCAGGAAAACAAATAATTAATTTTGATAAAATTAATATAAACTAAGTCAGCCTAACCAGCCGATGAGCCAAGCCAGGGCCAAGCTCTACTTTGAGTTCGCATAATATATGAACTCGATTTTAAGCTAGAACTCAAATTCGTAGCTCGATCAGCTCGACTTCCAAACTTGTTAGCGAGTCAATTTAACCTTGGCTCACTTACACCTCCACACTCAGCCATTGCTTCATGTATGATCTCTCATTTAAATCATGAGCCAATTCAAATTTATTGTTGTTCTCAGGCCAACCTTGCATGTAGAAGTAGGCATGTTTTTTCTTCCCTTGCAACAACTATCATTAGATAATGTTGCTTGACTTGGTACACACTTATATATTATATTGAACTTTCGGCCACTTAGATTATTTTATAGTATAAGAAATTAGTAAATTAATTTAATATTGTAATTTTTATGATCAATTTGAGCTATTAGTTAGTTAATAAGCTCCCTCTGCCTTTAAATAAAATTTGGTAAAAATTGATGCCTTATGTACTTCCTCCGGCTTAGTTCCTAAGATTATGAATCCTTTCTTTCAGGGAACAATTGTAACAAAATATTTGACATAAATTATGTCAAGATAAACTTAACTTTTATTATGTTTACTTTAAGATTAGCGCATTGTTGGCCTTAGGATGATTCGGCTCGAAGAGTAGATGCATTAGATCTAATCTATATTAAGAAAGGAGAGGTATATCTAAAAAGAAATGGGTAGAAAATAATAGAAATGATATTTTTTTATTTAAATAAGAATTTGAATTTTAATAGAATATTACTGAGAAAGAATGATTCATACATTTGACCCTACATAATGGGATAAATGTTTTATATTATTATTGTTGTTGTTGTTATTATTGTTGCAAGATTAGTACAAAACAAGTTCTTCACATATGGTTAACTTAAAATATAATAAATTTTTTTAGATAATAAGAAATATTTTATTACATCTCATAATGGCCATTTCACTACCACAACTCCATACAATCAAGATTCCGATCTCAAGAACCCAATTTGCTTTGTCAATCATATTACTCGCTATATTTGACATAAAACATATATTAAAGATGAAGCTATGATTTTTCATTCATCAATCGAATGAAATTTCAGTCTTCACCTTCATTGTTATTTTG
This sequence comes from Dendrobium huoshanense, assembly GCA_016618105.1. NCBI lineage: Eukaryota > Viridiplantae > Streptophyta > Magnoliopsida > Asparagales > Orchidaceae > Dendrobium > Dendrobium huoshanense. The sequence goes on along the minus strand of CM028353.1, from coordinate 20,446,181 downwards.
AAAGATCATCAACTAAGATGCAAACATTAAGCATTGGAACTTACGCATGAATAATTGAGAATCCTAGTGGTCGTTGGTCTCTTTCGGAGATTCTAACATTTGGTGGTTTAGCGCGGGGGTTAATATGTCTTTGTTTGTGTTGGTACTTTGGACCAATTTTAGTTATCTAGGTTCATTTTATTCTTGTATTAGTCATATGAGTAGAGAGGTGTGCTATCTCCCTCCTTGCCCCCTCTCCATTCATTCTCTTGGAGTAGCCATCCAAGATGAAGCTTTTAGATCCATATTACTTTCCTCCAAGAAAAATCCAAATAGTTTGTGATCCTTTGGTTTTGTAATTTGGGAAGGGGTGTTTCTTCATCTCCAATGAAAAAAGTAGTCATTTTCAAACAAAAAAAATCTATACAACTCATCTTGATCTATTAGTTGGGAGCCTATGTTACCAACTAAGAGATCTTAAGTTTGAAGCTTGCATTTATTAGAAAGAAGCCCAAGAAAGAAGAGAAAGAAGAAAATGAACAGAAGATAGATACTCCTTCTCGACCACCACCGGACTTTCACCCGGCAACTTACTGAGGCTGGAGTTCTGCCATAATGCCATCTAACATTGGAGTTCTGCCCGGCCGTTGACTGACGTCGGACTTCTACCTAACACCAAAATTATGCCCGATCATCGACTGGCGTTAGACTTTTACCCAACGTCGGACCTGCGCTCATCGCCAAATTTCTACCTGAAGTCGAACTTCTACCCGACGTCAGACTTCTGCCCTTCGCCGGACTTTCACCGGACTTCTATCCAATGCTAGATATTATATTGATTTACTGTCATGGTATAGATTAATATTATAGCATTGATTTATTATTACTATTATAGGATTTACTATTACTAATACGGACACTAATATTGTTACTAAATTATTATTGATAGTACTATTAATTCACTATTACTATTATTCATTCATTGTATTGATTATTGATATTGAGCATATGATATATTAAGCATGTGATATACTGAGTATGTGATTAAGATGCTAATATAATATTGATATAGACTAACTGGATGATATGTGTACATCGTTATAAGATTTAACTATATTGAACTAAGCTAGATAATTTTCTATCAATGCTTTGGTTTTATCACTTTATATAATTATTTTATTAATTTATAGTATTATACGATGACTGCTTTATTGATTTGATTTGACACTCATACTAGTTTATTGTTTTTCCCATTGTATTGATTTATTGACTTTCATACGTACCATACTCTTTTATTGTTTATAGATTCTACTACTACATATGAATTTTACTATTTTTTAATGATTCTTGATTATAAGACTTTTATTGTTTGGAATTTATTGATAAAATGTGTATTGCTTCTTCGTCATGCTTTGAATTTAGTGATAAGATTTTAGTGATATGCTGGGTTGTTTATCTTATTATATTTAATCTAAATGATTTCATGTCATGGTAGGTGATAGGTGTGTGAGATTGATCATATTATGATTCTTCGGGTTTATTGGTAGTTTATTTCTTTCTAATTTTTAATTATTCTTTTGTTCTCAGGATTAGTGATGATAGATTGTGATAATATGATTTGTGAGTATTGTATATGATTTTTTGGTCAATAAATTTTGATGCATATGGATGTTTTAATCAATAAAATTTATTTCTATCGACATATGATTTATTATTGATAAAAGAAATTAGATAGCTCAAGTACTTGTTTAATAAATGATAAAAAATAGAATTCTTTCAAATTAGATTTTCTATTGATTAATGAGGTTTCTTAATGGATTTAGATATTTTCTAAAATTATGAATTAGTGTCATGGTGCCATTAATAGCACCGCAGTGCTACCCAAGGGAGGGTTTCAAAATTTCAAAACAGATATTTATGTGATGCTCCCTCAATATTATAGTGATCTTAAGTGCTTCATTTTCAATAGAGAGGGTAGCGCCACAGTGTTGCCTTTATAGCATCATTACGCTCCCAAGGGAAAACCTAAACTTAACGTATTCATTCCTAATTAAATTCACAAGTCTCTTTTTCAACTTAATTAAACAAAAAATGAATTTATACATTTTTCATAATATTAATAATAGCCAATATACTTACAAATCTTACCGGGTCATATTCAGGTCATTAGGTGTTCTAATTACTATAAAAGCGATCAACGTTATTAGCTCCATTATTGGTTATGATAATTGTATGGCTTCTTAGTTGACTTTATATAGTCATCATGCTACTTCATTAATCCCAAGAATTTTGAAAAAAAATCGTATTTGGGACTAGGTCTATGTCGATTAAAGAACAAATTTAAAGTCATGTGGTTGCATTCGTCATCCATGGACATAATTTTTAGAAGTAGCTCAAATGAATAACTAATTGCTATGGGTAAATATCTCTGAAATTAAAGGATTTATGAGCCATCAGGGGCTAATTTAATATTTGGGTTTTAATGAATTAGCAAGACCTATCTTTTGAGTGACTTTGATGAGTCTTGGTACTACACATGTAGAGGCCTTGGAGTTCAATCTTGGTATGTTTTGAGTTGGTTTAGAACTATCTATTTGTTAAAAAATATATAAATAAAATACTAAAATTCGGTATTTTTTCTTATTAAAATTTTAACGAAATTTTAAAAAGATTGGTAAATATGCAAATTCATGTAACTTAATAATTATGAATTAGTAAACCATTTCATGCATAAAAGTTTTCTAAAATACTAAGAACTATTTAAATTAATTATGTGCTTATATTAAATAATTAATTTATTAGATTAATGTAATAATTTATACTAAATTTTAAAAAATGATATGTGATTATATCAATTTATGATCTTAATCTATTAATTTTAAAATAAACTCAATCCTTTATTAGCTTCCACTAACATTAAGCCATTATGTTTGAATTCTAAGAGTTGCATAGAATTATCATTGTTAGACTTTAAAGCATAAAATTTATTTTATATATTTATTATTAGTACAACATGCATGTATAAAGTATATGACGAGGCGTGAAATTCATATGTTGGCCCAGCCCATCAAAGTTTTAAATGGGCTAGCCCAGCTCTTGCTTAATTGCATCGAACTCAAACTCAAATCAAAGTTTTAAATGGGCCAGCCCAGCTCTTGCTTAATTGCATCGAACTCAAACTCATAGCTCAATCAGCTCGACTTCAAAACTTGTTAGTGAGTCAATTTGACCTTGGCTCACTTACACCCTCACGCCCAGCCTTTGCTTCATTTCTGATCTCTCATTTAAATCATAAGACAATTTAAATTTATTACAGTTGTTCTCAGGCATGTTTTTTTCCCTTGACTTGCTACATTCTTGTATATTATATTAAACTTTCGGCCAATTAGATTATTTTACACTATAAGAGAAAATTAATTTAATTTTGTAATTTTTATGGTCAATTTGAACTAATAGTTAGTTAGTAAGCTCCCTCTACCTTTAAATAAAATATGGTAAAATTTGAAGCCTTATGTACTTCTCCATATGACTTAGTTCCTAAGATTATGAATCATTTCTTTCTGAGAGCAATTATAACAAAATATTTGACATAAATTATGTCAAGATAAACTTAAATTTTATTATGTCTACTTTAAGATTAGTGTGCTGTCAGCCTTACGATGACCCGGTCGGAGAGTAAATGCATTAGATCTAACCTATATTAAGAAAGGAGAGATATACCTAAAAAGAAGTGGTTAGAAAATAATAGATATGCCTTTTTTTATTTAATTTGACTCTTAATAGGATACTATGGAGAAAGAATGATTCATACAATTGACCCTACATAGTGGAATAAATGTTTTATTTTATTATTGTTGTTGTAAGATTAGTACAAAACAAGCTTTTTACATACGCTATTAGTCTTAAAATATAATAATTTTTTTAGATCATCTTAATATAACTTAAATAAAAATATTCTCAAATAAAAATCTTATTACATCTCATAAAGGCCACATTTCACTACCACAACTCCATACAATCAAGAGTCCAATCTCAAGAACCCGTTTTTCTTTGTCAATCATATTACTCGCTATATTTTAAATAAAGCATATATTAAAGATGAAGCTATGATTTTTCATTCATCAATTGAATGAAATTTTTTTCTTGACCTTCATTGTTATTTTGACAGATCATCAACTAATATGCAAACATTCAACATTGAAACTTACGCATGAACAATTGAGAATTCTAGTGGTCGTTGGTCTCTTTCGATGATTCTAACCTTTGGTGGTTTAGCGCGGGGGTTAATATGTCTTTGTTTGTGTTGGTACTTTGGACCAATTTTAGTTATCTTGTTTCCTATGTTCATTTTATTCTTGTATTAGTCATATAAGTAGAAAGGTGTGCTCTCTCACTCCCTACCCCCTCTCCATTCATTCTCTTGGAGTAGCCATCCAAGATGAAGCTTTTAGATCCATAAAAATTACTTTCCTCCATGAAAAATCCAAATAGTTTGTGATCCTTTGGTTTTGTAATTTAATAACGGGTGTTTCTTCATCTCCAATGAAAAAAGCAATCATTTTCAAACAAAAAAAAAACTATACAAGTCATCTTGATCTATTGGTTGGGAGCTTATGTTACCAACTAAGAGTTCTTAAGTTTGAAGCTTGCATATATGATGTGCATGTGAGTTTGCATTTAATTCAATCAAAAGTACTAGAAAAACTAGAAAAGATGAAAAAATATACTAGAAGAATAGGAAAAATAAATAAATAAATAAATAAATAAACTATATCTTGGGACCTAATCCATAAATCATTTTGTTCTTCTTTCCTCCTACTATGAAGCTCCTCATCAAAGGCGGATCTTTTTTCTTTTTTTTTTTGTATGGGAACACAAATTATTGATTTTTAAAAGACCCTCTAATTTTTTCATCTGTGCTTAGCATCAACATTGGTGATTAATTTTTTTTTCAAAATTGTCATTAAAAAAGATAAATTAACCTACAAATGAAAAATTTTGCTCTTCATATTCTTTTTACATGTTATATACAATTTTATTCTTCGAATTTTCATATTTTTAAATCTTTATATAATTATTTTATTATCAATATTATTAAATATATTTTTCAATATATAATCAAATTTATCTAAAAATTTCTCATATGAGTGTTTAAACGAACTTTTTACAACCTTCGGTCAAAGCATAATGTGATTATCTATCTTTTATTTATTTTTTCTGCATATTTTACTTCAAGCTTGCATATTTCAACACCTGGGTTTTTTTTTTCATATGTGATTATCTATCTTTTATTTATTTTTTCTGCATATTTTACTTCAAGCTTGCTTATTTCGTTGACCACTTGGCTGTAGACCTGATCTCACTTCACTAGTGTTAATATGATGAATAGAATACACACTGGTGTTTCCTATTAGTGGTGTTGAAGTAAACGCCCCATATGTATATAAATTGTAGACAAATGATAAATTGTAGAGAGAATGATTTACATTTGAAAAAGAGGAAGAAATAGAAAAAAAAAAAAAAAAAAAAAAGGTTGAACAGTGAATCGGCTAGCTGGCCAGTTATGATTTACTATAATACCGGTTTCACACAAAACTGCTATCGAATCTTTTGATAAACCGGTCCCGATTTTAAATTACTGGGCGATTCATTTGAAAAAAGATTTGAGATGTTCAAACTCAATCGAATGGCCTAAAATTAAATAAGGTAAAGCTTATACCTATACCCTTTCTATGCTTCTTCTTTATCGTCTGACTCGCCGTCTTTTTCGCAAAGCCACAATGAAGAAGGAATCGAAGAAGAACATGATTGACTCCTCTCCGACCCACTATTGTGAGTTCATCATTCCTTCTTAACACTCGCTCTACTCTGTTCTCCTCGCACTCACATTGTGTTCTTTGATTCTCGCATTTACTGTTTATTTTGAGACGCTTTTTTATTAAAATGTGGTGTTTGAATATTGAAAAAGATTTTACCGATTCGGTCCTTCGCCAGTTGATATTTTTTAATTTTAATATAATTTTTTTTTTAATATTAAATTAAATTAACTTAAATATGATATATTATTCCAAATATTTTTAATATTATATACATTATTAAATACAAATGTATCATAACAACATGCTTCTTTCACCCCATGAGGGCTCCTAAACAATGCATACAAGAAAAGTTATATAAACAACGAAACATAAAGCTCCTAAGTGATGTGGTACTAAACAACTTGTATTTTCTAGTTCCAATAATATATGCATGATAGGTACTTCTTCTATGAGAATTTGTTTAAAAATAAAATTGTATAAAACATTCAATTAAAAAATAATTATAATAATTTTCAAAATTCTTAAATATATAATAAGAAATAATCACATATAATTTTTAAAATTCTAAAAATTCTCTAAATGTGAAATTAAATGATATTAAGAAGAATAAAAAATCTAAAAAAATAATATTATATGACTTTATAAATATAGTTTTATAATGTGAATTTTATATATAATTTATAGATGTTCAATTTTTAGTATATATTTATAAAAAATTGTGTCATGATTATAATATTTAAATATAATAAATATTTATTAAGTCATCCTGTTTGACCTCGGTCGAACCATCGAGCCGCTAACCTCTTCTTCTTCCGGTTCATTGGCCGGTCCGATTTTTAAAGCCTTGGTATTTAATTATAAATTTATTGAATTTATTTGTTATGTTTTTTTATGCTTCATATTATGATTATGTTCAAAAAAATTTATATACATTTACAAATAGGTGTATTATTATTATTATTATTATATTTAAAAATAGTAAGTATTTATTACATCATCCCTTTTGATACCGATTTGATCCCGATCGAACCATTGAATCACTAATCTCTCCTCCTTTCAGTTCATTGTCCGATCTGATTTTCAAAATCTTATTAATTCTTTGTCATAAAGGTAATAGTCCATTATATTTTTGTACTCTAACTTATGATATGTTTATACGGTAATTATTTAACCTATTAATTCTTCTGTTGTGCATTCATTACTATATCAATATAATTTGAATTTAAAACATACATATAATTAATTAATACAATCATTTATACATATACATATAGCATTAATCAAAAACACATGTGCAACTAATTAAATAAATTATATATATATATATATATATATATATATATATATATATATATATATATATATATATATATATATATATATATATATATATATATATATATATATATATATATTTTATTTTTAAATATACTTAAGTTAAAATAAATAAATTACATTCATACATCAAAAATAAATTTAATTTATTAAAATAATATCTAATGATAATTTATTAACATATTATAAATCTAATTTAAAAAATGAATTTAGTATTATAGAAATCACAAATCTAAGATGTAGGTATGCAAAAACAATCATAGATCTAAGAATGAAAGCATAGATCTAAGAAGAAAAATTGTAAATCTAACAAAAAAAAATTTGTTTTAACATTAAGGTTTCATTTATGACAACTTTCTTACTGCTTTTTGAAGTAATTTTTTATCACAAAATTTTTTAAACTATATATTTTTTTATCAAAATATTGTTTTAGAAAGCAGTAAGAAAACTATAATCTAAATAAAAGATAGATCTATCAAGCTAACAAAAAAATATAGAATAAAACGTATATAGAATAAAAAATATGAAACTCTACCAATCAAATTTGAATTTAAAGCTTGTCATATCATCAAATCTATGTTGTCAGACATATATATATATATATATATATCCTAAATGAAGCTGGAGAAGATAGTAGAATAAAGGAGGCAAAAGGAGATGGAGTATGTCAAGGTATGAGGATGATTAGATATGAATTAATAAATTTTCAGGGTTCGAATTATATCATAAATTTGGAAAAAAATATTGTATTACTTTTTAGCAAACACCCACTTATGATTTTCTATCGAAAAACCCATCAAAGATCTCAATAAATTTTCCCACTAATAATTTCATCTTCACTTGTAGTGGTCTACTCTTATAATTGATGGAATCCATAGTTTCACTTTTTTATGCTAGGAGCTCCTATCCTACCCACTCAGGTTGGATAAATTATTACGTTCGAAGTCTAGACGTAGATTTAATTCCATTCAGACTATATGAGTGTATACACAGTGTACAAAAATACATAATATATTTGTTTCCATGTTGTTTATACACTATGTACATAATTTGTATATTCACATAGTTAGACGTAACAAAATTTATGGGATTATAAGATGAGGATTTAAGAATTTAGTATATCCTCATACCAGCATTCAAATAACCTTTAGGGACTATTAGATTAAAGATATTAACAATAAATAAGCTAGGCTTTTTCAAATTTAACAACCAAATTTTATAATTTATATTAGAATGTCTCTACATATATTTTTTTAAAGGGAAGTTTTGTTCGCTAAAAGAGGAATGCAGAGTAAATTAGAATACATTGTAAAATGAATGCTACATATTTGAAAGATTTAGAATTATTTGAATAAATGCAAAATAAATGCAAATAATTATTTTTTTTATTTAATTTGAAGTATAGTGAATATAATATAAAGTTTAGTGATGATGGTAGTAATCGATTAGTGGGCGAGTAGAAGGGAGATGACAGCGGGTAGATAGGTAGGTATAGAGAGCAGAATTAACTTGTGGTGCAGTTAAAGTTCAAATAAATAAAAAATAAACATTAGATTAAATTTAGAATTCACTAAAATTTTACTCTTCATATATTTTTATCAAATCAAAAATCAAGATTTTTAGAACCCCTACATTAAAATCTTTTACATTTATTATTCATTCCAAACAAACCCCTAATTTTTTAGACTCTTCAATGATTACCATTGTGTAATCTAATTTAAATTCTAATGTCTAATGATTACAAAATTTCATCTACTGCTCAAGCATCATCCAATAATGTCTAATTATTCCTCCTCAATTATTGACAATGATTAAGACCTTCTTTGGGACATCTTTCTTCATTCTTTCTAAAGCAGCTTTTAGTTAAAAAAAATTTTGAACTTCAAATTTTTTTACTAGAAAGCTATTTTAGAAAGCTGCAAGAAACTGTCCCAAATGAAGCCTTAAGTCATCTGAAAAGTGAGATATACCCATCAAATTACCTTATTTATAGGGCTTTTATATTGCATTGAAATGTTTGAAAAAGATTCCTCTTAACGTACCTCCTCGCTACTTTCATGCATTTTAAACTCTATCATGATTGTTTATCATGATTGCCATGCCATTTTCGCCTTGAAATAATGTTTATTAATCAAGTAACCTAATGTATGTCAGTCTTAGGCTTCATTTGGGATGATTTTCTCACAGCTTCTTAAAGCAATTTTCTAATACAAATATTTTAATTTTATACTGAAAAATTAATTTAAGAAGTAATAAGAAAGTCATCCCAAACAAAACCTTAATCTATTTGTTGATATAAAATACAAAGAATTGTTATCATTCATTCTTCAAGCTATTAATGACCATCTCTTTGATTATTAATGGAACCTTTGTGGCTTGGTCTTCTAAAAACATAGTAATGAAGAAATTTATTTTTGGTAGTTGTTGGCTCCTATACTAAATTCACATTGGAACCTTTGTATAATGATACGTTAATTTTACATTTTAAATACTCTACACATGCATCTCTCTTGATCAAATTTAAAATTTATTTTTAGGGTTTATTTGGGATTACTTCTATTTTTTAAGAAAAGCATATTTATTTTTGTATTTTTTAACCATTTTATTTTTATTTTTAAAATTGAGCAAAATAATTTTTAAAAATGCTCAAAATAACTTTGAAGTATTTTTAGTGTTTTTAAAAATAACTATCATCATCGGGTCGTGAACTACTATTGGCTATATTATCACCCAGTGGTAGAGGCGGAATTTTTTTCTAATGGTGGTAGAAATTGGATTTTTCAAATATTCGCTTAACTTTTTTCATCCAAGCTTGAGATTGACATTGATAGTTCTAAAAAAGTTTTTGTTTGAATTTGTTATTTAAATAAGATAAAATATAAAATGATAAAAAAAAACTTTTAATTTGTAATGCCTATTATTCATATTCTGAAAATGTCAAATGATTACTTCATTATTAATATAATCAATTTGTTTTTCTTGATATAAGTGATTAAAATATCATTTATTCATTGATCTTCAATTATATTTTATTATTAATTTTTTTAATAATAGAAATAGAAAAAAAGATCTATCAGCTTATATTATATTTGTCTTCAAAGACATTATTAAATTTTAAATTCAGCATGGTAAAATTTGGATTATAATATATGAACACAGTTTATTTTCATTTAAAAGTCGAAGCTATAATAAGATGAATCAAACCATAAGAGCTATTAACTAAGTTTTTAGTTTAATAAAAAATTAATAGTAAAAATATAAATATTTAAAAAAATATTATAAAATTTTGGGGAGGGCATGTGCCCCCCTTGCACCCAACCCCCATGTTGTCACCAGAGATCACTACTACTTCATCGTCTTGCTAGCCTTCATTATTGCTACTTGCAACCAGCACCATCATTGCATAAATCAATTAATTCAATATTGTTTAATAAAAGCAAAAAATAATATATTTTAAACTATCTATTTTATTTTATTTTATATCAAAATAAAAATAATTTCATATGATCCTTAGATTCTCATATGATGCTTTGGACTTCATATTAGAACATAGACAAATCGAGCAAATGGCAATTAAGATTTTGTTTGGGATGGCTTTCTTACTCCTTCATAAAATAACTTTCTGGTACTAAAAAATTTCTTTATAAAGCAATAAGAAAGCTGTCTCAAACGAAGCTAAGTATTTTTCCCAACAAATCGACAATTATTTGTGATGGTGTCCATTAATATATTCAACTCATTACTTTCTAGTGGCAAAAAGACATTTAATTTCAAATTAGAATTTATGCTCATCTAATTTCCAATCTTAGCGTATCACATATTTTTTTGATAATTGTTGGTTACAAACATCTGCTTAGACAATGAGAACTACACCACAACATACAAATCAAATCAAATAAAATTAAAAAAAAAAAAACTCAATGATTTTAAATTTGAATTGAAGGACCATTTTACCCATTTATCATGTATAAACTTTGCAATAAAACCATAATATATGGAAATAATACAGAATGTTACAGCAAGCAAAACTTGAGATTTTTTTTTTTTTTTTCACATTTCTAAAAGAAAAAACCCTAATAACATAAGCACTCTCATTGGTGGAAACATGGTGGACAATCATATCATTTAAAGAAGAGATAATATATATTAAACATGCCCCACCAACCATTGCATTTCAAAGATATTTCAACTTCAAAATGTTTCTCCTATGGGGCTCATTATTGGGGTAGAATGAGAATCAATGTCCTACTATGACTTCAAGAGGCTACATTGACTAAGACATCTCCAAAATTTAGGTCTTTAACTTCAAGCAAAGAGTACCATATATGACAACACATCTAACTTGATCACAAGTTTAGAAAACTTTTATACCATGCCTTCTTAACATGTCTAGCTTATTCCATATCAATTTGATTAAACAATGGACATTATAGAAAAAATAATAAGTTTTTATCTGTTAAGTTAGGCATTGCTACCTTATGAAAAATTGTATCATAAAATTAATTTTTGTATACTTCAAGATATGCCGATACATGCCGATACAAATATATTTTATAGATATGCTATATAACTTGTTTTATATTTTTAACATTGCCAAGAAGTTTCTAATCATAATAGTATATTCAACAAGTACATGTATCTGTTAACATTTATTATAGGGACTTCATTATATATATTTTTATCAAATCACATATTTTTTGGTAGGTTGAACACATATTTTGGCCTAGAGTTAGGATGTGTTGAACATCTCATATAATTCTTAGAGGATGGTTTTATTCTAGCTCTACATCTCATCTTCGAAGACTGACTTTAATCCAGTTCATCGTCTCATTCCAGTTAACATAATTGTAAATTGTTTGAACCAAATGTTGAGTCCCTTGATCCTCAAGTAAGGTTGTTAGGCTCCATCGAACAACTTTGGATCTAATAAAAAGAAAAGAAAATCAAATTACAAAAACTATTATATCTCATGTGTCATCAACAATTCAATTTAATCAAGTGCAAATTATGGAATATTATAATTGAAAACTTCTAATATTAAATTTAAGATCATCTAAGTTTTAAATTCAACAATATTATAGATGAAATCGACATTTTATTAAGATGATACTAATGAAGCCAAATGTGACTTTGTCCAAGTTCAAATGAGCTCAAATCAAGTATTTGAAATGTTATTAGAAACTCCAATATACGATTTATGGGACCAAGCAATATGCAAATATTCCATATTTATAGTCAAAACAAACATCTTGATGAAATAAATCCAATAAGCTCAATATCACTTAATTATAATTTCATTAAAAAATTTAAATGCCTAAGGAACAATCTATAAATGAAGGGATCAATAGGATTTCGATGATATGTTTGGGATTTTATTTTACCAAAAATTTTAAAAATACTAGTACAAAATTATAAAAAGACCCTCATTTTTTGTCTAAAGGAGACATTGACAAAAAATTGGAGATAGCATAGATATTCAAAAGCTCAAGAGTCCTATGTAACAATTGATGTTGATGATCGCCGCCAACAATTAATGTTGTTGGATAGCCTTTGCTTGACAAGTATTATCCAAACATTTTTTCCAGTTTGTCTTTGTCTAGCCATGATTTCCTAGTCAACATCATTCAACTATTGTTGTTTAACTATCATCACCGGATCATTATCATTGGATCGTCATCACCCTACCATTGTCTCCCAACAACTATTGCTTGTACTTCTTCATCATACTAGTGTTGCTCGATGGACATTTGAATATGTAAAACTCTCACTCTACAATCATGAATATTCTAGCATAAAATAATACTTAAATATTTTGATTAAATGTTTATAATTTTAGGTTGATTCGATAAATTTTATTTATAAATAAACTAATAGAAAAAATGACTTAACATATATCAACCCATCTTTGTTATTGACTTTATGGGATTAATGTATTATTGATTATATGTGTAATTATTAGCACTTTATGATTAATTTATTATTGATTATAATTGTATGACAAACAACTCTATCTTGAAAAAACATATTGAATCCAATGTTAAGAGTACTCAACCCCTAATTGTATCCCCTACTAATAAGATTCTAAGGGTACTAATAAGGTGCTAATAATTACACTTTTAAATCAACTTTATGATCGTATTAGGTTGATAATTGATTCTCTATAAGGAGTGATGTTTCTTGGGGTTTCTTTGTTTACTATTATGTTTGTTCTTCCTACCTCTTTATCTTGAATCTTTCATGTTCATAACAATCAAGTTCATAATACACTCTTATCACTTACTCACCTCAAACTGAATATACCTAAAATTGGTAGTTCTTTCGAGGCTCTCAAAAATAAATAAATTTTACAAGCATATGTGTTCATAATGCGCTAAAGATAGTTGATAAACTTGATTTTAAAAGTATTGAATGTAAAAAGATAGTTAAACAAATATAAATTAAGAAAAATTGAGACATCTAAAAAACCATTTTTCATTTGAGGGGCATGGGTAGTATGAAATTCCATATCTTGATCCCTCTATTTACAATATCAATATATCATAATTAATTTAAATAGGACATCTCATATTTAGATAGAGATTCTTATAAAGATTGAGTATTTTTATACTAATTACTTGGGACTATTGATGATTATTCTTCTTTGTTTAGAGCTTTCACTATTGATTTTTTATTTATTGAGTTCATATATGCACTTGGAGTTACAATAATTGGGATTTAAATTTATCTCTCATTTGTAGTAACTTTATGTAAGCGATCTTCGTATGATCGGTAATATGATTTTAAATCAATAAAATTTCTTTGTTGTTGAAAAAACAAAGCATATCATTTGAACTTTTACATTTTATATGCCCTTTAGGAGATGTCTGGTTGTAAGATTTATCAAACCAACCCAAGCGATTATTTCAGGCTTTTTAACTCAGATTCCATTAGTCAAGGATTTGTTTGGAATTGGCCTAAGTACTTGATTAACTAAATACTGATAATAACAAAATTTATGGGATTAGAAGATGAGGATTTAAGAATTTAGTAGATCCTCATACCAACATTTAAATAGTTTTTTGGGACTATTAGATTAAAGATATTAACAATAAATAAGCTTCGAATTTTCAAATTTAACAATCAAAATTTATAGTTTATATTAGAATGTCTCAACATAATTTTTTAAGGGGGTGTTTTGTTCGGTGAAAGAGGAATGTAGCGTAAATTAGAATACAGTGTAAAATGAATGTTATGTATTTGAAAGATTCAGAATTATTTGAATAAATGCAAAATAAATGCATACAATTATTTTTTTGTTTAATTTGAAGTAAAGTAAATGCTATGTAAAGTTCAATGATGGTGGTGATAATCGGCGGGTAAAGAGGCGCGCAGAGAGAGCAAAATAAGCTTGTGTTGCATTTTAAATTCAATAAAAATGAATAAATTTTGAATAAATAAAAACTAAACTATAGAATAAATTTAGAGTTCACTAAAATTTTACTCTTCATACATTTTTATCAAATCAAAAATCAAAATTTTTATAACCCCTACATTTAAAACCTTTTTCACTAACTTTTCAGTCCAAACACACCCTAAATCTTTAGACTCTTCAATATTGATTACCACGGTGTAATCTAACTTAAATTCCAAAAATTATAAAATTTCATCTACCGCTCAAGCATCATCCAATAATGTCAAATTATTCCTCCTCAATTATTGATAATGATTAAAGGTTTGTTTGGGACATCTTTCTTCCTGTTTTCTAAAGCAACTTTTTGGTAAAAAAAATTTATTTAACTTGAAATTTTTGTACTAGAAAGTTTCTTTAGGAAGTAGTAAGACAAAGCTTTAAATCATCTGAAAAGTGAGATATACAAATTACCTTATTTATAGAGCTTCTATATTGCATTGAAATGTTTGAAAAAGATTCCCTTAACCTCCTTGCTACATCCATGCAATTTAAACTCTACCATGATTGTTTATGTGTGATTTTAACCATGAAGTAATGTTTATTAGTAAAATCAGCTAACCTAATGTATGTTAGTCTTAATCTATTTGTCAATATAAAATACAAAGAATTGTAATCATTCATTCTTGTGGCTATTAATGACTATCTCTTGATTATTAATGAAGTGGAACCTATATTGAATTCACATTGGAACCTTTGTATAATTATACATTAATTTTACATTTTAAATACTCTACACATGCATCTCCGTTGATCAAATTTAAAATTTATTTTTAGGGTTTATTTGGGATTTCTTCTATTTGTTAAGAAAAACATATTTAATTTTGTATTTTTTTAACCATTTTATTTTTATTTTTAAAAATAAATTAAATTTTTTTAAAAACACTCAAAATAACTATGAAGTATTTTGAGTGTTTTTAAAAATAACTATCATCATCGCTCGCTAACTACTACTGGCTATTATTGTCACCCAATGGTAGAGCAAGAATATTTTTCTATTGGCGGTAGAAATTAGATTTTTCAAATATTCTCTTAACTTTTTTTCAGCCAAGCATGAGATTGGCATTGATAGATCTAAAAACGTTTTTGTTGGAATTTGTTATTTTAATAAGATAAAATATAAATGATAAAAAATATATTTATAATAAATAATGCCTATTATCAATATAATCAAATTATTTTTGTCAATATAAGTGACTAAAATATCATTTATTCATTGATCTACAATTATATTTTGTTCTCAAAATTTTTATGATAGTAATAGTAGAAAAAGATCTTTCAGCTTATATTATATTTAACTTAAAAGGAATTATTAAATTTTAAATTAATCGTGGTAAAATTTGGATTATAAAATCCGAACACAATTTATTTTCATATAAAAGTCAAAGCTATATCAAATCATAAGAGCTATAAACTATGCTTTCAGTTTAATTCAAAAACAAATAATAAAAATGTAAACAATTAAAAAAATTATAAAATTTTGGGGAGGGCATGTGTCCCCTTGCCCCGAACCACCATGTTGTCACCAGAAATCACTGCTACCTTCATCGTCTTGCTAGCCTTGTTGTTGCTTTGCCTGTAATCACCACCATCATTGCATAAATCAATTAATTCAATATTGTTTAATAAAAGCAAAAAATAATATATTTTTAAACTACCAATTTTATTTTATTTTATATCAAAATATAAATCAAATTAAATAAAAATAAATTCATATGATCCTTCGATTCTCTTATGATGCTTTGGACTTCATACTAGAACATAGACAAATCGAGCAAAACGGAAATTAATTTTTTGTTCGGGATGGCTTTCTTACTTCTTCATAAAGCAACTTTCGAGTACAAAATTTGTGATGTTTGCACTAAAAAGCTATTTTAAGAAGCAGTAAAAAAGCAATCTCAAATGAAGCATAAGTCCTTTGCTCAACAAATCAATAATTATTAGTGATGGTGCCCATCAATATATTTAACTCATTACTTTCTAGTGGCAAATACATTTAGGCTTCATTTGTGACATCTTTTTTCCAGCTTCTTGAAGCAGCTTTTAAGTATAAAAATTAAATTTTTGTACTAAAAAGCTGCTTCAAGAAGAAGTAAAAAAGCTGTCCCAACGAAGTCCTAATTTCAAATTGGAGCTTATGGATGAAGTGGTTTATTGCTCAAATTATGCTCATCTAATTTCCAATCTTTGTGTATTACATAATATTATGAAAATTGTTGGTTACAAACATCTGCTTAGACAACGAGAACTACACCACAGCATACAGATCAGATAAAATAAAATAAAATAAACCCAATGATTTTAAATTTGCATTGAAGGAGAATTTTACCCATTTATCCTGTATAAACTTTGCAATAAAACAATAATATATGGAAATAATAAAAAATGTCACAGCAAGCAAAACTTGAGAAATTTTTTTATTTTTTATTTTTCACAATTCTAAAAGAAAAAACCCCTAGAACATAAGCACTATCATTGCTGAAAACATGGTGGACAATCATATCATCTAAAGAAGAAAGAATATATATTAAACATGCCCCACCAACCATTGCATTTCAAAGATACTTCAACTTCAAAATGTTTCTCCAATGGGGCTCATTATTGGGGGAGAATGAGGATCAATGTCCTACTATGACTTCAATAGAGATTACATATTAAACATGCCCCACCAACCAGTCTTCTGAACATGTCTAGCTTATTCCATGTCAATTTGATTAAATAATGTACATCATTTTTTTTCTTAACATTATAGAAAAAGTAACATGTGTGTATCTTTTAAGTTTGATACTTTGCCATTGTTACCTTCTTAAAAATTGTATCATAAAATTAATTTTTGTATACTTCAAGATATAACAATACAAATATATTTCGTAGATGTGCAATAACTTGTTTTATATTGTTAACAATGCCAAGAAGTCTGTCTCTAATCATAATAGTATATTCAACAACTACATGTATCTATTAACAATTATTGTAAGGGACTTCATTGTATTTTTAGCATATCACATATTTTTGATAGGTTGAGCACATATTTTGGCCTAGAGGACGTGTTGAACATCTTATATCATTCTTAGAGGATGATTTTATTCTAGCTCTACATCTCATCTCCAAGGTTAACTTTAATCCAGCTCATCATCTCATTCCAAAAGGATGGTCCTAGGCCAAATCAACGAAACATTATTATGTGCGAACACGAACCACATGAAAAACAAGTGATTTTTTCTCTCTTGTACATAGAGTGTGCACAAGTGAGAAATTTCATGTTCTTCACATGATTGGAGACCGGAAGAAATGCTACATCTGGACTCTGTACATAATAATTATTTGAAATCAATAGTTTGCTAAAGGAACTCAAAACTCATAACAACTCATAATAAGCAATGTGCTTCCAAGAGATGCTAAAATTAATGGCCTTCAATTCTAACAAAATCTTATAAAAATTATATTTGCTTAGAGGATAATTTTATTATAGATTTACATCTCATCTCCAAAGGTTGACTTTAATCCAGTTCATTATCTCATTCCAAAGGATGATCCTAGGGCAAATCAACAAAAAATTACGATGTGCGGAGTCTGGATGTCGTTTAGACTCAACCCACGTGAAAACATGTAGATTTTTTTCTCTTGTACATAAGGTGTGTACAAGAGAGAAAATTCACATGTATTCATGTGATTGGAGTCCGGACAAAAAACTACATCTGCACTCTATGTACAAGAGATGCTAAAATTAATGCCTTTCAATTCTAACAAAATATTATAAAAAATATATTTCTTTTCACAGCTTAGACCTACACTTATAAATGGTAGATCTTAAGGTCTAATACGAAAAACCATTTTCATATCTTGTTAGACCTCTTTACAACTCTATTCCTAAAGTTCATATCCTAATTAAAGTATTTCTTATGCATTTAATATAACCACTTAAAAATCTAACTGTTAAGTGAAATCTCTTAAAATAGATCTAATTAACATAATCGTAAATTATTTTATCCAAATGTTGTGTATCTTGATCCTCATGTAAGGTTGTTAGCCATAGAACAACTTTCGATCTAATAAAAAGAAAAGAAAATCAAATTACAAAAACTATTATGCCTCAGGTGTCATCAAAAATTTAATTTGATCAAGTGCAAATTATGAAATATTTGAATTAAAAATTTCTAATATTAAATTTAAGATCATCTAAGTTTTAATTTCAACAAACTTATAGTTGAAATCAACATTTTATTAAGATGAGACTAATGAAGTTATGACTTGGTCCAAGTTCAAATGAGAGCCCAAATCAAGTATTTGAAGTATTATTAGAAACTTCAATATATACTATTTATGGGACAAAAAAATCTACAAATATTGCATGTTTATAGTCAAAACAAACACCTAGAATAGATAAATCCAATAAGCTCGATATCACTTAATTATAATTTCATTAAAAAATTTAAATACCTAAGGAACAATCTATAAATAAGGGGATCAATATTTGATAGGATGTTTGGGATTTTTTTTTTTGCTAGAATTTTCAAAATACTAGTACAAAATTATAAAAAGGCCCTCATTCTTCATCTAAGGGGGCATTGACAAAAAATTAGAGATAGCATAGAGATTCAAAAACTCTAGAGTCATATGTAACAATTGATGTTGATGAGCACCGCCAACAACTAATATTGTTGGATAGCCATTACTTGGAAATTATTATCCAAACATTGCTACCATATTATCTTTGTCTGTCCATGATTGCCTAGTCAACATCATTCAACTATTAATGTTTAACTGTCATCACCCGATCATCATCACCCTACCATTGTCTCTTGATCACCAATATTGCTTGAATTTCATCATCAGACTAGTGTTGCTCGATGGATATTTGAATATGTAAAACTCTTACTCTACAATCATGAATATTTTAGCATAAAATAATACTTAAATATTTGAATTATATGTTTATAATTTTGGGATGATTCGATAAATTATATATATAATTAAACTAATAGAAAAAATGACTTAACATATATCCACTCATCTTTGTTAAAGAAATCAAACCAATAGAAGATGTCATAAAAGATTTAATGATAAGGCTATTAAGTGGATTGAGGGCTCATTATTTAAACTTAAAGATGTGTAAATGGTTTGAAGGATCAAGTGATGGTTGATTGAAGGAAATCTATATGTTTTAACTTGAAGGTTCAAAACATCATTGCAAGATGAGCATTATTATGTGCAAGAACATTCACGATGGTAGAGAGATGGCGAGTTTACTGCCCTAACTTTGCATAAAGATCCAACACACCTAGAGATAAGAGAGGGTGCAATAATCATAATCGACACTACAATTTTTACAAAAAAAAAAAACCTTGAAACAGGGAAAAATCACATGGCCTTGCCTAGGTGAAATGAATTTACTATATTTATATGAACAATCCAATCCACTCAACAAATCTAAAATCCAATCCAAACCCAAAATTCCTAAGTCCAAATCAAAAGCAAAAGCTTAAGTCCTTAACCATTTCTAGGTGAATTTTTTATCTCCTAGAAATCTAGTTAAATGACTTCTGATTTATAATATGTCAGATGCATATTGACCAAATATGTCTCTAGAGTCAACCCTCCAAATTTGAGTATATTCTAAGATCTCTAGCCCAAGAAACTTAATTTATTTTCAAAGGTTGCAAAATCATCAAATATTTACAGCCTATGTCATTAGACTTATCACCTTATAAATTTAACTTGGGAATTCTCCCAAAAGCCCTTAATATTTCCCCCATCCCTCCCCCCCCCCCCCCCCCCCCCCCCCCCCCCCCCACATCACCTCTATTATGACTTGTTAACAAATAAACTACATTTCTCTAGATCCAATTTAATCCAGAGTTGCTATAGGTCAAAATGACCAAAATGTCCTTTAAGGAGATTTTTGGACTTTTAATCAATACTAAATATGGCTCTACCTCCAAAACCCTTGAAACCACTTCCAATGAATCCTAAATAACATTTGAGATCCATTGGACTCAAGCTCTTGATTTGACTAGATGACCAAGTCAATAAGGGTTGACCAAAATGCCCCTTAAAGGTTTCAAATGTCATTTTAATCAAAATGACCTTACAATGCATGGGACCGGCCTATATTGATCTCAAAACACTCATTTAAACTTGTTTGACCCAAACTCAACCCATGATTTGACCAGGTTAATCAACTCAAACATGGTTGACCAAATCAATCCTTGACATATACACTTGTCAAATTCAATTGTTCAACCCATTTTAAATCAAGTTGTCCCCTAAAAAATACTCAATTGGACACCCTTGACATGTTTAAAACTTTCCAAGTCAAATTCCCCTTGGGTTGACTTGGTCAACCCACTTGGAAGGGTAAAAATCCTCACCAACCTCATGCATTTATTCAAAGCTTCAATCCCTTGACTCCAACCCCTTGAGATTATTTCCTATATCCCTCTTAACCTTTCAAGATGTATCCCAGTCACCATTGATTGGTCATTAGGACAACAATTTAATATCCCCTTTTGAACACATGAGAAAAAGGCCAATTTCTAGCCACAACACCATGTCACATTAGCAAATCCCATTCCCCCATCTAAATCGTGCTCAAACCTATTGAAAAGCAGCCTATTTCCTCTTCTAAGAGGCCCCAAAATAGCCCCCTAAACCATGCTTAAGCTTGGTTTAGCAAAATAAAGGAAAGGTACGTGGTCTCCCCTCGCATGGGCCAAGACCATTCCCACTCAATCAACCAGTTTTCACCTGATTTTGGGCACCTTAGGGGACACTTGGCATGCATCTAAGTTTTCTTTAATTACATCCTAGCCATCCAATTTAAAAATAAGGAGTTAAGTGTAGGGAACTTGTCTTAATACCCATAATCTTTGCTCATTTCATCCAAGCTCCCACTCCAGTAGCCTCCAACCTTATAAAAGCCTTCCCCATCTTCCCCAGCTCCTCCCAAGCCCATTCCAAGCTTTCCCCATCATTCTAGGTCTCAAATTACTTTTTTTAGTGAGGAGAGACCAAGTAAGAGAAACCTATCTCTCTTCATCAACTTCAAATCCAACTATAAAAAGCTCTTGAGGTCTTCAACAAACTTATAGAGGACTTCTCCAAGAGAAAAAGGAGTCCAAGATCTCAAAAATCCTTCGCCTAGATGGTAAGATATTCCCACTTTTAAGTAGAAGTTAAATTTGAAACTACAAGAAATCTGCAATGCATTAAGCCTCCAAACTCCAAGCATTTCTAGATTATATTACCCTCAAGTTATGTTTCAATTTGTTAAATTTGTTGTTAGTATTTTGAAAGATATGGACATTTGAATTGGGGTCCAATTTGAACTATTTTGACTCTCACGATCGGACGACCCATAATTAGCCACGCCATTACCCCTGAACCGCGTCTCTCAACTAGAGCTCGAATATGGGTCAGCATATGACCGCGGGGATGATGGGTCGCTTTCTATCCAACGGATTACTGATGGTTGGATTCAAGAGTCGGATCTAACAATCTGACATGGATAAGTGGTCCACTCTGGGCCCGACACATGTCCTTATGCTGTGGTGTTGCGCCGCCATCTAGCCAATCATTTCCAATGATTAAATTTGTAGTGCTGGTGCCTAATTTCACCAGAATTAGATTTAAAAATTTATTTAATGCTCAGAATCTTCCAAAATTCACATAAAATTGAATTTTCACGAAATTGGACATTCTTGATGTTATTGGAAAGGAATTTAAGGTACTTTTATTAAAATTAAAATTGACTTAATTTGATCACTGTAATGTGAGATATTACAATTTGTTTGAAATCAATTTTTTGTGATTTTCTAACAATCCAATGCTCAATTAGGATCCAAATTTTAGTGAAAAGTTTTTGGTATCTTATGCATGCTTTGAAATTGTCTTAGATCAAATATTCAATAGGATGTCTTTGATTTAAATTT